>OX387356.1:6389200-6871700 GCA_947563465.1 Archips xylosteana
TTGAATGTGATGATTCCATTCTAAAAATATTACTTGCGGTGCAATTAAAATAGTATGAATAAAAACTTATCAGTTTCCCATTATGGAAGCCAGTTTATTATCCACCATATTCTTATCTTTATTTTTAATAATTAAACACTGAAACTTGTTTACAGAGACCCATAGAACCGCACGCCTTAATTAAACCGATTATTTTTAGGTACGTTGCACAGCCAAGCTTTATCTTATCTCCCCTAGTTTACTTCCAGGAGCCACTTAAATGAGTGGCTTTAAACAGCCAAAAAATAAGTCGACTCAACTATGATAGATGATGGGGTCATAAAAAGCGTTCGTTTGCAAGAGGGATGGTTTTATGACGTTTTTAGTCGATTTTGATGTAACCAAGTTTAAGAGGTGTTTAGCAGTCTATAATGATAGACAGGATGTCAGACTTTTTTTTCTATTTCAAAAATAGACCTGGCCACTCTTCATAGTTCAGAGTTTCTTCAGAGAAATATAAAAGACTTATATAAACGGTAGCTATTTTTCTATAAGTCTTCCAAGTTCCCGTGAATTTCAAGTCACCTCGGATCAATTTCAACGTAGGTACCGAAAAGTAATTATAATTCGATGATATAGAGAAGTTTCTCTAGACAGATCGATCGTCAACAGACACATTATCCACCAACCTATTATGATTATGAATCGCTAAACACGCGCACTGATTATCTATTCTGATCTGATTTACTTGCTTGGTAAAGACGGAGTTCTTATAATATCAAAGTAAGGCCTTACTTGCACACAATAGGCTAGACGACTAAAAAAAACTGTTTAGTCCGTCAGTTAGATTATTAAAAAATATTGTACACGTATTTTTTCTTTTGTTTGACAAACAAAAAATGAGGAGGATACAGTGCTTAGAAGTTTCGAGTGACGTCACTATATGGTACAATTTTTACCTAAGGGTGACGTCACAAGCCCCCACTCCGGAAGTTTGATGATCTATATCTTTGTCGTTTTTTAATAATTTGATAAACCAAAAAATACGTGTCCCATATTTTCCCATAATCTAACTGACGGACTAATTAGAATGACAAATTTTTAACCCAGTCGTCATCCCTATTGCACACGCATAACCAAATGCAACACGAGGCAAGACTTAGTTTTACCCCGGTCTTCGTTATTCGCAGAATAAAATTCTGTCCCAACTTTTTAATTGATCCGATATTCAACGTTAACTGAATTTAATATGATGGTTTTCAATAACAAAATAATTGTTAATCTTGTACTTCATTACTATACCTTTTTAATAAGTGTTGGTTGAATACAAAAATAAAAGGTTTGGAAAGAAAGCCGTGTTTACCGGATCATGCAACGCCCAACCCACAACTCGTTTACAAGCCGAAAATCAATAAAATTGGGCCCATTTGCAGTGTGAACAGGAAAAAGGATAATCGCATGTGGTTTTTTAGTTTGCGTTTCTCGATGAGAAATGTTAGTGTTAATTTTCACACGGCTTTTTTTATCAATCGTTAAAAAAGATCCTTCAATGATTCAACGCAATCCGCGTACCGCGGGCAGCACTTACTAAGCGGCGACCTTTTTGTGAAAAAAACTTCCTTGTTTTAGCAACATGAAAGCGTAAATGTGAGATACATTAGTGAAACGCGTAAAAAACTGAGCACGTTACACTTTTCACTGAAATATTTTGAAGCTTAACGTTTTTTTGTTCCTACAAAAACGGACTTTTTATGTTCTATTAGGCTGATTTGTGTAGATATGAGATAGATAAGCGTGTTCAATCGTGTGTATGAAGTTCCCGATCCATACTGGGCCCGCGTGGGAACTACGGCCCAAACCCTTTCATTTTGAGAAAATGCCTGCAGCCCACTGAGGTATTCCTATAGGCTGGGATAACATGTAAGGTATACTTTATTTAGTAAGTATTATCTTACCGCACACCGAACAACCGAACAACGACCAACCAATAGTGTCTTTATCAACCTCGACATTGGCAGAATCATCGATAATATCGATGGAGATATATTAAAATTCATATCTTCTCGGCTTAATATAAAAAAGATCAAGCCCCCCCCTAAATACATCACATATCGTCCCCTTAGAGACATCGACCCGTCAGTATTTGACGGGGAAGTAGCGGCTGTCAGGTGGGATCGTCTGCTATGTGATAACGTAAACGAAACTGTCGATAATTTTAACACATACGTTCTTCACCTGTTTGACCTTCATGCCCCGGTAAAAACGATTTTCTTAAGAGAAACCAGCTATCCTTGGATTACCCCCACGCTTAAAAAGATGATGAGTCTTAGAGATGCTGCTCATGCTAGAAGTCGTCGGACTAAGCTTGTCCACCATAAAGAGTATTATTTGTCGTTGAAGGGTCTGGTCAATAGGGCTTTGTACAGCGAAAAATCAGCGTTTTATGAATTTCACGTGAATCAAAATTTACACAACCCGCGTGCTCTCTGGAAGAGCATAAAACAAAATGTGGCTAATTTTAATAAAAAAGTCGATGAATTGCCGTTGCACCTAAATAATCCTAACCTAATCAATAACCACTTTATTAACAAAGCCTCTGGGCCTCAAATTGTTTTATCTGATTTAACTTTTTTCGAGTTCCACCGTTATGGGACCGCAATATTTTCTTTGAAACCAGTCGATGAGTCCACAGTTCTAAGGGTTTTGAAATCGTTCGCAAGCAATGCTCTTGGTGCCGATGGTATCTCGATGAATATGGTGGTGATGACTTTGCCCGGCACTCTGAATATCATTACAAAAATAGTGAACCAATCAATTAGAACTGGTACTTTCCCCTCGGCTTGGAAGTCTGCCATTGTTAAACCTATCCCTAAAATTTCAAATCCCACAGATTTTAGTGACTTACGACCCATCAGCATCTTATGCTTCATATCTAAAATTGTGGAAAAAGTTGTATGCTCCCAAATGACCGAATACCTTGAAGCCAATAATATCTTACCCCTAAAGCAGTCGGGGTTCAGAAGGGGTCGTAGTACAGCTACTGCCCTTTTGGATGTTATCGATGACCTTCTAGTCGCAAGGGATAGAGCGGAGGTAGCCTTGCTGGTGCTGTTGGACTTTTCGCGTGCGTTTGACACTATCGATATAGCACTGCTTTTATCTAAACTGTCCTATTATGGGTTCGATACTGACACAGTGAAATGGTTTTCAAGTTATCTGAGTGATCGGTCGCAGCGTGTTGAGCTGCCTAATGCTGGGGGTGGTACTAATCTCTCTGAGTTGACTTCAATTAGATGCGGTGTCCCACAGGGCTCCATTTTAGGTCCAATTTTATTTATTCTTTACACGTCTGACATCATTAAGTGTTTCGAGTTTTGCAATTATCACATGTACGCAGATGATACCCAGATTTTTAGAACGTTTAAGCCTTCTGACACCCTTAGAGCAGTTGATGAGATTAATCAGGATTTGGAGCGCGTCAGGGGATGGTCTTCGCGAAACGGTTTGATTCTCAATCCAGTGAAATCCAAATATCTCATTATCGGGACGAAGGGGCAGATTGAGAAAACTTGTAGTACTGACGTTCGTTTGACGCTTGGTTCAGAATTGTTGGAGCGGGTTTTCGTTGCCCGCAACCTTGGTCTCTTTTTGGACGAGGGATTGCGTTTTGAACAACAGGTGCTTGAGGCGACAAGACAATGTTTCTATCGGTTAAGTATATTGTATCAGGTTCGAGATCATCTCAACACTGACCTTAGAATCAGGCTCTGTGAATCCTTAATCTTGTCCAAGCTTAATTATGTTGACATTGTTATGAGTGGCTGCTTACTGGCACGTTCCAAGTCTCTTCTGCAACGTGTCCAGAATGCTTGTGCTCGATTTTGTTTTTCAATCCCTCCTAGGACGCACGTGTCACCTTACCTTGACCAAAGTAATTTACTTAGAATGGATGCCAGGCGCTCTCTTCACCTGGCTGGTCTACTCTTCGACGTTGTGAACTTCCAGCGGCCTCGGTATTTGTTTGAGAGGCTCATCATTTCTCGGCGCGTGGTTAGGGCTGCCACGAGATTGATATTTCCTAAGCACTGTACGGCTGCTTTTCGTGGTAGCTTCCGTTATGCTGCCACGAAATGTTGGAACAATATACCGCCGCCAATAAGGAATTCAAGTACGATTGGTTCTTTCAAATTTAAATTCAAGAAGTATTTGCTGGACGTGCAAAAAAATCACACTCAGTCAGTCCGTGCAGTGCTATATCCTTCTAATGATATGTAATAGTATATATTGTTGTGTAGGTATGTATATATATGATGTAAAATTTATATTTTATTTTGCACCACACCTTTTGCTTGGCTCCCTTCACTTTATTTTATAACAAATGCTTAGGCCTTGTTTGTGTATAAGTATTTTAGTAACAGGTGGAGCTGTCGTGTAGCTCAAATCTGGGCTCTACAGAAAACCAGCGTTGCTACACTCTCTGTGCAGCAACACATGCTGAGTAGAGACCCTTTTTCGGTGACAATTGGTGTCACTACCTTTACAAACTTGTGTTATTAGTTGTTAATGTTGTTTTCTACTGTTTGGTGGTGGTACTCTTGTAACCTGAAATAAAATATTTTTCTTTCTTTCTTTCTTTCAAAAAAAAAAAGTATTATCTGAGTAGGTTCGTATATATATCTGGGAATGATTTCTATGCAAATCAAAATGAGCAATTTCTTATATTGTAAATGTATATGTATTAAGTTTGTTGTAACAGGATTGTTAAATAAAGCCGAAAAAAATCCTTTTTATACAAGTACTTAGTGAAAACTGACAATGATTTTCAATCCCTAGATGCTTATTTGATAAATTTTTCATTTGTTATGTCGTCAGTCAAATAAACCAGTTATATTTAACCTCCTCCTAAGACCCCGCATACGCATTTTTTTCTTTTAAGTATTTTCTTTTGTAAATATGGCCGTGTTTCACGATAGGCCGATTTTTTTTTAAAGATGGAGATAGACCACAATACTTACATATTTCAAAACTGACTTTGAATTTTAACTAAATAACATAAATTTTCCTAATTCTAATGCACTATATTTTTTCTAGGTCTCAGGAGGTTAATATTGTTTAATTATAATCAATTATTCCCGAATTTAGTTTCTATGAACATAATTTATTAATCATCATCATCATTTCAGCGGAAAGACATCCACTGCTGAAAATAGACCTCCCCAAGGCTCGCCAAACAGATCGGTCCCGTGGTCTTAACCAGGTCGTCGCTACGTCTTGTTCGAGGCCTACCTACTGTATCTTCCGGTCCGTGGACGCCACTTGAGAACCTTTTTGCCCCACCGGCCATCAGTTCTACGAGCGATGTCCCTGCCCACTGCCAATCACAATTTATTGATTGCATTAAAATACAAACATATTTTACATATCAAAAGTTGGTCAAAATCGGTTAACTTTTTCAAATGGATGGAAACGAATGTCGCCATTTGCATAAAAATCCTTTTAATTCGAGTACGTCATAATCAGAACAGAAAAAAATCGAGAATGAACACGTACAGTCATGAGCTTTAATTTGGGACCCACTTAAGGTTGACAGTCCTGACATATTGTATAGGAATTTAAAGGATTTTTTTCCAAATGGGTCCCAAATTGAAGCACGCGGTCGCCTAAAAACTCACTTTATCTAAAAGTCATTCAAAGCTTGCGTCGGAATTAAACTTGTAGATATTCAAGTCTTCCATCGATATCCACTGAAACACTAAAAGATTCGATTCAATTATGGAGGTCCATTCTAACTTAGAAAAAACAATTCTCTGTAAAAAGAAGGGCAGTAAAATTACGATTGAGTTGGCTGGCATTCAATAAACGCGAGCAGCAGTCAAAGAAAAACATCTACCAGAGAATGAATCCACTGCACGCTGTTTCTTATAATTAAATGTCAACCAAGTCTGCAAAGCAATTACGTGTTTATGAGATTCTAAAGTGTAATAATGTCCAACGCGAGAATCATTTGTTGTAAATGAGTCACGCATTCGAATTTTTCCGATATCGTCTAACGCACTGATTTTTAATCATTGTCTTTAAATTATTTTTACGCGTAACACGTCCATTGTTCGGAAATGACATAAAAAATGAGAAAAGTGCGAGTCGGTCTCATAAACGAAGGGCTCCAAAGCGAACCGCAACAAAAACACGTTCTTTGTTCACTTACTTAACTTAAATTTATTTTCATTTTATGTTCTTACGAGCTGTTGCCAGTAACTCCGTCTGCAAAGAATAGGGGCATAAAAATAGCCTATGACTTCTCAGACCTATCAAATATAGATAAGAAATTTCATAAAAATCGGTCAAGCCGTTTCGGAGGAGTTCGATAACAAACACTGTTCACGAGATTTTTATATAATTAGGGATTAATGTTATTTTTTGGTATAATTATATATTATGTTTATGTTGTACTATGGGAGAATTTTAACTGAGCCTTGTAAGAAATAGACAGACAGGCTTTGCTAATTAGATCCAGTTTGGCACACTTTAGCTAAAGAACCCTAAAAACGGTGGTCCATGTGCCACTCAGGCGCACTTGGAACCAATTATACTTTTTAAGTCTCAGTGGGCCGAGAAAGAATTTCCGAGGGCCAATCCATATTAGGTGTTATTTTTTGCCTCTCCGAATCTTTTGTTGTTTTTAATTAAACGTAAACAAATTATCGAGCCTGTTTGTTTTATTCGAATAAAAGCGAAAATCACGCGATGAAATCATTGATTCCGGTAACAGATTGACGAGACCTAATTATATTTACTTTATTGAGATGTTTTCACAAGCTTATTAACTTTGTATTAAATAGTCAATTTGTTTTACCAAATCATATTGTTTCAATTGAGTTGATAATAGAACTCAATTATGCAGGAAAATGCTTTTATTCTAGTCTATTTTCGTTTGTTTGTTTAAAATCACGCATCGAGTCTGAACACAGCGTATAACTCAATCAACATCAATCCGTGCGACGTGAATTTAAATAGCTGCGGATTGTACCTATCTGGGTACGTTTTGTCCAATTTGCGCGAAACTTTCAACGTTCAAACAATATCGCTTGACAATCTCGTGGATTCCCTCGTTACGTTTTTCACTAGTTCATGCATTTCATACTAAATACAAACTGAAACATAGATGCACAGAAAAAACCCCAGAAAAAAGACCAATGCTGGGAATCGAACCCAGGTCCTTGGCATTCCGTGCCACCCCTACACCACCACTGGTCAGGAGTTTAGACACAATTTTTTCCTATGCATCACACATTCCAGCTTGCTTACTTTACTTTTGCAGTGATACAGCGCCATCTATGTTCAGTTCTCATCGAGAAACATCAACTAGTTCATGCGTCACAAAGATAAACAAACTATACTATAATTTTATTGCAATAAGCAACGGCTTAACGGAAATACGGCTTAACTTTAGAACTCTAACTGTAGACTGTAAATGTTTCAAAATAGTCAATTCTATAACCTAGTAATTTTTTAAATAATTTTTACACACTTGAAATTTTGTATATAATATGTAGAGAGAATGAAAATACAAGTACAGTTGTTAAAAAAGCATACAGGGAAAAACCAGTCTTTGCAGCGGACTTTACATTAAACCGAACGTTTTTTAATTAAGTATATTCAAATTGATTGGTTATAATTCCATAATATTCGAATTTTCTAGAACCGTGTCGTGTGCGACGAGCTTTAGAACTAGCCTGCCGCTACGACGAATGTCTCTCACAAATCAGGCGGACGGTTGTACCATTTTTTGTCGCTCGTTCATTTTGCAGGGAAATTGAGTTCGCGTAGGTACGACCGAAAATTTGACCCATCGGACATTGTCAGGCGATCGGTCATAGACAGGGAAAACTAAACAAAAGGATTTTTATTGCCACTTAGCATGCGCAGAGATTTAAAAAATGTTATGTGATATTGTGATTATGTTAAAACCTCATTTTTTTGGTCCGTTAAAGTGTTATATCTCCAGAATCCGTACCTAATAAATAGACAGCTGAATACACAATTGTTTACTTCTATTGATGCTACAATAATAAATAATAAAAATTTAACTGTTCATTAAGGGGGTCCCAAACAACCAATATAGAATGGCCCCACACTCCATACATATTACATAGAAACAGGCCTCTGCTTAAACTAGATTGTTATCGATATTGCCGATCGTAGCGTATATTCTGATAAAGGACCAACAAAACAAAGATCAACAAAGATCTTATTTTTATAATTTAACTATTGCGATTTTAATCGCGTTATACTTATTTTGTATGTTAGCCTGTGGTTAGGCATACCAGGCGCAAGCCACACAGAAGAGACTTGGGACGGGAGCGCTTCGCAGTCCGCGTCGTTTATTCGGCAGGCCGCGCGCCCCGTCTCTTCTGTCTGCTTTGGATCGCGAGCTTCTATACATTTAGTATGAAAACTGCGACGTGCCTCCGTCCCATGTCTCTTCTGTGTAGCTTGAGCCTAAAAGGGGGAGGGGGAGAGTTCGAGCCCGGGGTTGCACCACTGAGTTTTTCGGAATTTATGCGCGAAAACACATTTAAAATTTACCCTGAACATTTTGGTGCAGGAAAGTATTGTGAGTAAATCTGCATATAGCCGTGGAGCAATTGAATGTATTGCGTAAGATACCGATAGCAGGCCTGTGTCCATCAGCGAGAGATAAAACTTATTTTAAAATGACTATATTTACGATCAGTAAAAGTAAACTCTTAGTTTTTATTTATGAAACTTGGTTTGATCTTCAACTCAAGCAATAAATCAATACAGGAAGAATACCATAATTATCGTTTTTACACTCACAAAGTTCTCCAAAAACTTACATAAAAACATAAATTACTGCAAGGCCTGTAACCTGAACGCGCCCGTTATTGTATTTCAAAGTTTTAGTCATAAATCTTGACGGATTTAATTTTTATGTGACGCTTGAAACGATATGTGTATCTTCGAGACCTTCTTTAAAATGTGCGATGGATTTTTAAAATCATAAAAGCCTGTGAGAAATTGAGGAACTCGCTATTCCTGATTTTTTTACGAGTGGTCTTTCTTATTTGATTTGCATCCATTAAAAATGTTATAACCACAAATGTCAAAAGCACATTAATAATTCCATTCGGTCCATAAATCATTAGCGTGAAACTTAATTAAACATGAACCAATTTATATTAACGTCCAAACAGATAACCATAAGCGGCCAAAACTGCAAAGTGATTGATTATTCTTTCGGGGAAAAAACATAGTTATTGTTACAAAATGAGGTAAAAGTTGTGTCGTTTATTTGTGTAGAATTATGATTGGTTTAGCTACGGCTACAGAGAATGGGTTAAAATAAAATTTAGTGTTGCTTTTAGTTTTTAATTTTTTGTTTTAGTTTGATTAATTTTAACAAATTTGCAAAGAGTACGTAAGCCTCTTTAGGCCTCTATTATCTCCAGGTAATTAAGTAAATGACAAAGTTTAGTCTATAACTCAAGCTTCCTTTGTCAAAGTCTATCATTTGATGATAGACTTAAAGCCGTATCGTAATTAATCAGCGTGTTTACGAAGTCAAACCTCTGAAAGTTCGTCTTGAAAACTATTTTAACGTCTTGAACCCCAACGAAAAGTTACACGAACCTTAAGGGACTAATTACAAACTCATATATCAGATCTATTTACATTCCGCATCGCTATGCAACCTCCCTCACCGGCCCTGTCCAACAGTCTATCAAAATAATATGTTTGCCAACAAATTAGTCAGCCCACAAACATGGAGCGCATCTGAGTCAATTTAGTTGGTCCTTATTGAATTACAGACCGACACGTTCTGGTTCATTCTCGCGCCTGCAACTACGAATACGTTCCTCAGATCAAAAACGAAGTCTCGCAACATGGTTCCAAGATCGATTTTGAAACAGCTAGATGCGTCAATTATTGCGTAACCGCCAGTTGAATTTCAACCTTGGGTTAGTCAGTATCGGTTTGATTTTGGTTCGTGCTGTAAAGTTCAGGAGTTGTAGCGAAGGGTACACGTGAGAGGTAAAAGGGGCGCTATGAATGATGTGACGTTTGTAGCCTCTGACTCGCCGGCGTGCGATCGGGTGTGCAGACGGGTTGCCGCTAAGCGATAGGCGAGAATTCATAGTAGTCACGAGCGATCATTGCGAAAGATTTTGATGCAAAGGATGAGTTAAAGCGGCTGGGAATTCCAAGATAGCGGGTCAATAGATAGGACGACAGTTAAATAATAATATACATTTAATTAAATTGTACATATAAATAAATAAATAAATATTAGGGGACAATCTTACCAAAATCGACCTAGTCCCAAACTAAGCAAAGCTTGTACTATGGGTACTAGACGACGATTAACATACTTATATAGATAAATAAATACTTAAATTCATAGAAAACATCCATAACTCAGGAACATATATTCGTGCTCATCACACAAATAAATGCCCTTACCGAGATTTGAACCCAGGACCTCTTGCTTCGTAGGCAGGGTCACTACCAACTAGGCTAAAGCGGTCGTTATCAAAGTATTTGCATTAATTTTCTTAAAAAATAAATAAAAAATAACAAGTAGTCTCCTTTTTTTACTACTCCAAGAATAATTATAAATTGTTCCTTTAACAATTAAATTACTTTTTGGAATTGATGTATGTAAACAATGTTTAAATGTTTCTAGATTACTTAGAAGATACAAAATCAAACAACACTGATCTTTATAAAATCAAATGTGTTTTATAACTTTGACTTCTATTTTACATGCAATGTTCGTATGTATGCAAAGTTGTCATCAAATCCTGTAAAACGATTTTGACACGCTTCCAGAAATCGGATTGACTTCGAATTTGGTACCATGAGGATACGATCCTCGACAATGCAAGAAGTCTTCAAAAAGTATAGCCAGCAAAAGGACTTGTACTAAATATTAGAACTGATTCTTAAAGTCAGGATCACCCTATGGTTTGATATCAGCGCACAGACGAGAGACGAGCGATCCTCGCATTGTGCTAACTAGCTGGCTAGCATTATGCCACTTGCATTTTATGACGCGTTCACGTGTCTAGCATGCGATGATCGAGATCAAAGATGGCGTGCAATTTTCCTATGCTGAACAGGAAACAAAAAAGGAGTTTAGGGAGATTGAAGAACATATTGCTAACTTACCCACGGCTTCCCTTAGATTAAATAGGTCTGACTTCCCAAACCTGACATTAGTGGTCTTCATTCCCTTGGTATGAAGAACGCTCGTGCAACAACATCATATCCCAAAATCTAATACTAATATAAAAATCTCGTGTCACGGTGTTTGTTACCAAACTCCTCCGAGACGGCTTGACCGATTTTTATGAAACTTTTTTCTCTATACTCGGTAGGTCTGAGAATAGGTCGTAGGCTATATTATTCGCAGACGGAGTCGCGGGCAATAGCTAGTACAATATAATGTTTTAAGACTTCACAGTTAAGATTTTGGGATTTTGATATAGATGGGAATAAAAAGTTAGTCATCATCTTTATCATCATTTCAACCGCAGGACGTCCACTGCTGGACGTAGGCCTCCTTCATTGATACCCAGTCATTACGGTTTGAAGCGGCTTGCATCCACCTTGAACCTGCGGCCTTTACCAAATCGTCCGTCCATCTTGTTGGTGGACGTAATACGCTGCGCTTGCCAGTCCGTGGTCTCCATTCAAGAACTTTTCAGCCCCAACGGCCATCTGTTCTGCGTGCTACATGGCCTTCCCATTGCCATTTCAACGAGTTAATCCGTTTGGTTATGTCGGTGACCCTTGTTTTTCTACGGATCTCCTCATTCCTGATTCCATGCCGTAGAGAAACCTATTGTTGATATTTTACTATCGACTCAAATATTATAGTAGTAGTAAAGTACAGTGACTTTATTTAAAAACAGAACATTGGGCGAATTGGCTATCGCGTGGGCACTTGCGATCGCATTCTCCATCCCTTTCTGCCTTTAACCTATAGGTGATAGAGAAAAGTGGCAAAAACGATTGTGATTCCGAGTGCGTTCCACAATAAGGCCTTTGATAGGTAATAAGCGATCTTTTGAATTAAATAAGATCTCGATTACTAGTAATAGGTTATCCATAAATTAAAAATATTAAAACGTATGTAATACACACATTCAACATACTTATTACACAGAATATTAGTCAAAAGTATCAAAAAACCATACCTGAGATTTTTTATAAATCGACAACTAATTATAAAATTTAAACCATACGCAGTAGTCGTTCGCACCGAGTCTTCTCTGTAATTTGGCCATTTTGCGCGGCGTGAATTTCACTTAACTATTATGACAGGCACATAGCGGAAACTCGGCGGGTGCAAATTGTATAAGATTAACCTGAATCAATTTATTTAAAATTGAAGGCAAAGGTTATTCAGCATCGTCGGTAACGGTACAGTGCTGTTTATGAGGATGGTTTTAAACAAGCGGATTCAATAAGCTTCATTAAACATTTTACAAGGTGAGCCACATTGGTACGCCAATAAAATCACGAAACAAAAAAAAACGTCACAATGAATGAAATTTTTTTTTTTAAGTTAGAGAGGCCAGACAAAGGAACTCGTGCAGGGTTTCTTAAAGTGGGGTCCACGGACCTCTTAGGGGTCCGTAGCATGTGTATCAGGGGTCCGCTGTAGGTCAGTTTGTAAATATATTTGTTAGTAAATTGTGTGGTGTGGGGCGAGGGGCCGGACTATCTTTAATTACCATAAAAAAATTTGACAGGGGTCTGTGGAATTGTTTAAATTGAGAAAGCGGTCCATGACTGCAAAAAGTTTAAGAAACCCTGAACTAGTGGGTCACCTGATGTTAAATGAACACCACTGTCCAAATTTGAATATTAAAGTGAGTTTGGGAATTGTGATAAAAAGGTGTGGTTTGATTGAAAAATATATTGAAAAACACGTTTCATTTCGGCTTATTTACGTCCCACTGCGGATTCTGTAGTTCTTATGCGGGCCCAGTGTGGATTAGGAGCGTCATATACACGCAGGTATGTATAGTTTTCTTCAGAATGTTTTTCACTCACCATAAAGCACATGGTAAATGAAATCGAAAAATTTTGAGGTTATACCACGATTTCGAAATAATTATGATTTGACAGTTACCGCAGTAATACCAACACCGCCTTAAAAATGTCGGGATATTTGGACAAAGACTTACTTATAACCTAAATGTATACCTACTAATATTATAAAGCTATAGAGTTTGTTTGGTTGAACGCGCTAATCTCAGGAACTACTGATTCGAATTGAATTGTTTTTGTGTTGAATAGTCTATTTATCGAGGAAAGCTATAGGCTATATAACATCACGCCACGTCTTATAGGAGCGGAGCATCAATGATTAACGCGGACGTAGTCGCGGGCACCAGCTAGTAAATATATAACCTAAAATATTATTACCCTTAACTAATATTATCCTAGTATTAGGATATACGGTCTATATTGGTTATACTAAAGACTTGTTTAATTCCACAAAAGTTTTCCTATAATATTAAATCTTAATCTTAAATAAACTTAGGCAGTGGATTTCATTACTCCAAAACAACTTCATCCCGCTTAGCCCTGGCTATTAGTTTGCGTTAGAACAAGTTGTTTATAAAAACAAAAGCCGGTCGAGTCATAAATACGAATTATGCAAATTCGTCTGTAGAACGCCTACGATATTTGGGCGATCGGCTCGTCCCATAGACAAGTGGCTTTATGGCAGTTTTTTCTCTTGTTCTGTTTCTTTGGATCATTGGCATTAAACATTGTAAAGGGCGAATTGATTCAAACGCGATCATGGGGAAAATTGAAGTTATACCTAATTGGAATCAGCGTAAAGCATAAAATTCAATATCACCCAGGATGGTGTTTGAATCAATTCTCCTTTTAACCGTCGGATGTTTGGTTTGTTTGATTAAATATTACGTTAAGTTTTTTTAACCTCTAACCTTATAGATGTAGTAGGACAAAAATACCTAAATCAAAGTCGATATTATTTGCACATAAAATGTCACTTTACTTTAGCTCAGAAATCTTTATTTCGCTTCTCAAATTTAGGTCACTCATTTAATTTAATCCAATTTTAATAAAACTAAACAAAACTTAACTAAAATTAAGTACAAAAAATATCTAAGTAGTAATTTCATAATCATAACAGTCAGTTTACAGTCTATGATTATTCTTAATTTTTAAAACTTTAGCTACAGTAAAAATGTCACAGTTTGAAATTCTGAAACTAAAGCGGTCACACCGCAGCGTGTAACACGCCCGTTTGTGCTCAACAAACTGAGGCATTGATTTACGATTCTAAAGCTTTTAATACGAAGTATCAGATGTAGAGAAATGCAAATTCGCCATTATTTAAAAAAGACTTAATCAAGTCATAAATTTTATGAGTGTAAAACAAAGTAATAAGAAACCGAAAAAGAACAAGACAACCCACAATAACAAATGCGAAAGTTTGACAAAGTCGTATGTTTGTCTATTAATCACGCCTTAACGTCATAGCGGATTTGGGAAGAAAGTTGTTTTTAAATCAACATTCATTAAAATGGTTCATAAATTTAAGTATGTTCGCCGATATATTGAGAAATATTCATAATATCCCAAAAACAGTTTAGTTCTTATTTAATTGACCTGTTTTGTATGTCATTGCTGGGCAAAGGCCTTTCCTGTCTTAGTTCACTGTTCTAACATTACAGTAAATCAATTTAAAAATTTTAAAAAATATGTGTCATTATTTTAGATGTTCAGTTTTTGTTTTACTTCAAGAACTCTGCACCAAGTATTTGCAGAACTTCTTACTATAAAATGAGCCTTAATTCAATATTTCCAAATATGATTACGCATGAGGTCCCCTAATCAAATAACATTACAACATAAAATTTAATAAGACACATACACTCCAATAGGGGCATCCCTAGACATAAACAACCTTAATCCAATTGCAAACTCATCACAGACGTGTCGACTAGTGATGTGATGTAAAAGAGAGAAATACAGACGATCGACATACTTAACCTAAGTGGTAAAGTAAGTTCAGAGGCTCTTTGTTTTTAGATTGGTATAGCATTATCCAAATACATTATTTAAATCTTGGTATCTTAATTGATAGTGAGTTGCGATATGAAAAGCATATTGCAAACACAATGCGAAATTGCTTTTATAAGCTAAAAGTGTTGTATAGAGCTAGGGCGTTCTTGAGTGAAAAGTTGAGAGTACAGCTTGTTGAGTCACTGGTGCTATCGAAATTAAATTACATGGATGTAGTGTACGGACCGCGTTTGCTTGCAAAAACTAAAAGACTCGTCCAGAGAGTCCAGAATGCCTGTTCACGCTTCTGTTTTAATGTTCCGTTAAGGGCTCATGTTACTCCTTTCCTAAATAAGCACTTAATGCTTAAAATGCATCACCGACGTAAACTTCATCTGGCTTGTCTACTTTTTGACGTACTTAAACACAGAGCCCCAATGTATCTTGTCAGTAAACTCACACTTTCGTCTTGCCTGAGGTCAAGTGGAGAGCGAAAGCGTGCCACACAACTGCTTATGCCTCGACACAAAACTGCTGCTTTTCGAGGCAGTTTCAGGTATGCAGCCACGAAATGTTGGAACAACATTCCGCCCCCGATCAGAGACCTAAAATGTACACAACATTTTAAATTAAAGATAAAAAAAATGATGTTTGAGCACCAAAGGGCTCAAGAACTGCTGAGCCATGATACGAGTGTAATTTGAGTGTTTCTTTGTTTGTCAAAAACTCATGTCTCAAATAGATATACATACCTTGAGTTTTTGTCCCATATGCATCGGAGCGGATGTAGTGGATGTAACTGCTTTTCCACTTTTTCCACTGTAGTTTAACTTTTTCTTAATCTGTGTTTTTCATAATTTAAACTATGTTTCTTTGTTTGTGATAATTTTAGTTTTAGTTTGTGATCTGTTTCTCAGTTTAGTCAGAGGAAAAATGAAAAACTGGTTTGAATTGGATTAATTGGGTTATGAGCGGGTTGTCATTGATGGTTTTGTTATATTTTCTTTTCTTTTTTTTGTTTGTTAGTGTTCTTATAGAAAAAAGGCAAAGGTCTCAGAACCATGCAGCTTAGTTTATTTTAGGGCCACCGGAGACCGAAGCGTTTCCGTTGCCGCCACGCGCGCGCCCTGCGCTTCGGTCTGTGGATGCCCTGAATGTACAAACATGTTTAGTTTTTAGTATTATGTTGTTTTGTGTGTGGCCTTCCGTGAGTTTACTGCGCTGTGGCCCGGCGGAAGACCAGCGCTGGTTTTAACTAGCAACATGCTGAGTCGGGTCCCTTTTGTGACAGCATTAATGTGTACATAGCTCTATCTATCTATCTGTCTATGTCTATTGTATTCTTATTTTTGCCTGTGTACGTGTTATTGTTGTTATAAATAAATGTTTTTCTTTCTTTCTTTCTTTTCTTTCAAAATTATAAATGACAGATATTTCAAACGACTTATTTTCAAGAACAAAATTATTTTTTTGCTGTCTAACAGTGAAGAGGAAAAATTATGAATTTATGGCTGTTGCCCGCGACTCTGTCTGCGAAGATTTCGTTTATTGCTATCCCGCGGGAATTATGCAATTTTCTGGGAATAAAAACTATTCTATGTCCTTTCCCGGAACTCAAACTATTTCCATACCAAATTTCATATAAATCGCTTCAAAGGTTTAAGCGTCAAGAGGAAACGCATTTATAATATTTAGTATGGATTTCATTTGGTGCTTGATATAGTTTGGTTTGACTAAACACCTCTGTAGAGATTTTCTATCAGTACACTTTGAACATCGACCATCGTATGAAAAATTAGTCAACTGAAACTAAAAAATCCTGAAAAACATTGCCAGAGTTGTGCATACGGTCAAACTGACTCAACCGCCTGATGAAACATTTTGAATTGATTTTGAGGCACATTCTATAGATACAATTTAAAAAAATTACATTGTACGCGCCTACTGTGTCCATGTCCAGTTTGACAATCGGGTTTCCTAGTGTCGCGTGGATGTGCATCCTAAGTCGAGATAAAGGCGTTGACACACGTAGCACGTGGCAGACGCGTGTCCATTGCAATATGGTGGCACGGGGGCGCAAAACATTTGGCCCTTTAAGTGGGGCTTCCTGTCACACCGAATATTAAAAATGTTTCTTTTTATTAAAAAAATAAATCCTAAGCTAGCTTTATGTCGCGGCTTTGCTTCAGTCCAGGAATAAAAAATAGCTAGCTTTCTATTTCGTAGAAATTTATTATTATTATTTTATTGTATAGGAGGGTCATCATCATCATCATTTCAGCCGAAAGACGTCCACTGCTGAACATAGGCCTCCCCCAAGGCTCGCCAAACAGATCGGTCCCGTGCCATCCGCATCCAACGCGATCCCACAACCTTAACCAGGTCGTCGCTCCATCTTGTTGGAGGCTTACCTACACTGCGTCTTCCGGTCCGTGGACGCCACTCGAGAACCTTTTTGCCCCATCGACCATCAGTTCTACGAGCGATAAGCCTTGCCCCCTGCCACTTGAGTCTGGCGATTCCTCGAGCTATGTCGGGGACTTCAGTTCTTGCGCGTTTAGTTTAGTATAGTATGTTATTTCCTAAAATTTATATACACGTGCTATTTATAATGTATGACTATAATATATCATTCAATCAAAAAAAGTTATTTTTCACAAGAAAAGAAAAAATGAAAAATGAAAAATTAAAAATGAAAAATGAATATTAGGGGACAATCTTACACAAATCGACCTAGTCCCAAACTAAGCAAAGCTTGTACTATGGGTACTAGACGACGATAAACATACTTATATAGATAAATAAATACTTAAATACATAGAAAACATCCATAACTCAGGAACAAATATTCGTGCTCATCACACAAATAAATGCCCTTACCGGGATTCGAACCCAGGACCTCTTGCTTATTAGGCAGGGTCACTACCAAGTAGGCTAAAGCGGTCGTTACAACAATAGCAATATAGTAATGGTTCTTTAAAATTAATCAATACAGGACTGCTTAAATCATTATTGAGTGCATTGTAAACAATATTGTTGACACAATAGGTAAATAAAAACTGATGTAACTATATATTTTTTTTAAATTAAGCTCTTAAATAAAATATTCTAAAAATTTGTTTCATACAATTATAGAAATGTCAATGTTACAATTCGTTCTACAAGTCATCCTGATACCAGACACACTCCTAAAAACAAACCTAAAAATACACCCCTCATAAGGGCTTAATGTGCTAACAATGCTCTTACTCCCAAACTGGGATTGCACATTTAACGGCCGGCTGCCATCCAATCAGGGCCCTTCAATCTGTCCATGATATTTGGCTATCCAAAAATGCAATTTTCTTTTTAAATAAAGTGAAAAATGCTGGCCAGTATTCCGATGGATCCATTTTCGCCGTTGGATACGCTTTTGTTTTTGTTAACCGAAAAGAATTAAATTATTGGCTATGTTATTGTAAACAGTGGAACTGGTTTGTTTAAAATTAAATTTGTAAAAACATTCTGTAACGGCAGTTGTGTAAATAAATTTACGTAAGCGATTTTTTTTTCAAAATACTGCTGATTGAGTTTGTATTTTTGCAACAAAATAATTACTAAGGTAGCGTCAATAGTTGACTAATACAAACTTTATTAATTTACCAGTACTTAAAAATAAATAAATAAATATCACGGGACAATCTTACACAAATCGACCTAGTCCCAAACTAAGCAAAGCTTGTACTATGGGTACTAGACAACGATAAACATACTTATATAGATAAATAAATACTTAAATACATAGAAAACATCCATAACTCAGGAACAAATATTCGTGCTCATCACACAAATAAATGCCCTTACCGGGATTTGAACCCAGGACCTCTTGCTTCGTAGGCAGGGTCACTACCAACTAGGCTAAAGCGGTCGTAAACCAACAAACTTTCGATTAAACCATGATACCTACCTATATAAAATTTTCGTGGTTAAATTAAGAAATTAAAAATTGTCTTCTCAGAATAAATAAATTGGTGCCTAGCAACCATGGCCGGAGTTACAAAAAACGTTTCTTGTATGACAACCCCCTATAATTTTTAACTTTACTTTATTTTTAGTATTTGTTGTTATAGTGCCCACAGTAATACATAATTGGTAAACATTTTAAGTGTCAATTATTTTACGGTTCAAGAAATAGAGCCCCTGTGACAGACGGACGGATAGACAGACAGATAGACAGCGGAGCCTCAGTAATAGGGTCCCGTCCCGATGGCACCCTTTGGCCAAAGAACCTTAAAAAAATAACTTACTAAAAACTAAAAAACTACTTATAGTACAGTGAAACTTGGTTAAGTGGGACCTGGATAAGTGAGAAACATCCATAACTGGAACTCATGCTGAGGTCCCAACACTTTGGCACTGAATTACCTCTGTTAGTGGGACGAGGTAAGCCTCTATATCTGGGATTTGTTCTTTCGATTTATCATCATAGTTACCTCTATAACTGAGACAGCGAGTAAATTTTATATGCATAAACCTCTGTAACTGAGATAACATTGTTTGTTTACACGTTATTTTATTTAATGATCGCACCTGTATAACTGAAATAACCTGTATTCTCACCTCTATTAATGGAACCCTCTGTAAATGAGACAGATATTTATTTATACCTGTATATCTGAGACACTGGGTAAGTGGAATACCTCTATAAGTGAAACGACATTGCAGGTCCCTTGATGTCTCACTTAACCAGGTTTCACTGAAGGGTATAGAGAACTTGGGTAGATTTCAAAACCTCAGAAAAGACGTGAAGCTGGAGGTTAAGAAAGCCTTGGATAGGTTGTATGAGTTGGCTGTGGTTGTACCAGTTGCGAGAAGACTAGTGCATAAATCTTCCCAGGTGAATTTTTCGCTTCGAGCCCTTATCTTTCAAAACTAACGGTATCGTCATAGTATTAAGGTTCAAATTTAATGTAATGGCTCGAAGCGAAAAATTCACCTGGGAAGATTTATACTATACCTACTTCAAATGTTTTTGAGTTCCAATTTTTTTTATGATACGACGGTTTCCTTATGTTTGAAGCGACTTTAAAAAAACCGTTAGTCCCGTTTCACAGATAGTTTCTCATTACCTAAACTAGGTTCACATCGGGGTTTCGAGTTTCAAAGCTCACGCCTAATTTTCGAATTACAAAGTTACAGATGCGGCTGGGTTTATATGAAACTAATATTCTTACGTTCATTTGTAACGAGTTTTTAAGACGAGACGCGCCGTTCAACTGTATTATGTAACTTTGTAAAGTGGAAAATTAGGAGCTCCTCAGATTCGTTGTCGGTGTCATATCAACCGTTTGATCATCCAAGCATTTTAAGATGCTATATGAGATTCTCTGGAACCGATTTGAGGAGGCGATAAAAAGATGCATTGCTTTCAGTAAACATTAATAGTTAGCTTGTTAATTTCCAAATTTTTATCGCTATTTATACGTTTCCAAATTAATTACTTATTTTTATCAGTAGGTAAGTTATGTGAGCTGGTTTCGGAGACCTTAAATTTATTTTTATTATAAGTATGTAAAAGTAATATTATAAAGATGGACAGGAAATGAAGATATTGCGTGTTATTTGTAATGGATAAACTCAAAAAAATATTAACCGATTTAAAAGTATTTCACATAATATAAAAGGCTACAATATTGAATGAGTAAAAAAAAACAACTTCTCATCCCAGGGATATGCTAAATTCCCGTAGGATGCAGTGGCAAAGGTACTTACAACCCGATTCCTCCCGGGTTGACTAAATTTTCGAAGTTACTAAAATCTCTTCCATTACTGCACTTTCAAGAAGAGGATAAATGGGTTTAAGTTTTTTTTTGCACCGGTTTTACTTGCAAACATTTTCACGCCCCGCCACTGGTAGAATGCAAACTAAGTTAAGGGCAACAGATACCTAGTTTAATGATAGCAACAACGGGTACTTTCATAAAATTAGTTACATATTATAGTGAAAATAAACGGATCACTCACAACTTAAAACGAGTTTAACTCGACATGTTTCGGGCTAATCCGTAGCCCTTCCTCTCGGACTCACTATGGGTGAGTCTCACGGTAGTTTCATGTTTAAATTAGTTACATATTCTAATCAAATTGATTGGCTCAAGATTATAAACATTGTTTTTCATTGGTCATGCTTTGTTACCTAAACCCATCTATTGTAGTCAATAATAAGCAATGCATGATGATATGCGGACGATGAAATAATGTTTTGGTAATCCATTTCACCCACGTCAGCTAATCGAGCGGAAAACAGCGTTTAATCGGCAATCGTTGAAACAATTGTGTTGTCTGTCAGTGGCTATAAACGGGCCAATTTCGACGGGCTTCATTTGTTTTGAAACATTCTTTTAAAATACTGACCTTATTTAGACCCTATTACAAGGAATATCATGAGAGTTGGCAATAGATATACCATCCTAAGGTTCATTGTCAATTGCATGACTTTAATGGCTATTTTCACAAAAGTCAATTTGACAATCAGCCTTATTGTCTTTATTCTGGTGTAGAAGCTGTCATAAGAAATGGCGAAACACATAATATTGGTCGACGATACATCTCCGTTGATCTATTTCTTATAAATACACAGCCGTGCGACTGAGAAGTGTAAGAAAACTAACACCGTGTAAATAAGGCCTTAGCTTGCTTGATACCTACCGCCAAGTCTTGTATAGAAAAATGAAAAACTAAATTATTAGACAAAGGGTAAAGGTATTCCATCAAAATTGTCATTATGGCCCTCTGAATTTGCAACCTAATAGAATATTCTGTTATTGAGTTTATTTTCTATTATTATAAATAAGAACAAGTCGTGGTGGCCTAATAGTTTGACCTATTGCCTCTCAATCAAAGGGTCGTGAGTTCAAATCCGGGCCCGCGCCTCTGAGTTTTTCGGAATTTATGTGCGAATTTATATTTGAAATTTACCAACTGAGAAGAAATTCAATGGTGTGCGTGAAGTTCCCAATCCGCACTGGGCCCGCGTGGGAACTACGGCCTAGGCCCTTTCATTCTGAGAGGCGGCCTGTGCCCTGCAGTGGGACGTATATAGGCTGGGATGATGATGATGATGACTATAAGTATATTATTTTATGAGTAGGTATTAGGTAGATCTGCATGAGGGGTAATTACACAAAAGATCCCTACGGGTCGAAGTGTATCCGCTAGGATCCCTATTAGTTAAGATAAGATAAGATATAAGTAGGTAAGTATTTGGGCGACCAAGCTTCGTTCGGTTAAAACTTGAAAATAAGAGTTTTCACAAAGATCGAATGAAAAACATGCTAGATCGATTGCTTGCCCCCGCAAACCCCCACGTAGCGAATTTAATCGAGATCGTTAGAGCTATTTCCGATATTCCTGAAATATAAAATAATCGCTCGTTTAAAGTTTTATTGTATTTGCCAAGATGTCAAGTGTACCTTATAAGGTGCCTAATTTGACTTGCAGAAACGTTTTTCAGTTCATTATAATAACGCTATTTTCATAAATAAATCGAATTACTTTGAAACTAAATTACGGGAGAGTGTGCGACAATAATATGAGATACGTGAAGCCCAATTGCACATAAAGATCCAATGCCTCAAGCAAACGGCAAGGCGACCAGATTTTTGTAATGTTACGAGAATTATGTAAAGAATCTTACAAGGCTGTTAACGCTTCACGTGCATCGAATACCATAAACTCCGGCGCTGTTACATATGTGTTAGTCCATTTCGCTCCCCTTTGAAAACCGTTTCGCTGCATGAAATCAGTTTATACGCCGTAATTATTGGAGCCATGTGACATAAAGCCGACGCGAAACTTTAAACAAAACAATATCAGATCAGATATATGAATCGAGAAGTGTAACTGCTCTGGTTCTCACATTCAGACCATAATGGTTATACAATACACTATTCTAACATTTTTAGGGCTCAAAAGTCTATTATAGGAAATTGATCTCTGGACCTTTTTAGTGCGTACAATTTGACAATAAATGAGTTTCGATCGATTACCGAATACCCACTGTGAACTGTCACATGATAAGACGTTTTATATTGTGCCGCAATAATATTATTGATAAATAATTGCAAAAACATCGCAAACCTCAACGAAATCAAGTAAGAAACAAGATAAGAGCACTACCGACCTGCAAAAGTATAATCGCTGCGTTTTGGTGAGCTGTTTGATGTAAATATCGCATTATAATTAGTCAGTAATATTCGAAAATTCACGCACACAGACAAATGGTTTAAAATAACAGACTTATTACATTTTATAATTAACCAAAATAAGAGGTAATCTGCCGTGTCAGGCCTAAGTAACGTATCTCCAAAAACGACGATTTGAGAAAAACGCGATCAAAGTTTTTGTTTATCCACATCTCATTGCTTGTTTACTATTGAAGTTTAAAATTTGAAATTTACACATTAGGTTAGAAATATTATTGTGACAATGTATTTTTAATTTTAACTCTGTGCTACGAATCAATTTCAAAAAAGACTGTTTTTAAAGTTTACACGACCTTACTTTTCATACAAAATTCTGTAACGCAAAGTTGCGTATCTGCATATACGTTAGTTAAGCGTGACCATGCTCTTTTTATTACACAAAACTGTGTAATGGCTATGACCTGTATCTTTACTTACATTACTTTTTGGAACCAAGAAACAAAACATTTAAGTAAATTAAAAGTAGGTATAGGCTCTTTTATCAGGTCCCGTTATTTTATTTATTAGATATAAAAATAGGTAAGAAGGTTAATAATAAGTAAAGTGGAAGTTAGAAAACTTTTAATTGAATTTTATCACAGCAACAGGATTTGTATTAATTCTTAACTTTAAGGTATCTTCTTTTTTACTAAATAATACTTATAACAAAATATTATTGTCTTCTCTGCCCCTCCCTCCCCGCTAGTTAAACATATTCTTAATAAAATTAAAATCAATAGCTCTCCTTGGTTTCAGAAGCTGTTACGTATTATGAAATGTAATTAAAATGCCTATTATAATATATAACAACAACCTGATTTGAATTAAACTGCACCAAAAAATTTTTCAATTTCGATTCTGTGGGCGAGTTCTGTATGACCTATCTAACGTATTTGAAATACGGGAGATATCCGTTACAAGTGCGTACAAAAATCCCAGATACGTTAGTTCGGCAATCGGTGTTTTTATTGAATTATGGCCTAAAATGAAAATCTTCGATATGTATCAGATAGTATAGCATCAAAAATGTCGATTTAGCACTGTTAAGCGTAACTAACGTATCTCAAGTTACGTTACTTAGGCCTGACACGGCAGTAATGTGACTAGCTGTTTGTAATGAACTGTCAACTGTCACGGTCGGCTGCCAAACGTCAAAACAGAATCCGGTATACCAACTTACCAAACAAGAATTGACGTTCGGAAACTTCGAAAGGGGTGCGTTCCAGTTATCAATTCCATGCAACAGATATAATGAAAATGATTGGTCGCCATTAGATGGCAGTAAATGTGGGATACGAATATCGCTATAAAATATAATAAAATTAAGAATTGTAAATTGTATATTAATATAAAGGAATTGACATTACAAGAATGATTTATTGTAAATTATGAACATCAAATCACATTTGTAAATATCTGCATTGCCAAACCATATCTAAAATAAAATAAATTCTATCTAAATTAATATTGAATTTGTAAACGGATTGTCTCTTGCCGAGTACTGAAAACATTAAGAACATGTCATCAAAAACCAATTATAAAGCAACCACTGGTTCATGTGGTGACCGTCAGATGGAAACTGTAGTCTGCCACAAATGCAAGTCTACAGTTGACAAGAAATGTACTCTTCTATGTTCAGTATGTGCTAATAGATATGATTTTGATTGCGCTGGACGCTCTGAAAGATTATTTAACCTAATGAGTAATGAATCAAAAAAAAAAATGGAAATGTAATTTATGCCGTACAAGTGAAAAAGTCCAGGGGAGCGAATATTCAAATGTTACTCTGAGAAAAGCTCAATCCCAAAAATCGAATAAGATCACTACCCCCAAAACAGCCAATTATCCAAAGTCGACTAGCACTAATAAGATTCAGTTGTTGGATTCAGGATTGCCTCTAAAGTCCAACATCAAACAGACAGTTAGTGAGGTACCAGAAGAGAATGCCACTCGTTTGTCTTCTTCACTTCTGGAAAGCACTTTTCATGACAGTGAATTGGGACCTAAAGAGGATTCACAGTCAACGCCAAACAGTTTGACAGATGCGTCTGGTATCATGGGTTCCCAGATTCCCTCAGATGATGATATATCGGGCTCCTCGGATGAACCTTTATCCCCATCCCACATACTATCGAAAAGTGTGGATGGCAGCACTTTACATGGCGTTACACTCTATTCCAGTAGTATTGAGAATAAAGAATTGCATGAAAAAATAACGGGATTGGAAACGGCACTTCATAGCACGACAAATGAACTGGAAAATAAAATAATAGAAAACAATGATCTTCAAAGGAGAATCCAGCAGTTAACAATGGAGACAAGGGTCCTGACTTCGTTGTGTTGTCCGTCGTCTTCCGAAGTGAAAAACGTGTGCGCGACAAGGAGGAAACATAGAATGTCACTAGCAGCTGATGTACTATCGCCACCCTCCTCGCCAACGGCCACTTCGTATACACACAATAGGTCTGAAACCAACAAAAGTCTTTTGATTCTGCAAGCAAAAATTAATGATCTCGAAAAAATGCTCGAAATTATTGAACAGAAGATCACAGTAGTGGGAAATCAATTTGATAGCTTGACTCAACCTCTCGAGCCTCTGGGCACGAATACATCTGGTATTACCACGGCAAACTCTCTGAATGGGCTCCCTCTGCAAGCCTCACGTCAAACTACTACTTCATCTAGGAGCGCGAGCTGTGCGTTACTGCAGTCGAAATTTTGCATTTTTAGTAACTACCCAAATTACATGCTGAAGCTTTTGCAGCGTGAATTCGTCGGTGGGAACACGTGTCTCTACTTAACACCTGGAGCAGGTACACGTGAACTATTTACTGGTCTTGCTGACAAGCTGCAGGATTTTACTTTAAACGATTTCTGCATTTTTTATATTGGTGACGCAGATTTTAAAACCAGTACTCACTATTATAACCTTGTACGATACATTCAAGAACAGTTGAGCTTAGTTCAACACACTAATATTGTTATATGTTCACCGACATTCAAATTTAATCAATTTTCTGATTTGTTCAATAAGCGTGTCGAAATTTTTAACAGTTTATTGTGTAAGAATAACTTGAAATATAAATTCTGTTACTTATTAGACTCTAATTTGAATTTATCATATGATATGGATACGTTCTCTCGTTTCGGACATCTGAAAAGGCAAGGATTCATAACTATTTTTAAGGATTTAATACAGCTTTTGACATTGTTTCCCTTAGATTTTAATATTAGTCACCCATGTGAACCTGAACATAGCTCTGAAATTAATAATGTTCCTCTGGTTGAAAATAATGATTCTTTTTTAGGCCTAACTCGAGAATAAGCGCTTCCCTTACCTTCAAAGAGAAATGGTATCCGGACAATAAAGGCTGTTTATCTGTGCTACATCTTAATATTAATCGTCTACGAAATAAAATACTACAATTGGAAACTCTCCTGGAAGTGGAACTTGATGTTAACCCATGTTTTGTATGTATTACGGAGTTTTGGTTAAGGATAGGAGAAGACACGAACATTAAGTTAACTGGTTACCAAATTATAGCGAGTTGCACTAGTTCGACTAGTCAGGGAGGTGGATGTATTATTTTTGCTAGAGATGATATTTCTAGGAACTGCCAAGTTAGTAATGTTGAGCAATACTATAAAGAAAAGTTGTTCGAGGTGTGTTGTGTATCTTTGCAATTGGATAACACACACAAGGTTTTTATAAGCACGGTTTACAGAAGTCCAAGCAGTGACGCTAGGGGTTTTCTGACGCAGCTGGAGCTATTTTTAAATAATAATAAGAATCATGGTTATGTCTTGTGTGGGGATTTTAATGTAGATTTAAAGGGTGAAACAGCTGTTGCTAGGGATTTTCTGCAAATACTTGAGGAGCATAATATGAGGCCTACAATAAAAGACTGTACTCGGGTAACGGAAACTTCTCAAACCTTGGTAGATAATATATTTACTGATATGTACGATAACTATAGTGCGCATGTCATTCCCTGCAACTTTTCGGATCATGATGCTCAAATTTTATTTTTTCATGATCAATTAATAGTGCCAGTAAAACAGACCAAAATACAACTCAAAAGAAGATATACTCGAGTTGCTTTGAAGAATTTTAAAGAGGGTTTAAGAGATATTAGCTGGGATAAGGTTTTTGAGGAAAAAACATGTGAAGGAAAATTAGAATTGTTCTACAGTATTATGTATGAAATTATAGATAAGCATTTTCCTTTGAAAAAAGTAATATTGAAAAACCATTTTAAGACATGGATAACACGTGGAATTAGAGTATCATGTCGGAGAAAAAGACTCTTGTTATTGAAAACTCGTAAACACAAGCATGATAAGAATCTTAAAAAATACTATAAAACCTACAATACTATACTTAAGAAACTTGTTTTCACGGCAAAAAATATACATGTTAAGAATATAATACAAAAAGCAAAATCAAAAAGTAAAGCAATATGGAAGATTGTGAAGGAGAATACAAGTAAAAATATAACATTGGGTAAAGGTACAATCAAATTATTTGATAATAATGAAGTGATTGAAGATCCAGTAGAAATAAGCAATATTTTTAACGATTTCTTTGTTAGAGCCGGCAAGGTTACTGATATTGACGAGGGACATAGTGGTCAACATATGACACTTTTACAAAATTATCACATTGATAATGCTAAATCTATGTTCTTGTCGCCTATTGATGAGAAAGAAATAATAAACATTGTCAAATCTCTAAAAAATACGAGTGCCTGTGGCCCGGACGATTTAAGTACTATTTTAATTAAGGATTGCATTGACGTCTTGTGTTTACCGCTGTGTCACATATATAATGCTTGCATACGTGATGGAATTTTCCCTGTCCAATTTAAAACGGCAAAAGTAGTTCCTTTGCACAAAAAGCGTTCAAAAACGGACATAAATAATTATCGCCCCATTTCGTTATTGACGGTTCTTTCAAAGATTTTTGAAAAGGCAATCGCAACTAGAATCATTAAACATTTTGATAAAAATAATTATTTCTGTTCCCAACAATTTGGGTTCAGGTAGAATCGAAACGCAGTAACAGCTATTACTGAATTGGTTCGACAGGTTATGACCAATCTTAACAGTAATTTTAAGTGTGCTGGTATATTCTGTGACCTCAGCAAGGCGTTTGATTGTGTAAACCATAAATTGCTTTTGGATAAATTAGAATATTATGGACTAAGGGGATCTGTGTTAAAACTCCTTACATCGTATCTGACTGATAGAACCCAATTTGTACAAATTTCTGACGTGGATGGGTTAGGGTGCAAAAAATTTGTTAATTCTTCAAAAAGAGAAATTGTTTGTGGAGTTCCTCAAGGGTCTATACTTGGGCCTTTGCTTTTTATTATTTTTGTTAATGATTTACAATACAACATAACTCACGGAACAGCTTACTTATATGCCGATGACACGAGTATTGTTATTGCGAATCAAAGTGATGTAGCGTTTGAGGTTCAAATGAGCAAGACTTGGGAAGAACTCACACACTGGTTTGAATGTAACGGCCTCAAAATTAATATGGACAAAACACTATATTTCCCCTTTTTAAAACATTCAAACAGCATAGCCTATGACTTGTGACTACCCATAGCAAAGGCTGACACTGTCAGGTTTCTAGGTGTAGACCTAGATACACAGTTGCGTTGGTCATGCCATATAAATCTGTTAAAGAAAAAACTGGCTAGTGCCTGTTACGCTTTAAAAAATTTATCTAAATTTTTGGACTCTACAGTTCTTAAAACAGTTTACTTTGGATATTTTGATAGCTTGATGAGGTATGGTCTTGAGGTTTGGGGTAATAGTGTTCATGTGGGCTGTGTGCTCGTGCTGCAAAAGAAAGCTCTTAGGTATGTAGAAAAGTCAAAATCTATCGAACATTGCCGTCCACTTTTTGTGAAGCATAAGATATTGACCATAATATCTCTTTACATATATTTGGTTTGCATTTTTGTTTATAAAAATAAGTCCAGTTTTAGATGCAATACCAATAGTAGACCACGTAGATTGTGTAAATTTAATTTTGAAATTCAATTACCAGGATCTAACAATTATGTGCATTTTAAAAGAAGTCTTGAATATAATAGTATTAAAATTTATAATTATTTAAATGAGGACATAAAGCAATGTAATAATATTAATGAATTTTCTAGAAAATTAAAATCCTACTTGATTAGTCGACCATATTATAATTTGAATGAATATTTTGATAAAATATATGATTAAGATAATTGATTTATTATTATTGTTATGTTATTATTATTATTTTAGCTAAATTAATGTTATTTCCAAATAGATTTAAGATTTTGCATGCTAAATTGTGGCAGAACATACATTACATGTACCTACTATTTAAGATTCTTCTGACATGTGCAATATTTTGTAACACCTGTGTATGTTCTTGCGAAATAAATAATTTCATTTCATTTCATTTCATTTCATTTCATTTCATTTCATTAAAATGAAATAAGTACTAAATTTATGCCTTTTAAAAGTCTGTAAAGTTTGTGTCTGGTAAAAACCAATATCAAAGTCACAGACAAAGACAAACGAATGTTAAGCCTACATAAACTTAGCAAGCGTTATTGAAGAAAAGAAAATGTTTTTAGTTACTTTTTATACGAAAAAATTTAAATAGGTATTTAACTATTCTTATACTCAACAAAACAATAAAAGTCTCGTAACTTACGTAAATAGACAGGTATTTGATAGATTGGAATCCACGAACAATTACATTGATTGCAAAAGCTATCTTACTTCTCTTTACCAAAGGAAAAAGTACAGCAATAAGGGTTTTCTGACAGGTGGAAAATCGCTAGATGTCGTTAGTAACTAGGGATCCATTTGACGTTACAGTATTGTTTCTGATGGGCTCATTGAATTATAAACCGATTTTTACATAACGATGCTATAATATATATATATTGCTAAAACTAGCTTGGCACAGAAATCTTCAGTGTCTCATCTGCGACTCCATAATCCTTCCTATTTTTAAAGATCCGTCTCACACCAAAATACTGTTTTATGGGTCGGTCATAATCACATCCTTTCTTGTTAAATGTCTCAATTAGGTACGGGAGGATGTGTGGACGTACGGTTAACGACTCACATGGTAAGAGCGACTTCGTGATGACTGAATTACTGCCTTTGTTCGTGCTTTCTTGTCTGGGATTTTTGTTAGCGGTCTCAAAATAGCTAATGTGTTTAATGATGAAATTAAGAGTTAATGAAGTGTTTCCACGTGCAGTTACGTGGCTGATTCTTTGGAAAGGTTGTTATTTCCCCTGATGTTTTGTAGGTAAATATGCATAGAAACCCAAGTGCGTTGCTGGTGGATTGGTAATTAACGCAATTGATACTCTTATTTGTCTTTTACCACAAGTTTTTTTACAGATGTTCACATTTCACGGGCTTTTTCTAGGCCATTCTTCGTGCTTAATTATGGTTAAATACAAGTCTATTTTGCATAATAAAGAAAAAAAATATGCCTCTTCATGGGCACTATCGGCACGTGCAGAATAGGGTAAGTGCGCGAGCATTACCAGGCAGTCAGCGATTGTAGCAACCATACTTCATTCAAAATAATTGTGAATCTTAAGTTTTTCATTATACATGTACTGAAACAATTACTTTGCTCACTCGCGACCTTATGATAGTTACGTTTGTTTATGCAAGAAATGTACCTATATTCATGCAGTTCCTCCACCTCCACACCGTACGCACACACAATCATCATTCATTATAATTGTGCATGTATATATACGACGGCTGGACATGTATATATACGACGATATGACGGCCGGATAGCCTAGTTGTTAGAGAACCTGATTACGAAGCTTGAGGTCCCGGGTTCGACTCCCGGTCGGGGCAGATATTTGTGTGAAAAATACGAATGTTTGTGCTCGAGTCTTGGATGTTAGGTATGTTGTTAGGTATCTATATAAATATGTTTATCCGTTGACTAGTACCCATAGTATAAGCTTTGCTTAATTTGGAACTAGATCAATTGGTGTGAATTGTCCCGTGATATTTATTTATTTATTTTATATACTTGGAGTATAATTTATCTCTTGACACCTAAAAATTAAGATTGAAGTACTCTCAGCTGTACCAGGCGCGCACAAAAATATTCTTAACTTCAATTTAATTTAACCTCTGGAAGTTCGTAGAATTCAACTTGTAGTATTTGGTTACGATTACAAACCGAAATAAAACAGATAAAGGTAAATAGAATCTATCAAAAAGGTCAGAGCGGATTGTACTATTTGCTTTTGTACTGTTACGGACTAAAACTCTTTTTAACATCGTCTAGACTAAATAACCTTGACAAATTGACTAATCTTTGATTTTAGTCTTGTCTAATTTCTTAGACAATCAAAATAAATCGTATATTGATATTCCCATTAAAAGTTCAATCACCTCGGTCTAGGATGGCACAACAATGACAATATAGTATCTCCCCCGCAACTATCTGTATCTAATATCTTTTTACGCCTACGTCTCTTTGTAAGTTATAATAAGCTAGCAATAGTTCCGATGATAGCTTGAAACGGAAATAATCAGAGAGGAGAATCATAGATCAAATGTCAATTATGAGTCACATCTTTCATCGTGTGAGATCTTTAATAGCTTCATTTGTGTAAGATTTTCAACCTCATGGTAAACCGTAAGTAATATGGATGTTTCTTAGAAAGTTCATAGATGAATAAACTCACTTGGTAGTAGGTAAGCATTCTCTGCTTTCAGTGGGCTCTTGAAGCGCTAAAAGTATCAGACACACATTGTCCTTTGTGCGTGACAGAAACTTTGGACATAACTTTGACAAGAAACAGAATAAGTAAACTGATCCCATAATATCATTTGTAGCATAATCATCACCTCCGGCGGGTACGTATAAAAATATATGAAGTTTAAAATTAATAATGGACGAAATACATAATCAAATGTTCATTTGATATAATGCAATTTTCTTGGAAATTCTCAACTTTACAGGATTTTCATAAAATAAACCTTACCTAAACCAATCTATAGATTACACGATTAAAAAATTTCGCTTTATCAATAGTTTCATAGAAAATTTTAGTATATATTATGACCATTATGTATTTCGTCCATTATTCGTTATAAACTTTATGTATTTTGATACGTTCCCCCTCCGGCTTATACACGTTCCACTACTAAATAAGGGCATATTTTATGGTTGAGAGAGTTTGGACTGAAGTTCCCACGTGGGCCCAGAGCGAATTGGGAAATTCACATACACCATTGTGTTACTTCCCAAAGTTACACTGGTCTCTTGACGAAGTTTTCCTTCAGCGAAAATCTCATGGTAATAGAAATGTAATTTCACAGTTAAATTCCAAAAAAAACAGAAGTATAAGCCCGGTTTCAAATCGATTATCTTCTCCTTGAAATGTCGCAGGTCAACCTCGTAGGCAAACACGTCTATCGTCATAAAAATAAAATATGAAACTTTCTACCAAATGCACGTATCATTAAATATTCGCCTTTATACAACCTTAAACCTAAATACGAGGCAGTGTACTTTCAATCTTTAAATCTCATAATCAAAAGAAAGTACCTTACCATAGATAACAGTCTTTACAAATGAACACTGTAGCTATCTCTGTGAACGGATCTGAATAAATTTGAGAATAAATAATACGGGACCCTTTTGTCTCTGCCCTCCCACGTCGGCCTAAAATAAAGGACTTAATGAGGTCGCTCATAGCTTTAGTAAGTCATTCAGATTTGGTACTTGTTTTGTTAAGTTGTCGGAATTGGAGGGTAATGGGTACAATACACTTGATTACTTTGTACAATGGGTGAGTACTCGCTTTACTTGACAGATTCTTGTGTAACAAACTCTTGAGACGTTTATTCTGTACGTAAGACATTGAATTGTTTAAATTTGACAGATTTTAGGATGATGTTAGGAACAAGGATATAAACACAGTGTTCGTGTTGCACGTCAAATTATTGTCTCTTTTCTATATTCACTTAGTTTAGATCATAGAATAAATCGTATATTGAATGTTGTCGAAAGACTTTGCAAACAATGAATATGCTAACTTTTACTCCAATGCGCAACTTGTGTTGTTCTCACAGTACAAAGAGTCTTACCTAGTTTACCCTCCCCCATATGTGTGTCGTGTTTAAAGTCAACTACGCAGATTCCGTTCCAACAAATCGTCCTACTTTCCCTTTAATAATGCCTGCATTGGTAACAAAAGAAAAGTCCCCGCGATGCAGTCTGCTCGAAGTAACCCTGTAGTGCCGAGGGACTGGCAAGTTTTAACGCGAGACGACCTACAACTCTAGTGCTCCGGCGACTCATTAGGGACCCCGCTCCGCGCGGAAGGGGCCTAAGGGGCCTTACCTAGAGGCAAAAGGACCCTTTCAGGTCTCGAGAGTCATCCGTACCACACCGCGCTCACATAACGACACTATTTAAATAAAAAAAATAAACAGATGCCGATCGCAGCGTCCGTACTGGTCGCTCTCGAAATTCACAGCTAGCTATCAAGTTAGTCTGTGGTTTGTTGAATAGAAATTATGTTATAATATGCAATTATAGCGCCTGTCCTAGTGGCAGTTAGGTCGCGAGTTCCTCGCTCCGCACCTACAAGTAATTCAAGAACGTTATGTGGCTCGGATTCTCAACGCACATATTTCAGACTTTCCAGTCTACGTTAATTCGAAATTGTCTTAATTTGTTTTGTCGGCGAAGTACATTTATTCCGTTTGTCTCTGGGGTTGCTAATGTTTACTTCGCTTGGGATATAAACTTCTGTTGTCTACCGTTTTGAGAATTGAGTACTTGTACGCCGTCACTTGTTTCAAGTGACGTTATTATGTTTGTTGGGTTTGTTTCATTTTGTATTATCTTGGAAATGAGACCAGGGACGAATAAAATAGCAATTTTATTTTCCCAAATTGCTACGGAGGATGCTGGAAAGATCAGATATCTGTATATCATGACTACGGATCTATTTTAAATAAAATTTGTGGTTAATGTGAACGCTTCACTACCTATAACTGGAAAAGTTTCAATTTTATTTGTTTGACTTTATTGTTTATTACTGTGTCCCGACATGTTACCTCGATCTTTTTCACATAATTCAAAGAAGTATAAGAAAAAAAGACATTAGAATGGTCTGAATGGTAAATCATCATCATCGTAGGGTGGTCCAGTGCGGGTTGGAGGGTGGAGCATCAGAGCCGCCAGAGCCTCGTTCGTTGTACGGCAGGCCGGTGAGGTTGGCTTGGGTTCCGATGGATGTTGTTTGGAACCCCTTACTCCCTGAGAAAGGTACAAATCTGCTATAATTATAGCAAAATGGATATTTCATCTGCTTCTGGTAAAGGAAAATATTTAAGTGCCAGAAAAAGACAAACGAATGGTAAATTAATATAAGCTTAACAAGCCTTCATAGAAAAGGGGTTATGTAGGAGTTATTGGCAATAATTATCCAATTGGGCAATACACTCTAAAATATCTAACGTAACTCTATTTATACTACAGCCATAAGAGCGTTCAAGATGTTTCAGATTGCTTTGTCATATCGAATATTAATGCCGGTGACTGTAAAATTAGTTGTCTACTGTCAAAACAAATAGCACAAAGCGTTAATTATTTTTCTACACAAAAAGACAAATTGAAATAAACAGGATTGTGCGTAGACAGGTTTATGACGGATTATGAATTTGCACAACAATCCAGATTTCGTTTTATGACCGGCTTGCATCCAAAATATCTCTAAATGTTTACGTTAGCGTATCTTTACGGCCTATTAAATTAATAATACTGGGTTTTATGGCTCATGTTAACACTTGTTTAATGCAAGATTAAGGATAATACTGTAATCCATGGTTAAACTTCAAAACACCGCCATTCTGCCGGTATCTAAGAAATCTTTACGATTAATTAATGCCGTGGGGTTAGGTGGTAGAAGCTTGTAGATTTTATGACTTTAAAACTTCTAGCGTGTAAACTAATTATCATTAAAAGAAGGTAAATAGTCAGCAGTATAAAAGTAAGGATGTTATTAAGGTGGCTTCTGATAATGATATTTAAACATCAAGTTATAAACACTAGAGTTAAGAGCGTCAGCGTCAGCTGAGCTGACAACGTTGCATTTTTGTTAGTTTTTCTCGATTATTCCATAAAAATTGAATGACAATTAAAAATGTGGTATATAAGAATTGTTCTAATATACAAGTTAATGTGTCTACTGCAATAATAAATTATTCGTGATAGACTTTTATTTTCTTTAAAAACGAAAAAATTATTATCTAACGGTTTTTAAAGAAAATAAAAGTCTATCACGAATAATTGGGGATGTCTATTTTTTTGCAATGTATAGAGGTAGCACCTAAATCGAAAACCATTTCGAGAAAACTTTTTGACTCGTTTTCTGTAGTTATTTAATTTTAATATTATGTAAAAGGACGACGCAATGTAACGTTACATGTAAGTATCTACATGTACGTACATGGGAGGGGTTACGTACATGGTGCTAAACAAACGTATGGATGAAAATTTCATTGATTTTGCCGTAGGATGCACCGTTTTCAAGATATTTGACAAAAACACCGGGGGGGGGGGTTTGATGGGGGTGAGGGTGCGGGGACATCAAAAGGGGGATGAAAATTTCATTAATTTTGCCGTAGGAACCACCGTTTTCAAGATATTTGATAAAAACACCGGTGGAGGGGGGGGGGGTTTGAGGGGGGTGAGGGTGCGGGGGAGGAGGTGCGAGGAGTTCAAAGGGGGGATGAAAATTTCATTGATTTTGCCGTAGGATGCACCGTTTTCAAGGTATTTGACAAAAACACCGGGTGGGAGGAGGTGCGGGGGTTTTTGAAGTAAAACTTCTATAGGTACGCTTGACTTAGGACGAACGCGGGTGTGCGGGGGGTGCTGTGCGGGGGGTGCTGTGCGGGGGGGTGGGGGGGGGGGGTTGGAGGGTGCTGGTGGGGGCGGGTAATTTTTTTTATATCGAGGAATTAAAGAGAGCCATAATTGATGAAAAAGCAAATTGGATAAAAAAAATAAGCTGCCCAAATTACTAATTCCACGCGGACGGAGTCGCGAGCAAAAGCTAGTTAACTTATATATTAGAACAATTCTTATAGACAACATTTTTAATTTTAATTCAATTTTTATGGAATAATCGAGAAAAATTAACAAAAATGCAACGTTGCCATCTCAGCAGGTATAAACGCGCTCCTAAAGTGTCATTGAAATTTTGCACAACCGAACTGAAATCCTTCGGAACACTAACAATATAGCGATTGCTAAGCTCTAATTAGCCGGCCCAAGGTCAAGAACGACAGAGTAGGCCAAGCAGATATTATCACCTATAGTTTAGTTATAGTATGGTAAGTGTCTCACTTTTGTTACGCTTATTTATAAGAAACTAGCTGTTTCACGCGACTTCGTCCGCGCACAAATTAAATTTACCTTTATCCCCCTCTACTTCTATCTCCTCCGCAGGAAATTCTAAAAATCCCTTTTTACTGCACTTAGGTTGTGAAGTTGTGTTAGGATTGGTTACTGAGATAGGGTCCCATTTAATTGATTATTTAAAATATCGTTTTTTCGTTATTCTGTGGGATTTTCAGAAAACCAAAAAAATATTTTTTTTACTGTTATAATATAACCACCTACTTGCATGTCAAACTTGAAGTCTCTAATAATTAAAGTTACGGAGATCGGACCACTTTGAAGCGGAAATATAAATCCTATTTATTACCTTTTCCGTGGGAATATCGGAAAACTCCTTCGTAGCGGATGCCTACGTCGTAATAGCTAGCTGTGTGCAAAATTTTAGCACAATCCATTCAGTGGTTTGAGCTGTGCGTTGATAGATCAGTCAGTAACGGTTGCCTTTTATATTATACAGAAGAGAAGATTATAGTCTTAAATAGGTGGCAGTGGGCAGTAAAACCGATGGCCGACGGAGCAGCAGTAAGGTTGTATAGTGGCGACCGCGAACCAAAAGTGGTGGCGTAGGAAAGGCCCCAACAAGATGGACCGACAATTTAAAAAGTAATGGCCGAAAACCATTTCGATACGGGCAACGCAGGACCGATCGTTGTGAAACTCTTTAGGAGAGGCCATTGTCCAACAGTGGACGTCTTTTGACTGATATGATGAAGATAATGATGATCTCTTCTTCTTATGAAAGTGCCACTATATTACTGGAGGTTGGCCGTTAGCTCTGAAAACTTCTCCCTGTCTTGAACCATCCGGAATAATAGTTGGTCTGCACTGCTGATTCCAGTCCATTCCCTAATGTTCCACAGCCATGATTTCTTCCGACTTCCAGAGCGCTATTTTCCCAGTATTTAGCCTATCAATATTTGTTGAACCAGCTGATATCTGTCATGGCGCATCACATGCCCCAGATATTCGATTTTGCGCTTTTTGACGGTGTGCAATAATTTTCGGGCCATACCAGCACGCTGTTGCACCTTCTCGTCGTTGATTTTCTGAGTCCAGATTATACGGAGCATGCGACGATAGCACCACATCTCAAACGCTTCTAAGCGCCGTCTGGTGCCGATGATGGTGATGATGATGAGAAAAGTCCTAAATGTTCCATGTCACTACAATAAAATTCGATAGCTCCACTCATTCCTGAGAAAACGGATCTTAATTGACAGATAGACAACGAAGACGACGAGGAAGGCGGCCATCAGAGAGGAGGGGCGGCGTGTTGTGAAGCTTGCCACCAACACCTGAAGTGATGACAACGACCACTCTGTCAAGATAGATACCGACAAAGAAGAAGAGGAAGACAACGAAGTGCTCCTATCCGTGTTCGTTTTATCCTCTAAGAGATACAAAGCCCTAAACAAATGACACCAGAACACAAAAAGCTACTGCTACCGTAGGTGCTACCGTCATTTAATTCCGTTTCAATGCGTTCTGATAAGAAATTGCATTCACACCTACACCATCACAACTAAATGAAAAGCATTTCTATCGGCTCTAACTTAGAGTAACTATTTCTGCGTAACAATTTCTGACCAGTAATCGCTATCTAAAGTAAACAAATTCTGCGTACAGTCCAGAAATTTGGGTGGGACCGTCTCACAGCAAAGCTCTCATTGACTACTTCTGGTAGATACAAGGATGATTTGTAGCGACAAGGTTCTAGTAAGGGCTACCTTTAATTGGTTGATTGTGCCTTCCCTTATGGGGTGCCCTCGGGGCTTGTATCGTTAGTTGAACCTTAGATAAATCTGCACTCAGAGTCCGCACCTATCACTCTTCATAATGAAGGATGATAATGTAGATTGATAAGCTCACCCTCGGTGAGATATAGAGCTACAATTATGCAGAATAGGTTTTTATATTCATCTATTAGAAGATTTATTTTAGAAGTTTTCTAATAGAATGAGAAGAACGTTGAAAAAAAAATTATTATGACTGGTCAACCCTTAAAACGTAACCCAACCTTTAGATCAAGAATATTAAAATTTTGCACAGGAGTTTTTTTTATAATGTAGTCAAGAAATAAGGACCAATTTTGTTCAATTCACCCAGGGTAGCCAGGAAGCAAGTGTATAAATATCAGATATTGATTAATTAGGTATTTATCATCATCATTTCAGCTGAAACACGTCCACTGCTGAAGGCCCAGTGGTTAGAGAAAATGACTCTGAGCTTTGTAGCTTTAGGTTCCGCGTTCGATCACTGATCGGGGTAGATATTATGTGTGAAAAATACGAATGTTTGTTCTCGAGTCTTGGTGTTTAATGTCTCTTCTTCAGCCCATAGCCACCCAATGCTGAGTGAAGGCATCCTGCATTCTCATCCAGCACCTTCCCGCCACTTTGACCAGGTCGTCAGTCCACCTCATCTCCTGTCTGCCAACGTTTCTCCGCCCTTTTCTGGGTCTCCACTCCATCACAGCCTTCCCCCATCTTCCATCACTCCTGCGACATATTTTATGTGTCCAGCCCACTTCCACTTTCTTTGGGTGATTACCTTGGCTATATCAGGGAGCCTTGTTCGTCTCCGGATCTCCGTATTTCGGAATCTGTCCCGGAGAGTTTATGTATGTATATTTAAGTATGTATCTATCTTCTTAAATATGATTATACGTTGCCTAGTACTCATAACACATATCTTGTATGCAAAGCTACTATGGGAATAGGTTAATTGGTATCAAGTGTCCCGTGATATTTATTTATTTATTTAATTCCCTTGTGAAGCAATGCGATGTCACTATAGCTTTTTCTTTTAAAACTTATTTTTTTTATTTGTACATTACGAATAAATGTTTTCTTGCTTCTTTTTAACCCCCGCCACAAAAAGAGGGATGTTGCATCATAGCTCTTAAACGGGTCAACCGATTAGGATGCAGTTTTTTAATTTGAAAGCAGGTTTCTTAGCGATGGTTCTTAGATATGTTTCATCAAAATTGATTGAGCCGTTTCAAAGTAATCAGCTTTTTTGTTAGCTGTGGAAGGGATCTTAGACGCATATCTCTAATGGGTCTAAATTTACCTTATTTAAACCTAATTGCGTTGGCGGTTTTTAAATTTTTCAATTTATATTTATTTGTCGGAGATAAACAACAGGGGTACATGGGATAGCCTCCTCGTCAGATATTGTAATGGGCTAGATTGGGTGATCGAGTAATGCAACAACCAGATAGTTAGAATAACACTTCTATTGACTATTGGTAGGTACAGGGTAGCGTGGACAGTTCCGAGGTCAGCCAACACGTCCAGTCTCCAGCGCAGTCCGCAAGCGAATGTGTCGACTTTCGCTCAGCCCGCTCCGTCCTAACGCGCGATCCGATCAACCGGTCCGGTGTGATGTCATAGTCGACCACCCTCTGCGCTACCTTTCAGTGTCCGTACTCATGACCGTCCGTTTCCGACATATTTTTTCTTATTTCCGCCTCTGCCCATTTCCTAACTCTGCCTTGCACTTGCTCATTACTTAAAAGGATTACAGTTTTATCCTGTACGACGGCTAGCGACCGCTTTTTGCCCAACTGCCGCCAGGAAGGAGGGTTATTGCCTAATCTGCCCAACGCACGGGTTTACCTAATGATTGATGCCCGCATTAATGTAATCAATGTTTCTGTTTGACACCTCGAGATGATTATCAAATTGCAGTTGCTTTTAGGGTCAGCAAATGCAAGTCGGGACCTTTTTAGGGCTCTGTACCCGAAGAATAACAAAGAACCCTATTAATGTCTGTCTGTCTGTTGCAGAGCTGTATCTCAAGAACCGAGATAGACAGACAGTTGAAATTAATACATAATGTTTGTGTACTATGTTTGTGTCTAAAATTAAGAGGAGTTCATCAACCTAAATTTAAAAAACTGTTATTTTATTTTTTAGTTGAAAAAGCATTTTACTCAATTCAGGAATATTTAAATGAAAGATGGTAATATTGTGTTGTGTCTCATGTTATGTATTACTATGTACTTATAGGTTAATAAAAAACATGCATGCCTCATATTTTCTTTGTATTTGTATGCATCATGGTGCAACATAGTGATACTAAATTATACAGTTAAGATCTTTGTACATGTATTCACCTATCATTTGACAAATAAAATTATTGATTGATTGATTGATTGAATAACATAACCCTCCTTTCTGGCGGCAGTGAACTCAATGAGCTTAGGAATACCTACACTATTAACGATGTTTCTGTGCTACCACCATTCTGTGGCACGTGCCTATACTTAGAAACACGGAGTTTGAAGACAGTCGTTAAATGGCGCGGGTCGAAGGGACGGGGGTTCAGATTTGGGGTTGTAAAACCATTAAAGATTTTTCGAGGTGATTCTTCGTAGATATTTTTGGACTGATTTAAACTTTTGTTCGAATTTTTTTCCTCTTTATGAACGTTGTGTTATTTTTCTGTAACTAAGATAATTTATAAGTATAATTTTGAGCAGACAAAATTTAAAAGTAAATTTCTACGTATTTCCACAGAGGACGTCACATCCAAAGGAGATTTAAGTTTTCTGCGAAAGTAAATGTTATTTATTTTACTGAGGTAAAATCCAATTGATCCAAGTAAAAACTAGATGGAGAGAGATAGAAGAGATTCTTATTTAATTATTATATCCGATTCCCGGTTTTATTTGCGAGTTGTTTCTCTTTTGTGGTCTGAGTAAAAATTTAAAAAATATATACTTGTTCGTATTTATTGAATCTAGGACTAAGGGGCCATCCATAAATTACGTCACACTTAAGTAAGTTAGTACTATGAAAATCGCAATTATTTTGTTCTTGTGTCACAGATCGCTTGACCCCCTCCCCCTCCCCCCCTAAATGTGTGACGTAATATATGGACGGCCCTTTAGAGGCTTGAAGTTAAATTTAAACCGTATTGTTGCCATTTTTTATTATATAGATATCAATGGTACAGCAGTATGAACGAAAATAGTAAACAGTATCAGTCTGTGTTGGTCACAAGCTTACAACGCATTAAGATACTAAATACCTAAGTATTTAGTTAGTATTTATTTAGTAAGTAATTGAAATAGTATAACCTATTAATTATCAGAGCTCAACGCGTATCGTTAGTAGTTTTTTCCTTCATCATTATTTTAACCAACCTTGAGCCACTAATCATTACGCGTGCTAATAAAAAATGTTCTCATATCAAATTCATGGAACTTTGCAGGTATTAATAATAATAAGGGCCGCCATTCACGGTGCGATTTAGTAAACGATCCTGTGTTATAATGTTGATCAAGTAAATGTTCCGAAATGCTCCATTGAACGGAGCCGGAAAGTGGTTATTTCGTTGCTCCGATGTATATCGGAAGAAAAAATAGTCGTTCAATAAATGGCCGTCATTAGTAGCCTCGGCTTTATAGGTACAGCGTTTCAAAGGAAATTAATTTTCTTTCACGCATTTTACTTATTTAATATTTTCACTTTTTTGTTTTATGTTAAATTCAACGTAAATATTTTAAAACGTCGTAATTGGTTCATTTTTAATCAGAAATCGAGTTACAAGAACCCGTTGATTAAAATTTCAAAAGTCAAAACATGCATGTCTTAACATTTCACTTTGAAGTTAACGTATTCATATGATACTAATCTGGGATCTTGTTAAGTAAACAAAACACAAAATTATGCTAATAATGCATTTTTAAAAACAAAATTAATCATCTATTGTTTTAAAGTTTCTCACAATACAAAATTAAAATGGCTGCATCTTGATCGATATTTAATAGCACCGTTTATATTGGCATCGTAGCTGAAACACCTTGGCCCCAACAATTTGATCTAATAAAAAAATTAAAAGCATTTCGAAATTCGAAAACATCATAATGGTAACAACGGCATAATTGCTTAATGGCGGTTAAATTGTGATTCCATTATATATTATTTATTCATGAGTTGCCGATCTTCACATGCGATCGTTCGCATCCACCCGAAATTATCTATCACATTATGTCATCAAGCGTTTTATGAATCTAAATTCTTTATTATATGAATTAAGTGCCTTTTTATAATGAGCTTCATGGACGCTTACCTTCTCTCGATTAGGCTTAATAACCGTTTAACATTGTTTAGAGTCCGCTTAATTTAAAATCTGAGTCACTTTTCGGACAATGTAAAAGGGGTTCTTGCCATAATAATAAAATTTTGGTACGTTTACGTATTATTATTATTTATTGTATTATTATTATTAATACAATAACTCTTTATATTACACCACATAGGAAACAACACAGAAAAACAAGTGCCTGGAGAAAATATACAGGTCGTCCCAAAACTAAGCTAAGAGGCCAAGGACAGTTCTGCAAAAAAACAGGAAATAAGTCCATGTCGCTTTGTTAACTGATAAGACATTTTTTGTAATACTAAAAATTAAATATTATGCGATTCTATTATTGCTTAATTAAATGAATTCTCTTATTTTTTTGAGAACTCGTATATCTTCACATTTCACCCAAGTACATAACCTAAGTACCTAGTTATTGTTGAGCTATTAAGTTACTGTTGAGTTTTGGAACTTGACATGAAACACGGTACGATTTATTTTGTTTCCTTTTCATACGTATAGCAAAATACCTTTGTGTTAATCTTCGTTATGGTTAAATAAAAAAGGTCTATTCCATCCTGACCCCGATTATCTTGAAATTAGTCATCGCTACAAGCGTTCTTATTTCAGAGATCCGTCATTATAATGTTGTTAAGAACATACAACATAGAATATAATAATTTTGTATTAGCATTTAATTTTCCGGGCCAACGATCGACGCTGTCGATCTCGTTCCCACAAATTTTAAATTACTGTCTTTTGTCTTGAATAGCGTTTTGAGACTACAACCATGCGCTCGAAAATATGTATTTTAGAGTTTAATTTAATAACACAGGTTTTATACGAAATTGTTGGTTTAAAATCTTCACACGGCTTCATGTCTATTGTTGAGTTACTTGCTTTAATTATAATGCGGCTATTTTTATTATTTTATAACGAAACAAAATATCCTTAATGAATTAAGTAATGTATAAATTCATTTTTATTGTTTTTTTTGATAATAATTAATAATATCTACCTACCTCTACTTCTTTTATACAAAATCAAAGACATACTCGTCTGACTATAAAAGAAAACCTTTTTTTTCTTTGTACTTTTTGATGCTTCTTTGTACGCTGAGATGACTATAATACTTAATTAGTATTAATTCATATTTTTCTCATAGTACACTTTTCTTGTAAAAGCTTTTTTCTCTGTTTCATTTTCATACATTATTTCTGTTTCTTTGATCAGAGCCCTCAGTGAGTTTTGTTTTGTTTTCGTAGGAAATGTCTCGTGACGTGCGCTCGCGTTACAGTGCAGTGTCAAATACCTACTACGAATACAGTTTGGTTGCCGAACGCCTAATACGAGTCGTTAGAAATGAAACGAGGGTTTTCTAGCATAGAACGGCCATTCTTCGGTTTGGTGTTCTTCGTCTAATTACCCTGACCCTTTTTATACATCGCTTTTTTGAACTATTTATGACTGAATATGAAATCTTTACGTTCATAGAAGCCATTTTATCGCTGTGGCACTATAATCGTAGTAGCGGTTTTTGTGCTATTGAGGTTTAAAAATCATAGGGTCAGGGCAATTAGAAAATTGAAATTCTTTCGGGTTGGGGTAATTAGAAATATGCATTTTTCTTTAGTCAGTATCGTATATAATAAATGTATGAAGCCATTTAATAGTTAAATTAACAAGAATAGGTAATATTTTTTTCTTGTTTTCTTTTAAGGTATTTTTCTTTATATTTTGCTTTTTGTTGCTGGTACAGACAGGATCATTTTTAATGCGTTCCTGTTTTTTTCTTCCAGACAGCCTTCTGCGCAGCAGAATATCATATCTTGTTTTTTTTTGGTTTCCCCATTCTGAAAACAATAACCATGTAATAAAACACATTTATCGATTATAGCACATTAAGCATACATATAAATTTACCCACTTTACTCACTTTTTTTACCTACGACTTAATGATTATTAAAACGACGGTCCCCGCGAATAAACGTGTAATATAGTACCATCAGCCAAATCTGTGGTCTACCACCCTAAAGTTGATAATCGTTTGGATGTCATAAAACAATAATGCCAATAGATATGTCTGATTGTCTGTCAACTTGAAAGTTTGACTGTAGCGACATATTCATTTGATAGGAACTTGTTTAAAAATTGATAGACCACTTATTTGGCTGATGGTAGGTACATCAAATTTACAGGAAAAAAACGGAAAAACTGTAATACTTAGCTTTTCATCTGATGGATTAAGTTTAAAACAATGTATGAAGAAATTAAAAATACAAATTATTTTTTTATTCTTGTGATATTAAAGTATTTGTAATTTTATTTCAAAGATGCTTTACAGTGTAAAGTTTACACTATTATTCTCGTTAAAGCGGTAAATGTCAAAATTGTATAACTCCGATACACTAATGTTCAAGTAGAAAATTCGTTTTGATATTAATGGTTAATAAACACTAGCACGGATGTTCTTGTTAATTTTTGATATTACCTGATCTATAGGTATATACACTATTCAATGGCCGTTTACGTACATCATTTTTATAACCATAGGACAAGCTTTGCTTAGATTGGGACTAGGTCAATTGGTGTCAATTGTCTCATAATATATTTTTTTTATTTATTATTAACCACTTCATAATAGGTGACCAGTGTAAGTTCTCACATACCCACATATAGACACAAATTGTAACAGCCGGACATTGCTCTTTATGCAGTAAGATAGAACATAAAGATACTGGCAATTAGAAATATACGTGGCAATTAGAGACGTAGTAATTAGGGAGAAACCTATTTTCATTAAAAAAAACTGTTAAAACAAAAATATTGCCAATAAAGGTATATCTCAAATCATTAAGGCCAAAACAGTGCATTCGTGTTAAAATACTACAATACGCTAACCTTCACAAATAAGCCAAAAATTGAAGTCAGAGCAATTAGAAAATTTGAAAACCAAAGTCAGGGCAATTAGATACTTACGTGAATTCTCGGCATAAATACGGCTGCAACACACGTCCGCGATCTTCAAGCGTCGCAGCGAGACGAGGGCTCGCGTCTTGAGCTATAGTGACGTGCCAAATATCGTCGGTTAGGGTAGGACGCTCACGAATATGAACGGTAGTGGCAATTAGTCCTTGACGCCGGACATGTACTTTATTATTGTTTTTGTACTGAAAGACTGGCTTCAGTGGATCTTTTTTTCAATATATTGTAAATAATATATTCACCTATTCAAAAAGTTAAATAGAATGTCATTAATCTCTTCTAAAAATTAATTAAAAATAGTTTTGTAAACTAAGAAAGCGCACGGACAAGTCAGGGCACTTAGGAGAACGAGGTTTGAAAAATGATTTCTACCAAACTATAAATAAATGAGCATTGTATTTAAGTGCACATAATGGGAACGAGCGTAAATTATCTTAAAAAAAATAGCTCACATTATTATTATTTCATTTTAATGGGATTTTCGTCTCGGACAAGCAAAATTTCGCCTCCGGAGAATGGCCGAGAAAATAATAATATTGCTACATGGGATCTACGAAGTGAGGTCCCTTTTAGTGCCCACACAAGCAAGCAAGCTTTAAGTAATAAACCATTTGCAAACGTGACAAAATATGAAACGGGCCGCAAAATAATTACGCCATCTAGCGATATTCATCCTGTAAAACAAATGTGGGTTGGGTGGTGATAAACGAGCGATACAACTCCGGTGGCAGGCTTCGGCCGTGGCTGGTTACCACCCTGTAGGTTGAGCCAGGCCGCCAAGCGACTCGTCGTGTTCCGCCCTGTTGCCTATAGAAACCATTCTAGAGGAAAGGTTTGAGCAGTTGTGCAGCGCGTGCGTGCCGGTTACAGTGCCCCGTATTTGTTACGCTATTGCGTGCGGTTTGCACTGCTTAGGGGGCGCGCGCAACACCTCGATCAACTGCCTTCTTTCCTGCTTTTTCCCCTAAATCAAGTCTAGGGTGAATGAGCATTTACTAGGCAAGCGTGCTCCATTGTATGCCTCATCTTCGCTTTCCACCAGGCGTGATTGTGGTCAAACGCAAGCCTATATTATATAAAAAAAAATCTGAAAGACGTTACACGCGTGTTTGATTCGAATTTGCGTTGTTAACGTTTTCTCTGTACCTACCTATCGAATATTTATAGAGGGTCGTGGGTTCAAATCAGTTTTTCGGAATTTATGTGCGAAGTTAGGTACATTTGTAATTTACCATGAGCTTTACGGTGACGGAAAACATCGTGAGGAAACCTGTATACACCTGGGTGTGAAGTTTCCAATCCGCACTGGGCCCAAGTGGGAACTACGGCCCAAGCCCTCTCATTCTGAGAGAAAGCCTGTGCCCTGCAGAGGGACGTGTATAGGCTGGGATGATACCTTTACAGAAGAAAATTTAAACCTGCTTCAATACGTCGATACATCTGTCTTTCGACTTCGACGTGGAACAGTTTCAAGTTGATAAACGCTATTAAAAGTAAATAACTAATTACTCTAAGAGTTTATACATTATCCCGCTGAAGTACATAATTTATTCAATTAAGAAGGTGTTTCCCTATCGAAGTCTTGTGTAACTTTCTCCACCATATGATGGCTAATTATTCTCTGAGCAAGTTTAAATTTTCAAGACAAAGAGAGTAACTACACTAATTTCGTTATACCCTAACAAATTTAATTGAAACTTACTCCGAAAACGGTTAAATTTGTTCACAATTAAGTAAACGTCTATGATTTATCTAAAATTCTTAAAGTTTTAGCAAACAGTAAACATTAAGAGCTTCATTAAAACTTGGTCGTACTTTTACGTTGGCGGCTCTTAATTATTGCTTTTCTTCGTTATTTAAATTTGAAAATAATATCAAGTAAGTTATAATTGGTGTAATGAAATGAATCGTTTAACGTTAAAATAAAGTATAAATCTGTCTTGCAATACCTGCGTTATTGCGTAAATACAGACGTCGAACATAATATATATAACTATTGCACTTGCTTTTTCACTCTCTTGCTGCGAGATATTAAGTATATTAACTTGTACCTTACGCCGTAAAGTAACCAGGAAATGAAACTTTGGAAAAACGCAAAATTTTATGGCTCAATAAAATAAGAGAGTAGACCAGCATTAAGACTTGAACAGCTATTTAAATTAGCTATGGTCGGACGAGCTAACTACCAGTCTTCAATAATGCAAAAGTACGCTTAATGCTATAGGTAGGTAAAGTAATATTTGTGCTTTTGTTTTTATTTCTATCGCTAGTTAAAAAAATATGAAGTGTTTTCCTAATTTTCACCAGAATCATTCGTCATCTTGAGGAAAACGTCTGCAAAGTCATGTATCAGTAACCATCATGTTTTGGTGTGATTCACATAATTAATTTAATCATGGCATTTACGAAGAATCAAAATTACCTGGGCAATAAACATTCTTAGGGTTATTCCGAGAATAGTGTCGTTTGCGAAGTTAAGCGTACTTTAATTAGGGTACAAACACGAATGTAATTATAATTATAGTTAGTGTGTAGTACTATAACCTATAATAAATGGACGTTATGTTACGCTCGGTAAAAAACTAGCGATGAGTGTGCCGTTTGTTGTAACGACTTTTAGCATGCTAGATGACCGTTGGATTAGTAGCATTACGAAGCACGGGGTTTGTATGCGAGCATTTACATGTCGTACGATTTGAGTTAGTTAGTTATTAGTAAACAAATAGGTGTGTGTTCCCAGAGGCTACTACGTATTAGTCCGAAACAATACGAGCTAAACTCGATTAAAGACGTGAGTTATCCGTTTCTTTCAATCATCATCATCATCATTTCAATCAAAAGACGTCCAGCTGCTGCTGCTGCTTATTTTAATATGAGTAAAAAAAATGATTTGATAACTTTCATTAGGTACACGGCAGACAGTGAATGTATGTCATCAGTCATCATCATCATCATCATTTCAGCTGAAAGACTGCTGAACATAGGCCTCCCCCAAGGCTCGCCAAACAGATCGGCCCTGCGCCATCCGCATCCAATGTGTTCCCGCTACCTTCACCAGGTCATCGCTCCATCTTGTTGGAGGCCTACCTACACTGCGTCTTCCGCTCCGCTATGCCACTCTAGAACCTTTCGGCCCCATCGGCCGTCAGTTCTACGTACGAACGTATGTATATCCATAAATTGTATGAAAATTTTCTGTATCACAGTGGTTTTTTTCCAGTGAGTTGTTTTATATGGTTTACCTACTACAGGTTACTGCGGTTGGTCCAACTGCCCAAACTTGAACAAAGTGCTTCGTACTTTTTAAAATAATATCAATTTAAGCTCCAAACACACAGACAGCAGAGGTGTGGCGGTGACGGTTGTAATATTCTAACTTGTATGAACGGTTGTGCGGTACCGTACCGCGAACTCGTTCATACAAGTTAGAATATTACAACTGTCACCGCCACCACATCGCCATGCCACCTCTGTCTGTGTGTCTGGAGCTTTAATGTTAAGCTTAGTTTAGTAGTATCACAATGTATGCATGCATGCAACTGTCATCTATTGCGCATTATCATGTCAAACACTAGGACATTTAGGTAGGTACCTTGAATATTTTTTCAGGCTCTAATCCCCATAATCGCCGTTATCATTGTTTGTATACTAAAATTTATTTCACGATAACTTCAAATACAGAATTGTATAAAAACCACAAGTAAAGCTGCAGTGATACAGATGTATAATAAAATTATAATCGTCATAAATATCAGAACGAGGTCGCTTTGAGCTGCTCTCCTGGGCATAAATATTCTGTGACTTCAATGAAACCGAGGCAGCGCTGTGGTATGTAGCTGGACCAAATTTAACAAAATTATATCTTAGCGTTGGGTGCCGATGTCTTCTTGGCGAACCTTTGGGGAGGCCTATTTTCAGCAGTGGACGTCTTTCTGCTGAAATGAAGCTGACGATTATCGTATCTTAGATAAATAGATTTTTTATAGTTGATAATGGCATCATCTACTTAAATTGTTTCTTTCTTCTTTATGACTTCATAGTTTGCCTGGATGAGATCGCTCTAAAGCGTAAAGCCGTCCATTGCTTACCATGTATTATCTGTTTATTACGTGGTGTTGAATAATGAGTTATTGTATTGTATTTTATGTTTCTGAATGGCCAAAATCATTACAATATTTCAAACAGTACAGTGTTTTGTCAATACAAAGTACAAGAGCGGGTGTATATGGATTGTTTACTAATGATACTGATATATTTTTTTAAATTAGGAAGCTACAGTAGGACTCAGTCCAGGCATAATTAATATTAATATCAAGGGTAAATTTGAAACTGTCAAATGATTATCCCATATTATATGTATTAATCGTAATTATCCAGATGTATTACATGAAATATTGATTATGGTTTATTTATACGATGTATATAAAATTAATTATCACCAAAATGGTTCATAGTCACACAAACACTCCTTCATCAAAACTGTTATAGAAAGTTCAATTCAGTAAAATGTTAATATAATATGTTCCCACGGTTGCACCCTTGCAAAATGTCAATCATAATTGCCCGTATTCTAACTTGGTAGAGAGTTGGTGATCTCACAATGTGTCAGCATATTTACGAAACCATATGGTTAATTTCTCTTCGTTACGGGTGGGCAGATAATTCTCCAACAGCTAACTTTACATTAGTTTGAAATTCATTGTCTTAAACATTGTAGCTTCTACTGCATCTTCTACAACAGTGTTTCCCAACCTGTGGTCCGCGGACCCCTTGGTGTCCGCGAGTATATGTATGGGGGTCCGCGGTGTCATCTCTGGACCATTACATAAATGCTAATAAGTCTCGTAATCTGAATTCTTTTGCTGTTTATTTTATTAAGGGGTCCGTGAAAACTGTGCTTGATTTCCTAGGGGTCCGTGGCTGAAATAGGTTGGGAAACGCTGCTCTACAACATACCATGCAATGCAAAATAATCTATTATCAACACAAATACAGGGATCTAGGAACCAAATACGACTTTGTCCCATTCGTTGCCGAGTCCCTCGGTTCGTGGGGTCCAAGCTCTATGAGGCTATACAATATAAGGAAATAGAAAAGAGAGTAGTCGACGTCACAGGAAACCGAAGAGCTGATACCTACTTTGGACTAAAAATTAGCTTAGCTAAAGGGGAAACGCTGCCAGTATCTTCGGAACCTTGCCTATGGGGGCTCCTTTTTATAATACTGTATGTTTTGGTTAAATATAATGTTTTATTTTTCTTAATGTACCTACTGACTGGTTTAGGATAGTTTCATATACATACTTACCTAATTTTATTAGTTTAATCTATTCCTTGTAGCTATCCGCATCCAACGCGATCCCGCAACTCTAACCAGGTCGTCGCTCCATCTTGTTGGAGGCCTACCTACACTGCGTCTTCCGGTGCACGACGACCTGTTGGTCCTGGACCTGTCGGCCGCCGTCAAAGTCGATGTCGTTCGACCTGACGGTGGATGGCACGGGACCGATCTGTTTGGCGAACCTTGGGGAGGCCTATGTTCAGAGCAGTGGACGTTTTTCGGTTGAAATGATGATGATAATGATGATTCCTTGTAGATCCGTTAGTAGATGAGTTAGTGGGCAGCTCAATAAAGGTAATAGCGATCTACATACCGTAGAAATTATTTCTGAAACAATTTATATTAGCGAAACACTATTACCGGCAAACTTACAGAGGCAAAGACTTACCACATAGCACCGAACGTCGCTTAAAGCCGAGCTTTAAGTGCTAACCACCGATTATCCAGATTATATGACTGCTCTAAATCATCCAATACTTAGCCCCTTTCTTTGCACTGCGATCCCTGAACTATGTACTATAAAATTTAAGGATAGCCTCATACAAAGGGCCTCGTATCCCGTAGGTAAAATATCCTTTGAAAATACTTACTAAAAATTGCAAATAAGCCACGTTTTATACGTACCGGTCGTAATGAGATGGACGGATTTAAGATTACGCTAAGGCCATGATTTATTACGTTTTTATGTAAACCTTGTTTTGATTTTGTTGACTTTATTGTTATTGATGGCTATTTCTCCAGAAAAATGTGTATATATTTTTAAAGTGTTTACGTAAACTTTACCCGCGGCTTTTCTTGCATTAAAGACAATACAACTACATGAAACATTTGGTCTGACGATTCTTCATTCTAGAGTTTTACTAAATTATAAATTTTTACCGTATTAAGATCATCTACGAGTATGTTTAATTTTAAATCTCTAGACAAAACAGACAACACGCTGTCAGTTATACACACATACACATATACGCTCACAAAATTTTACACTGATAATATTAGAAGGAATCTTATAAAACAATAGGTACTTAGATAAAAAAGTCAAAATTTCAGTAATTTTTTTTTAATTCAGCTTAGGCTTAAATTTAAGCTATTAAGTATGAACGTCGAATCTACCACCGGTTTGGAAAAACCTTGTTGAGAAAAATCCGGCAAGAGACTCGACAAGGTATATTTTTTCAAACAGATCAACAATGTTTATACAAACAACGAAAATAAAGACAAATCCTACTAATAGTACATTACTGCAGAGGCCGTGAAGTAAGGGATTGATGGACGAGATTTGGGGTATACGGCCGAGTCGTAGACGAGGCCGGATAAAACGAGTCCAGCAATCCCACTTCCGGCCGAGGATTGTATAGAGCTTTTCTCAAACATGCATCATCATCATCATCATCATCCATCCATCCATCCATCCATCCATCCATCCATCCATCCATCCATCCATCCATCCATCCGTCCATCCATCCGTCCATCCATCCATACATCCATCCATACATATGGATGTATGGATGTATGGATCCATACACCCATCCATACACCCATCCATACATCCATCCATATTCCATACATCCACCCATACATCTATCCATACATCCATCCATACATCCATCCATACAACCATCCATACATCCATCCATCCATCCATCCATACATCCATCCATACATCCACCCATACATCCATCCATACATCCATCCATACATCCAACCATACATCCATCCATACATCCATCCATCCATCCATCCATCCATACATCCATACATCCATCCATCCATACATCCATCCATACATCCATCCATCTATACATCCATCCATACATCCATCCAACCATACATCAATCCATCCATCCATCCATACATTCATCCATACATCCATCCATCCATCCATCCATAATACATCCATCCATACATCTATACATCCCATCCATACATCCATCCATCCATACATCCATCCATACATCTATACATCCATCCATACATCCATCCATCCAAAAGAAGATAGATTTTTTGAATGTCGTAAGTTGGCTGTATGTAATTTTTCCTTTGTCAGTTTAATGTTAGTAAGCAAATTTAAAAAGTTACAGCAGCGGACAATAATGGTTTTTCATACTTACTTTTATGGCCTAGGCCAAGAAGTAATGTAGGGAGCCATAAACAACAAACTTCATGGTTTCATTTCGTGACATTAACGCATACATTTCAAAGCATGTTTGAGAAAAATTATTATACGCGAAAGTTTGTGAGTCCGTGCATGCGTGCGAATACTTATGTATTGGGTGTTGTGTTTGTTACTTCTTCAAGCCAAAAAACTAAACCGTTATGTTTAGAGAAATTAAATTTGGCATGGGTGAGTTTTACAGACAGACACACACACACACACACACACACACACACACACACACACACACACACATAGCGGTCAAATTTATTATAACACCCCTCTTTTTGTGTCCGGGGTTAAAAATAATGGCGGTCAGTAATTGCAAAAGAAGTACCGAACAAGTCTAGACTTACTTCTATAGGGTGAGGTTTCAGCGGCAAATGACAATGCATTGATAACTGAAACAGACGGAGTCTACGCTCTACGACAGACAATTGCTAGACTAAAGCCTTTGAGTACACAAACTATTGGCTAAAGTCTAGACGGGACAATAGGGACGTTAGCAGATGATACAGGGCTAAGCGTCTCTTGAAGACAATGTGGACATTACGTTTACGACGGACTGGCTGTACGTGATTCAGTTCATCGATTGCTTTTTGTTTTTTCCTCTTGACCAGTATTTACCGACTTCAAAGAAGTAGATATTCGGTTTCTGTTTTTTTTTGCTTGCCTGTATAGTGTCCGACTCGGTCGTCGCCGTGCTATGCCGGGGTAATCAAGAACGTGGGCCCTTCTTGATAATTAAACGAAGTGAATGAAAAAAAAAATATCGGGAATTCCCCGGTTCCGAAATCCACAGACAATAAAGACTGTTCACAGTGGGAGCTCGACTTTGAAATCTATTAGATTTGTGATGAATAAGATGACCTGTACATGGTGTTGTAATCTCATGACTTCACTTAACATCACGAGTCAGGCTTTCGCGGGCTCCTTGAGCTGGGGGGCCCTGAGCACTGGCCCCGTGTGCGCTTATGGTAAAGACGGTATTGGACCGACTCCTGGGCGAAGGCCGGACTTCCAACTCACCCTGCTGCACTTTTGTCTGGCCAGTTACTCGAGAACGTATCTAGGTCAACCCGCCATCTTTGCCTTCGCCAACCGTTGGGCTGATAATGTTTTTGCAAGTTTGCTTTCATCTTGACAAATCGAAAACAATTATTACCCTGAACGCGATAAACGCGATCACCAAACTGGTTATAAGTCAGGGTATTGCAACGCCCAACCTAAACCTTTGGATCTAGAAAGCTAGTAAGTAAGTACCTATTTTTCAAAGAGGTGTGATTTTGATTGTAAGCAATGAATAATGACGGGTTCTGTGAAATTCTTTTGAGACATGAAGTTTAAAACGTGGACTGAGCCAGGATTAAGCCCACATCTATGGCTGACCGGAATCCAATTAAACCATAGCTTCCCTGACCCAACCCACTTTAATAACATGACCACTTGCTAACGCCAATGCCAATGCACCGAGATCCCTCAAACCCTTTGTCTCACATGCACCACATAAAATCCTGTCATTGCCGCTCTTGGTAAGTGTCTTCACAATTCAAACGAGCCAGTATGGTAATAACTCGAAGTTTCCAATTACAGACCAATAAGCAGTCAATCACGCTTCAGGCGGACAGCTCATTTCTGCGTCATATTTCGCGGCCTGCACTTTATGGTTCGCTGCAGTGCGGTTAGGTGGTGGTTTTGCTGCGCTATAATATTTAGCACGTTGTCCCGTCTGGTAATGGGCATCCGTCTTAGTGTCAAAATTGTGACCAGAAGGAAATGTTTGAAATAAGCTTACGCCGGGGCGGTAGTCAATAGACATATTTTTTAATTTTTTTACGACCGTGTACTTATTACTACTAAAGCTCCCCGTTTGTGTACCATAGGGCAGTATCGACGTATTATTGTCTGTCTCTTGGGCATAGGATATTTATACAAGCTGTGAAAATTATAAGTGTTAATCTTTTACGGTTTTACTATCCTATTTATATGTCTTAAATCTTATATGTCCATTATACATACATTATACAGGTGCCCAAGAAAGCAGACGATCATACGTCGACAGCTGATAGGGTTACTAGTTACTTCTCAAAATAACTAATATTAGGCTTAATAAAAATGGCATAGTTTTTGAGATAAACACTAACAACAAAAATAAAATGAAAAATTGAAGAGGTACTACATACAAGAAACCACAGACTTAGAATATAATAGCAGACTTGACAGAACGAGTCCAAATAATAGCAAAAACGCACACATCTCTATCACACAAACACTAACCGGTGAAAGGTTAATCACGGTATATTTCAGTATGTAACACTTTCACAAAGGTAGGCACTACATTTCACCATCTTTAAATTTAAATCAATTCTAATTTTGATGAGAAAAACATTAAAAAATCTCAGTTTACCAAAAAAAATCGCTTGCAGTTTCGGCTTATTTTTTTGAAGGTTTCTTGGACAGTGTTGCGACACATGAGAAAACGGGATGACAATATTCTTGATTATTGCCATTATATTCTAAGTCTGTGTGTGTTTTTCTATGCTTTTTTGCTCGATCTTAAAAGCAAAATTTTTGGTATTACAAAAGTACTAGGTACTAGTCTGATTCACACTTCATAAATTATTTTAGATAAAGTTCTAACGTAACAGTGTTACAAACGGCATTAATATACATATATAGTGCCTCCATATGAAACTTTTACACCAGTAAAGCTTTACCATAGTTATCAACTTCCTAAATCACATAATTTATACTTGTCAAGTTTATGTAATCAGACAGGACGTAGGTACTTTGCCACAAACCAGAAGTTAAAACTAAATGCAAGTTCAGCATCTAACCGCATTGCCATTACAGAATAATTTTACATATAGGGTAATTTCGACGTGTTTCTCGCTGTCCATTTTAACCACTATAATGACTAGGTACCTTATCTTGACAATGCTCGCAAATAACAGTCGTGTAGAGTAGAGGGGTGAAATAACATAAAATTTTGCATTCTTAATCAAAATATGACAGAATAAAGTGTATAGCCTGACCCTCACTAGTCATGGTTAGTTTAACGCATTGAGTACCACTCACTTTCTTAATATGTATATTCCCAGATACGGTAAATACGTACTGTGTTGCGTCATGGAACGAAATTTTGCGAAAAAGTATGTGAGTAGTAGTAAAAATCATAGTAATTTGACGTACACTGTTTTCACTTAGTAACACAGTAAGTAACCCCTTTATCCATAAGTGGAATCAGGCGTTACTTTGCAGAGGTTCATATTATGTAATAGTTAAAACCTAACTTTACCTTTCTACTCTCCAAGCACAGCACACAAGAAAAAATATGTACTTAGTTAAGAATATGTTGCTTAGAGAAAATATATTTATAGTAGCTGTAGCCTGTGATTCCATCTGCAAATAATTCGTTTATCGCTATCCCGCGAGTACTATGCAATTTTCCGGGATAAAAACTATTCTATGTCTTTACCAGGGTATCAAACTATCTCCATACCAAAATTTATCTAAATCGGTTCAGCGGTTTAAGCGTGAAAAGGTAACAGTTAGACAGACAGACTTTCGCATTTATAATCGTTCTAATATATAAATATCTCGTGTTACGGTGTTTGTTGTCGAACTCCTCCGCAACGGCTTGACCGATTTTTATGAAACTTTTTTTCTATATTTGGTAGGTCTGAGAATAGGTCGTAGGCTATTTTTTGTATACCTACCCCTATTCTTCACAGACGGAGTCGCGGGCAACAGCTAGTATTAGTATGGATTTCTTTTGGTGGTTGAGATAGTTTGACTGAACACCTCTGTGTAGAGATTTTCTGTCAGTACACTTTGAACCTCGACCACCGTATGGGATAATTAGTCAACTCCAATTAAAAAAAATCCTGAATAACATTACCAGAGGTGTACGGTCAAACTGACTCAACCGTCTGATGAAACAGGAATAAGTAAAGTTTGATAAATATTTAAAAATAATATTTTGCATGAAAAATTGTAAAGAAGGAAACGAACTAAACTAAGTATGATGAAATATCCTATAATGGACTCATTATATAGATATATTTAAATGTGTGTTAAATTTTTAAATCGTATTTCAAATATCGGCCCCAACTATTCTTAGTAAATGGTAAATGTTACGTGAATCTTAAAATGAGACTTAAAGCTAGGCTGACTGAAGTTTTACGCCTAAAGCTTTCATTAGCTAGTGATCGATATAGAACGCTGTACCATCCCTGTTATTATTTTACAGCTATTCATTATTTTCCGTACTGGATCTAGATAATTTTGTTTACAGACAAAATGTTCAATTCACACAACGCTCATAATATATTCCTAGCCACTAAAAATCTCACTGATGGGCACATAGAGACCGGTGGAGAAGGATCGTGAAGGCGGTGACCGCAGTGGAGAGCGACCCCTAATGATTACCACAACTTTTTCAAGAGTGAACTGTAGTCGTCCAACATTCTTCTCTTGTTCTTAAATTTGAGAGCTGTGCTCTTTTTGTAGTATTGTTGATCGAAGTTTTGGTGTTTTAACCACCATTTCGCACAGTCTTCGGCCTGTTTGACTTCCTGATAGGACACGACACCCACTTTCACCTGGTTAAAATAGGTCAATCTTGGCCTCTGCCTCGTCTCCCTTCTATTTTTCCTTCCAGCAGGTTTAAAAAGAAATCGTCGTGTCGTAAGAAATCGCCTTGCTAAATCATAAGGTTCTCTATGCCATAGTGTCTCGTTTTCCATAGTTTTCATTTGACATTTCTTTTTCTGAAACAGAACTTTCTTCAGAATTGTTATAAAACAACATATCTAACCTAACCTACTGTATTTTATACGGTGACATTTAAGAAAATCCTGAAAATGTACGCTCCTATATTTTATAGCAAACGTTGTTATGGCAAGTTTAATTATGGCAAACAAAAGGGCCCGAAACCATAAATATCACTGCCCTACCTCAGATTGTTGATCGAATGATTTCCTAGCAAAAAAATCAGCTTTAGATGTCTAGAGTTGTCTGCGATGGTGCAGACTTGTATATTTCGAGAACCGACACTGGCTGAGGTTGCTTTGTGCACTAATTAGTACTTCGGCAGCTCAACCGACAAAAGGGGAAAGTTGGCAATTGCCGTGCTACGTTGTAGAAGTGTCTGGTTCCGTACTGTTGTGCGCTGTGGAAGTTTAACTGATTATGTTTTGAAGTGGTGAACCAACCCTTACCAAAGAGCAGGATTTTTATTTTAAAAACACTGATTTTTATTTTAACACTGGCCAACTGAATTTAAAGCTTCCTCTTAATTAAAACAACCACCAAACCATCTCGTGACGAAATTAAATAGTTAAACAAAAACTACAATTTCACACCTGGTTTGTGCCCCCTGCGTCCAAGTTTCCTATGGGAGCCGGTGTTGGGTGTCGACTAATTAGCGCATGCGTTGACGTGGAATGAGGGACGAATGCTGAGGCGCCGAGTGAAACGTTACGGTCGTTAGTTGACAGGTTTTCTGAAAATTACGGGCATAGAAATTTTTATATAATTAAATTATTTATCATCATCATCATCATTTCAGCCGAAAGACAAGAACATAGGCCTCCCCCAAGTTTCGCCAAACAGATCGGCCTTGCGCCATCCGCACCCAACGCGTTCCCGCAACCTTAACCAGGTCGTCGCTCCAGCTTGTTGGAGGCCTACCGACACTGCGTCTTCCGGTCCGTGGGCGCCACTCGAGAACCTTTTGGGCCCACCGGCCGTCAGTTCTACGAGCGATTTCTCCAGCCCACTTCCACTTGAGTCTGGTGATTCTTACTAATATTATGGATGAATGGATTGATGGCTGGATGTGTGGATGTACCTAGATGGAGTAAAACTATTCCACACTAAATCGGTTAGAAGAACCAAACCTTACCTGCGGCCTGATTCAATAAATTAAAAGAACTGATAAAATTTGTCACACACATAGTTTATAACCTAGATTAACTATAGGATACTTTTTATCCCGGAAAATTGCATAACTCCCGCGGGATAGCGATAAACGAATTCTTCGCAGACGGAGTTGCGCAGCAGCTAGTATCATAATAATGCCGATAGTAGATATTAATGTGTTTGTCCAATGCATTATAAAATAAGCAAGATGCATGCGCCGGCTTTCTCATTAGTATAGATTGATGACTCTAACAGTGCTAACAAAACGACATCTGTTCACAATATTAATGTGCATTCCTAGTTGCATAACCGTTAAGAAATGCACTATAGTTTTTTCAATGAGAGAGCGGTATCGTTTTAATTATTTTTAGTTTTGATTGAACTAGAGCGCGTTAGGAAGAAAACAAATAAATCTTTACGTGAAAAAATTCACAGCAGGTAGTATACTGAAAACTAACACAGCTGAGAAGGTTTTACGAGTTAATAAGTAAAAGTCAATCAAAACATAATATTCAATAATTATCATCATCATATCAGATAAAAGACGTTCACTGTTGGACAAAGGCCTCCCCCAAATAGTTCCACAAGCGTCTCTATGGTTTCGCATAATTTAACAAGTCATAATGTATCATTCTTCATAATCAACGTTAGTCATAAAGTGATTAATTTCTGAAACAGTTTTTTTTTAGGAATTATTATAAAACAAACCAAACCTAACCTACTACATTGTATAAGATGGCATTTAAAAAAGTCCTGAAAAAAATACTGTTTCGGAAATAAATCACTGTATGACTAAAGTTGATTATGAAGAATTATGCATTATGACTTATTAAATTATGCGAAACCAAGATATCCCGTTCCACAACGATCGATCCAGCGCTCCAACATACAAAGTAGTTCCTGCGACCTTTACAGGTGGGGACTGACCTTATAATTGCCTTATAATTTTGCTCGATGTGAACAGGCTACAAGTCGAATATTCGGCACGTCAGTACCGCGAGCGGAGCAGCTGTTCCATAACAAATGGAGCAGAACAAATGCACGATGCGAATATTCACATGAACAAATGCTCACGCTGAGGAAGGCCCCAACCAGATGGAATTACAATGTGGTAAGGTGGGGACGGATCCGCACCTTCATCATCATCACCATCATTTAAGCCGTAGGATGTCCACTACTTGACATAGGCCTTCCTCATTAACACCCAATCATTACGGATCCCCACCTTACCAGATTGCAAGTCCATCTTGTTGGGGCCGTCCTACGCTACGTCTTCCGGTATTGCGGTCGCCACTCGGTAATTTTTAATTTTTGCTGCCTATTAGTACGATAGGAACCCTACACTGCACGTGGCTTGGCTTCCATTTAGTCGGATTTAAGAATCGATCCTAATATTCAAAGTCAAAATCGAAATATAGGTATTTATTCAGTATAGGCTTCAAGTCAAGCACTTATGAATGTCGTAGAATCTAACACCGGTGCGTATTCTCTAAACTCCTAGAGTATTTTGCTCACAAAAAGTAACTTCATTAAAAACAAAATTATTTTACATAAGTAATAGGTGTAGATGACTGTTTCAAAGAATACCGTTAACTAACATTTTATTTAAATACTCACCTGTAGTATAACTAATAACCGTTAAGTACGATGATTAACTATAATCAACGCTTCCCCTAAAATATTACTATCCAATCATCAAGCCCAGATAAACCTATACAAAGTACACGTGCACTTTAAAAGTAATGATAGATATCATTAGCTATGCATCCCTAGGGTTCCGTGTAGAATAAATACGCGAATCACTCTCAAAATGTCGCTAAAGCGTACATAATTCTCAAACCACATGTTTTGTTCACATTGAATAATAATAGATTGCTACCCCTGCATGGATGTAGTGCCACAGCTAAACAAAATACCTACTAAAAGTAGCGCTTGAGAATGTGCAGTATCGAAAAACGTTGTAGGGAATTTGATTCACGATTTTCGACGTGTAGTTGAGGGTTGGGTTTCGGTAAATTAGGATAAAGGGGTCAGTAGTGGGTCAGATAAAGACGGCTGCAACAAATTGTGTGCCCTCCCGCCTTTGTTATCGGCCCCTGCTGTACTTAATTGTGCTTTTGTCTGTCTTTGGACCGCTAAGAGATTGGCCAGCTTCCATTGAATTTGACCCAAGGTTAGAATTATAACGCAATTAAAGCACTGATAATGTACGATTTATTTTACGTTTTCTTTAATAGGTACTAGACTTTACATACGGTTTTGCTTGCGAAACGTGGTTTTTAATAACGTTGCGTAAATTTATCCTGATCCCGTGGGAGTATTAAGATAAAATGTAGCCTAAATATGTGTTATTTCAGAGGTCTAGCTATCTACGTACCAAATTTCACCCATATCCGTTCAGCCATTTTAGAGTGAAAGAATAACAAGCATACATACTCGCACCCACTCAGAAACTTTCGGATATGCATGCTAACTGTCCTTTAATAATAATAATAATAATAATATATTTATTATGTTAAAAGAACAAGGTTTACAGTGCAAAGGTTGGAATCTGCTAGTAAGTATAAAATACCTGTGTCAGCAGACTCCGCTCTTCCATATCAAATAAGTTTTAACAATAACAACTATACAATATTAACAATAGTGTGAGTGTGTAGATGTGTGTGTGTGTTTGCGCGCACACGCGTGTGCGTGCCCGTGCGCGTGTGTGCGCACAAGTGAGCGCGTAAGTATATCACAGCCTAGTACATATACCCAAGTTTCACTACACAACAAATAACTATTATAATAATCCTTCAACATCTTCATAATTCAGGGTTTTCAACCACATTGTTAAGGCCTTATTGCAAGGTTGTACCCGTAAGGGAAATATATTTGTAACCCTATTAATTTTATTATAAAGGCGCGCTGACAGTACTCGAAATTGAGTTCCAGCAAAACGAGATTTACAGAGTGGGACCGTGGCAACATTATACTTTCTTCTACCAGTCATTAACTGTGGGTTAAATGTCAAGGATTTGTGTACTTTGAGGGCAGTCAACAGAACAAATAACTTTCTCATAGAGAGAAGCCCAGATATGTTATAAAGTTCATTGGTTGAGTACCTATATGGTTTAAAATACATAACTTTAATTAAACTTCTCTGCCCTCTCTCAACCTCCAAGAACTTGGTTTTTGTAGCACCGCCCCAGACTGCAATACAATAAGTCATAATAGGTTGAGCCAGTACTGTGTATAATTGATTTAACAGTGACTTAGTGGTGATATGTCGTAACTTTTTGAATAACCAGGTGAGTTTTCTGATCCTGTTATTAACATATTCTATATGTGTATGCCACGAGAGTCTTTGATCCAACATGATGCCAAGGTATTTAGTTGATGTCACTTTTGCTATTTGGATACAGTTGCAGAAGTTATTCATATCACAGGTGTGCATTTTCAAATCAAAATTACTGTCTGGCTGAGTGCGTACATTTTTAGTAAAACATATATAGTTCGTTTTTGCAATGTTAAGTGTCAGAAGATTTGAATTTAGCCACTGACTTACCCTACGCAGACCTATTTGAGCACTGTTAAAAACAGTGTTCCAAGATTTACCGGTAAACATAATAACTGTGTCATCTGCATATGATAAGACGCGACCATCCTCAATTCTTATATCAGTCAGGTCATTAATGTAAATTGAGAACATAGTAGGCCCAAGCACGCTTCCCTGGGGAACACCAAAATATACTTCAGACTCCTCGCTAACACAATCACCTATCCTAACACGTTGCCCTCGACCATGTAGGTAGTCACTCAACAAAGCCAGCGGTGTTCCTCGAACTCCGATATGTTCCAATTTCTGAACAAGAATGGGAAGAGAGACGGTGTCGAAAGCTTTCTTAAGGTCCAAGAAGACTGCCATACATTTGCTACCTCTGTCAACCTGCTCAGTTATGAAAGAAGTAAGAGCCAGAATAGCGTCCTCCGTGGATCTACCCTGCCTGAAGCCAAACTGTGAGTCGGAAAGGATTCCAAATTTATTTAAATATGAATTCAATCTGTTATTTATAAGTTTTCCAGTATTTTTGAAATTGCAGAGAGGACAGAGATAGGCCTGTAGTTGTTAGCATCGTCTCTCTTACCACTCTTGAACACAGGTGTAACTATGGATTTTTTAAGAACCGATGGGAAAACCCCACTTTCAAAACATAGATTTGCTAAGTGACTAATGACAGGTACCACAAGAGGTCTAGTAAGTTTAAGAAATTTGGTGGGGATGCGATCAAGTCCTGGGGCACTATCAGTTTTTAGGCTCATAAGTATCGAATCCACTTCTTGGGGATCAGTATCCAAAAGGACAAAACATGAGCCAATTGATTTTAGCGGCTGAGCGTCTAAAGTGGATGTAAAGCATCCGTCAATAATATTTTTAGCTAATTTTTTACCTACGTTAGCAAAAAAGTCATTTACAAAATTGACTGATTCATGCGGAGAAGGTTTGCAATTTAATAATTCGGCGTTATCTGAATTTTGAGCTTTATAATGAGTAATAGATTTAATGGAATTCCAGAGGGCTTTAGTATTATTCAATGACTTAGATATCTGTTCTCTGTCATATTTTCGCTTCATTTTCTTTATGAGGTTATTACAGAAATTGCGATATCTAACAAATGTGATTTTCAGGATCTCATTTTGCGGATTAGAACGCAAGTTTAGTTGCATTTTGTTTCTGTTTTTGATACACCGGAGGATGCCAGAAGTAATCCATGGCTTTATTAACCTGCGGCTAGAAGGTATAGGCTTTATGGTTTTAGTTTCGAGTAGTGAAGCTTGAATATGACTAATTAATTGTTCAGCAACGAATTCCGCTTCATTGCTAGATAGGAGAGACGTTATATTTTTATCTAGTAAGTTCGTTACCGCTTTATCATAATTAAAGCTTTCGAATACTTTAGGTTTATTCTGAATATTTTTAAAGCCAGTTACTGATAGGAAGATAGTGAAGTGGTCCGTCAAGGATGTGTTTAGAACAGCTGCAAAAGCTGACAACTTATTATTCCCTATTTTTACCATAAAATGATCCAAGCAGCTATTATGCCTTGTGGGCAGTGTGTGAGCAGGGAGTAAGCCATAAATTGAGAGCATATTTAGGTATTGCTGTCTGTTAGAACACTCATTAAATGATTCTTGCTGACGAGGAATGAGGTTTATGTTTAAGTCACCTGTTACTATTATGCTATTACAAGACTTAATGGTGTCCAAATAAGAGCTTAGAGAATTGATAAAAGTTGTTGCACTGCTGTTAGATGGCGAGCGATACATACCAAGTATTACTGTGTTTTCTATTTTAATTCGTATGCCCGAAGCATGATCAATCTTAATCTCCTCGAGATCAGCTTTTAACATTTTATTTACGTAAACTACCACACCATCGTTTTGGTTCATGTTATTAAGAGTAGACAAAGATGTGTAGTTGGGAATACTAGGAATAGGTTTCAAGTCATTTAACCTGCATTCTGTCAATACTATAACATCAACAAGACAATCCAACTGAGAGAGAGTTATTAAAAAATTGTCAAAATTACAGTAAATGCTTCTGATATTTTGTGAGATTATGGTTAATTTACTATCAAAACTACGAGTAGAGATATAACTTTTAAGATCCTGAACATCACACCTGACTGAATATGCAATTTCAGTTTCATCAATTTCATTTACAGTGTTAAGACTAGCCATTATCTGCAATAAATAAAACAATGCAAGGTGTATATGGTACAGGATACGCGTAATTATAAAATAAATCGCAGAAGCCAGGCAATAATAAAGGCGTGTATATGTTATGTAGATTGAAGATGTAATAAAGGGCGCTCTTCATGTTATTTTCATTGTTTATATCTGTATTTTTAATTAGTGTATATTTTTGTATTGTGTACTTGATGTGTGTATGATACGCATTGGATATAAATGTATGTGCGTGTTTGTGTATAGTTATAGCTATGAACAAAGCAAGCAAACAAAACACCGATACGAATATTATTCGAGAGTGAATGAGAGAAACATCACTAAATGATAATGAATTACTTTTACATGCAAAATGATAAAAGATGGAAGGACTCAGTACTATGAGTCATTTTTCTTTTCCCGACAATTGGTGAATTTGGGATTCACTGTTAATTAAAAGAACTTTGGAATCATCGGTTTTTCTTAAATACACTTTCCCGTATGATGTCCAGCAGTGTTTAAACGCGCCGGACTTCTTTAGTTCGCGTGCAAGGAAATGTAGACGTGCAGCCCTTGGCGTTAGGTGTTCGCCTACATAAATTGGTGTGTCTTCGGCTATGGTGAGTCCTAGGTGCTTAGCACATAAATTGACTTTATGTCTGGTGTTAAATGCCTTACACATTTTTTGGATATCGGCTTTGACAAAGGTAGACGTAGTTTCCACGATGACGGGCAAGTTGACAGCATTTTCTTTCTTCGCATGCACACGGTATGTATCTTTAATGTCCCCCCTGCCGATGGGGCAGTCAATAGTTTTGGAAAGACAAACTATCATATTGACAAGATCCTCCCTCGTTTCATTTGGTTTTTTAGGTACGTTTTTAATTTCAAAATTCGCTTTACGGCTGTCCCTTTGAAGCTCCTCAATTTTGTTCTCTAGTGTGATTATATACTTTTTGTCCTGCACCACTTGATCCTCCAGAGTATGCATTTTATTTTTAAATTCTTCGTATTGTGCCGACATGAAGGAAATAGCCTCCTCAATACAGCGGTTGGATTGCTGAATGTCCTTGAGCGTCCTAGAGTTTTCCGTAAGTGTGGATTCCAATTTTAAAAATTTGGAGTTTTGCTCTTGAGTAAAGTTAGAGAAAGCATTTCTCATTTCTATCATAAACTCATGAGCATCAGAGTCTCTTTTTCGTTTAAGTCTAGTCGCATTAATATTCTGACCCACTTCCATAACCTGCGAATCCGATAGGGACCCACTAGCGCCGTCAAAGTCCGACGCTATGGCGGTGTTCTTCGGTGGCGTGCGTTTAAGCGGCATTCTCACTAAATAGTTTACTAAGCGAGTAAAGTACCAGGAGCGAAGCACTTGTTGAGAGGTTGCGCCTTTCACTTAAAGCGCAAACGATGACGCGCCGTTGCACTCACACACGCAAACGCGCACACGACACAACGCAGATGAGTCACACACACCCACGGAAACGACAGCACCACACTAGATGTTAGTTCTTGACGGCTTATGCGCTCCTAATTTTTTAAGCAAATAAAAACTGCGGTAATTTATTTAAAAATCAATCCTTTGTCTGCAAGGATTCGTTTATCGCAGCTCTGCAAACTATAGCAAACTTCATGACGATCGGTTGCGTACTTCAAGCGTGAAAGCGTAACAAACAAACAAACAGATAAACATACTCACATTATTGTATTTATAATTGGTGAGGATTAGGATTAGCAGAATTCATGTGTAGCATTTTGTTGTCCATTTTTCAATAGACATCTGAATTTAAACAGAAAAAAATAATGGGAAGAGAGCAAACTTTCATAGCATTATACTCGTCATTCCAGCCTATATACGTCCCACTGCAGGGCACAGGCCTCCACTCAGAATGAGAGAGATTGAGCCGTAGTTCCCACGCGGGCCCAGTGCGGATTGGGAACTTCACATACAACATTGAATTTCTTCGCAGGTGTGTGCAGGTTTCCTCACGATGTTTTCCTTCACCGTAAAGCTCATGGTAAATTTCGCACATAAATACCGAAAAACTCAGAGGTGATTTCAGTGATTCAGGAGTCATGAGCAGTGAAAGGGGTGATGGGGAGATTCACACTGAACAACTTTTACTATGGAACCAGTCATGAAGTCGCGGAAAAAAACATCTAATCTAGAGTAGCAGCCGTGGTGGCCTGCATAATATGGCCACAAGCAGAGGGCCGTGGGTTCAAATCCGGGCTCGCACCTCTGAGTTCTTCGGAATTTATGTGTGAAATTACATTTAAAATTTATCCCGATTTTTATGAGCTTTACGGTGACGGAAAACATCACGAAGAAACCGGGACCCACCTAAGAAGAAATTCAACGCTGACTGCTCTACACTGATCATTCTAAGACGAGGCCTGTAAGTATTCTGCAGTGGGACGAGGTTTGGATGATGATGATGAAACACGTTCGCCGACTAAAAATATTTTTAGATACCTACTTAATCTCTTCTTTTTTATCCAGTAACATTTTCCTTAATTGATATGGTCCCTACGTACATATAAGTAACGCGATACGTACGAAGCTTCATTTATAATAGAAATCACCTACGCGGTGTCTGTAACACCTACTACCACCTACACAAGGTCAAAATGTGGAGTAATGGGACCACACTTCAGCCTACAATTTAATAAATATACGCAAATATTTAATGAGAGATTATTCCAATAATTATTATTAAAATGTCAAATGATTTAGAGATCAAAAATGTAAACAAACAACTGTCATTATCAAAGTGACGTCCCAGGAGTAATCAACTTTTCTTTGGTTTTAACAAATGAATCTAAATTACACATTCTATTTACATAGTAAACTCTAATCGTTTTATCAATTTTACTCAACAATTCATAATAAAACTAAACATAATATTCATTAGGTCTATCGATTATACTACGAATAATTATGTTTAGGATTTCTGAACATTCGAATGATTATAAACTACACATATTTGAAATTAAAAAAGATGCGGTTTTTATTTATTAATTTAAATGTTTACGAATGTTTATACGGTTTAGTTTTAATTTTAAATTGGATGTATTAATTTATCTTAAACGTAATTTTTTTTTTTTATGTTAGTGAAGACAGACAAACGAACTAGTGGGTCACCTGATGTTAAATGAACACCACTGTCCATAGACACTCGCAGCGCTTTATGCGTTACCAGTGCGTTGTCGGCCCTGCAGAAAATTGTACACTCGCCTCTTAAAGGCACCCAGGTCGTAACTCGATGGGAAGACTCCAGCGGGAAGCTCGTTCCAGATTTTGCAAGTTCGTGGCAAAAAAGACCGCTTAAAACGCACCGTCGAAGACTGCCATTCATCAACATGATGTCGATGAAATGAACGCTTACGACGGGAGGATCTGTAATGGAACCCCGCAGCTGGAATGAGGTCAAAGAGTTCCTCAGAGCATTAGAGCAGAGCGTAGATCTTATAGAACACGCAAAGGGAACTAACGTCTCTGCGGTGAGGAGTTTTAAGTTTCCACTGCGCAAGTTGTTTTTTATTTCAGTGGCAACACATTTGTTTATCATTTTGATCTCTTATTTCATATTTCAATTTACAACCAGCCAAATCTTTATTAAGATGATTGGTCCATTAATGAAAAACAGTGAAATCCCAGAAACTGCTACGCTTCGGAGATTTTGGCTAAAAGGTGACCTGTTGTGGAGCGTAGACACTGGCCATCGAGACCGTGTTGTGTTGCTGCCGTGTTTTCGTAAATTTAAATTTATGGTTCTAGAATTCGAATCAAGAAACGAACAGCGGACAGCAGACGATCTGAGCAGCCATTCTTGGATAGGTGGTGCTACTGAAATGTTGTGTGTATAATCGAATGTCAAATAATACCAAGTCTTGAAATGCATGTTTTTAAATAGTTAAATAGTTTAAGTTAGGCAATTACTTTTAGCTACACCCGACTACAGTAGCCTATCCGATTTACAAATGTTAGATTAAAATAGATATGGTGTCATGTCATTGAGATTTAACGCAACGATTTAACAATCATACAAAATCAACTTTCGTTTTACACAATGAAAATATTGATTTTCCTGAATTAATGCCGGCGCAGACCAGATGCGTGTGCGTGTCACGCATCAGTTGTAATGAATGATACTGTAAGATATATGGCACTCCATGTGCTCGCACCTAGCGCGCCATCTTTCTTACAGTTACATTTATTACAACTGGCGCGTGTGCGTGCCGTGTCACGCACTCGCATCTGCACTGCTTTAATCTAACGTAAAGCACTGGTTTGGTCTGATGAAGTAATCTTGCAACGACTTGGCAACAAAAACAATGACATCAATACTACTTGCATTACTGTGTTGTGTACCGACACATAGATACTACACCAGGTATTCAATCAGCTGGCAACGCATCTGTAATCTTTTTGTAGGTCCCTATGAGAGGTGGTGGTTGCTCCCCGTCGGGTGCGTCACTTGAAAAAATAAAATATGAAAAATTCGTCATTTTCTCTCACAAAATATAAGTAAGCAGCTTTTTTAAAAAGCCAAATAAATATTCAAATCCTCCTCTTAATCACATCCTTCACAATAAAGCTCTCCATACACTCAAGTCACCGAGCATCATCGCGATAGCACTTCGCAGGCGCACAATCGCATTAACACACGCCTCAAAAACCGGTTTCCACCGCGAATAGCCATCCTAAATAAACAATAACAGGGAGAGGACAGCTTTTAAACGATCTCCAACGGCTCAGCTGAGAGATTAGCCCACCCTAATAACCAATTAACATTTACATCTCTGAAAAACACCACTAATTTAAATGCCTTTATAACAAGGTTGAATTTCGATTGGTTTGTGTCTGAATGATAGCAAGAGCGTAGTCAACGCAGATGGGATAGTCTGATAGGTGGTTATAGAGTTTTTGACGAGAGAAGGGGTAGACGTGATTGAGCTACATGTTAATACCGTGCAGTGTGCTGATTTTTAAACAGAAAGTTCAGCTACATTAACTGAACAAATAGGACAAACGTGAGGAGGGTATACCAACCAACAATCCTTTAAGTGAAATAAACACTTCTACAATAATATATATGTGTTAAATTTATTCCCTATAAAAAAATATTTGAATTTATGATTCCAAATTTAGTCACGGCTTTGTCACCGTACATACATACAATTTGAACATCGACCAAAGCATGGAAATATTGCGTCACTACTGTGTAGGTACAAGGTCGTATCTCAAATCATTATGTAAACCAAACTGAACCTTGACGCACACGTACTAAAGTTCACTTGGTCAGATTATCGGTTTTGAGATACGAGTTTTTCAAAGTAGTGTGACAATTGTTATACTATGATTTAAAAATCCTAAAAAAAATACAGAAATTTTCGACAAATTAACACAATTTGCTGACATATTCCAGTTTTTTTATAAATAAATAAATAAATAATAAATAAATAAATAAATATCACGGGACCATTCACACCAATTTGACCTAGTCCCAAAGTAAGCTAAGCAAAGCTTGTGTTATGGGTACTAGGCAACGGATAAACATACTTATATAGATAGATACATACTTAAATACATATTAAACACCCAAGACCCGAGAACAAACATTCGTATTTTTCAGACAAATATCTGCCCCGACACGGGAATCAAACCCGGGCCCTCTCAATGACACTTTTCAATAATTAGGTAGGTAGATAATTACATTTGGCTTCAAGTCTGTAAAAAAAATCATAATACATTTATTATTTTCGCCCATTCTTTATTAAAATATGATTAATGATTAATGTTTAAAGACCTTTGTTCGGTTAAAATATTTTTCATACAAAAAAGTGAACTTAAATAGTTAAATCAACTTTTCAACCGAAGAAAGCCTAATAATTCTGCTTTATTGAATTTTACACCCATTCATCTCTTCCAATCTTCAAAGAATTTTCTAAATTAAACCTCTTTGTATAAGGTCATTTGGGCTTAGTTTATTTCACTAAAAAATAAATTACTATTAGATAGATAAAATTTTTACTCGCAATTACAAACATACACGATACACCTACACATTAAGAACCAACCGGACGTATTTCAACGTATGAATATTTCGAACCTTTAAACAGCAGAGATAAGTTTGTCCTTCGGTCCTATAATTTTTATTTATTTGTAAATGTGTCTTAACTTTAGTCTTGTGGTATTGAGGGACCAGTGTATATTGTCAGTGATAAGTTATGGCGCTAAAAGGTACCTAGTTGGTCCTTTGCAAGGAATCTCAGTCACCCAAAGAGCAATGGGGAGAGCTGTTTTCGAAATTTCTCTTTCGGAACGAATCAGAAATGAGGAGATCCGTAAACGAATCAAAGTAAGCGCATAGCATAGCCCGAGTGGACGTCCTTCTGCTGACAATGATGACAATAATGTGTCTCATTATTTACATTGTTGATGGCTGAATAATTAACATTTACGCCTGGACTGTCCCAATTAAAAAAAAACCAGTTGAAACGTTCGCAACAAAAATTTTGCACCAGCGGAAACAAAACACAATCTGGCGCAAAAACAAATGAAATTACCTATGCCTAATTCAAACCAAACCCAGCGTCACATACAAATGCGTTACTCGTTAAGTTGGCAAGATCCTCGTGGGACGGAAAGCATATGCGCCCGTTATAATTAGGGAACAATGTTTAGCTTTAGCAAATCCCTTTGGGGCGTAAATTAAGAGATTTCGCTCTCGGACGGCTTACGGAGACATTTGCGTTTAAGCCCGTACAAGGACCGATGTTTGTTTGTATGTATTTGCTTAACCTTGTTAGAGTATTAAGGATGCCAATTATTGAAACAAAAATAATGTATGTTAATTCTTCACTTTTCGGTTTACGCTTCGCTCACGCAGCTAACGTTCAAAACTTTTCCTTCGAATTATTTCTAGTTAGGTACTGAAAGAAATTAAAAAGTAAAGTTACATTCTTATTTTTAATTAATGTTACATGTAACACAATGCGACATTTATAAATGTGGGTTAAAACGGTTCACGCGTTTAATAATAAATTTCTCGTTTTTTGTTAAACTTCGCATGTCAGGTAAACATTCGAGCCTGATTTTTAATTAACCAGGTCTTTTTACTGAAGCATTGTGGGAAGTAAACTAATGAAAATGTATCGTTATACTTTCATAGATTATTCAAACTTTGGTTGGCATTAAAACAATCGATTCAATTGGCCTTTGCGGAGATGAAAATAAATGTAATCGTACTAACTAACGTTTGCCACGGTTTTATTTCTGTGGCAGAAAATCCTCCTCTTCCGTCAGTCCCCCATTTTGGATTTGTGACCTCGACCAAATCACAGCTTTTCTCCACATGCTCCGGCCTTTTGCACAGTGGATCGCTGCCCCAAAAGACAACTCTTTTCAGACAATGTTTTATTTTATACAAGTTTGCGGTTTGTCTCCTTTTATTCGACACCATCCAGCCAATCCGATCACATAAATAGGTGAAGTTACAATTCCAAGTTCATAAAACAATTTCCATTCGAACATTGCTGTAAAATAAAAACTTCTACAATCGTGGAAAGAAAAGGTTTCTCACTTTTCGACTCTACGTCAACGAGTTAAGGTCAAAAAGTGACGAATATTTTCATTCCGATACTATAAATAATATATGCAATTAGAAATATGCTTCGTGAATATTGACGGCTTCGTGACTCACATACATGTTCATGTATCTCTTACGAAATAAACATAACTGCGCGGAAATAATATGAGATTGAGTCACCAAGCTGTTCATGTTATGTTGGTAGTTATATCGTTTTTACTATATCTCCTAATATATTATAAAAAAGCAGTTTCGGAGGAGTTCGATAACAAACACCGTGACGTGTCCGTGTGTGTATTATCGAACTCCTCGAAACGGCTTGACCGACTTTTATGAAATTTTTTGTCCATGTTTGGTTGGTCCGAGAATAGGTCGTAGGCTATTTTTTATACCCCTAGGTGATATAATGGCAAAACAACGTTTGCCGGGTCAGTTAGTCTAATATATAAAAATCTCGTGGTGCGGTGTTTGTTATCGAACTGCTCCGAAACGGCTTGACCGATTTTTATGAAACTTTTTTGTCTATATTTGGTAGGTCTGAGAAATAGGTCATAGGCTATTTTATATACCCCTATTCTTCGCTGACGGAGTCGCGGGCAACAGCTTGTTATTTTATAAGTGACCCAGACCATACATCGCTCACCGAACAAACACAGCACCATATTAAAAATACCAAAAAAAATATGGACCCTTTCAGTTAACATATAAATACACGATTAAGGTCCAAATTAATTTATGACCGTCCATTTGGTCTGTCAATGTTTGCGCACACAATCCTGTTTCGGAGTTATCTGTGTATTTGCATATTTCTATTAACGTGGGGATGACCCCCTCCCGCTTGTCCTAAAATCAACATGCTGTATGTTGAATGTGTTATTTAACGTGACGTACGTATGTTTGTTATGACTTGTTACGGATATTAATTTGTATACATTATTAATGAAACCATCCGTCAGCGATAAAAACAAAGTTACGTAGACAGTCTACAATTTCAGCGTATGAATAAAAGCAGAAAAAGAATCCTAATAAGCTAATAATATAAGAATGCAATTTTTTATACATAGGTACATTAATTATAATGTTTTAAACTATCGCGATTCTCACTCATAACTAATATTTTGCGGTACTTAATCACAAACTAAAAATTATTTCTAAAATTGCCTCGACGTTTTAGTCACGCAAAATATTACTAGTCATACATTAATTTTTCATCACCAATCATTTATTTTTCATTTGCTTTCATTGTCATTACCAAATCTGAAATGTCTTTTCCTGGAGTATATAATTTGAATTGAAAAAACATAATTTACTGCCCGCAATTTCGTTTGCGTCCCACGTTTCGCCCACAGTCGTTCAGTTAGTTATATTGTCCAATCGACAAGAAGAGATCAATACGGCGTAATTTACAAAAACATGTTTGAAGACATCACATTAGGGCCTAAGCACACGGCGTATTTTAAGCGCGCAGACGACGCGTGTTTCAGGAACGCGCGTCGTGTGCGCCGTAGATGCCCCGATTTGCGTTTGTACGCGCTTAACGCGCTTAAAACGCGATACAAACGCGCGTGTGAAGCGCGTTCGTAACTCGTTTGAAGCGCGTATAAACGGGGGAGGGGGGGCAGAGGAGGGGCGCGCCAAACAATCTTCTTTCACTCGTAAATGGGTCTATCCAATACATTCGCTTATTTTTACGTCTTTTCCTCTTTAAAAGCAGTACTAAAGCCAGCGTAAGCAGTATAATCTCAACCGACGCCATTGTACAACTGGCGAGTCTCGGAGTCTCTGATGATCAAAACGCGGAAGGCACGAGCGGCTACAGCGCGTCTGTATCGCTGTATCTGCGCGTATACGCGCAGTAGACGCGCGGTTCACGATCGCTCCGTGTGCTTAGGTTACAAGGCTGCGTTCGAATCTCGCTTGAAGCGCGTATACGCGCGTCATCTGTGCGTCGTCAGCGCGTTAAAAATACGCCGTGTGCTTAGGCCCTTAATGTTAAATCAATAAAGCCATGTACACATATTTATAACTTTGGCTCTTATATTGATCTCTTTATAATCGACAGCAACAATAAAAAGTTATTTGGTAGTTTAGCCATGAACACGTAAAACAATAGTACATTATTGTGGAGGCTAGAAAGTAAGCAATAGATGTACAAGTTATACTGTTTGCCAGTTAAGATTTCAATAGCGGTCATCGACCTGACTTTTATCCCGATATCGTAATTTTCTAGCGACAAATCAATTATCCATACAAAACTGTCGCAAAAATGACATCGCTTGTGTATCATGGTACAGGGTAGGATGGAGCCATGGGCTCACTAGGTGCGTGCAAGTGTCATAATTAAAAATTTCTTAGTAGTTAAAGATGCTCAATATAATTTTTAGTGTATTCATTTAATGTGATTTAGTATGATTTATATTGTGTATAAGTATTTTGTTATTTACAAATATACATAAAAATTGTTCATTTATTAATAAAATAAATTATTATTTATTATTATTATTTTGCCAAGAATCTGTCTGTTGGGCAACGCCAATTGGCAAAGTTAAAGACCGATGAAGGTAGGATCGTGACCTCTAAACCGGAGCTATTGTTGGAAGTTGAGAAGTTGCAGCTGTACACATCAACGAAGAAACCCGTCATGGATCTAGCTGAAGACCCGAGAGCTAGATTAACCCGGCACTATACCGAAGACATCCCGGACGTCAGCCTGTACGAGATTAGTATGGCTCTCAAACAACTAAAGAATGGCAAGGCCCCTGGTGATGACGGAATAACAGCCGAACTTCTGAAGGCGGGTGGAAAACCGATCCTCAAAGCCCTTCAGAAACTATTCGATACCGCCATCCGTGAAGGGAAAACACCAGAAGCATGGAACAGAAGTGTAGAGGTGCTGTTCTTCAAAAAAGGCGATAATACCTTATTGAAGAATTATAGACCCATTTCACTTCTGAGCCATGTTTACAAGCTGTTTTCGAGAGTCATCACGAATCGTCTCGCGCGCAGGTTAGACGACTTCCAGCCTCCCGAACAAGCCAGGTTTCGAAAAGGCTTTAGCACCGTGGACCACATACATGCGTTGCGGCAGGTTATACAGAAATTAAAATACCTAATAATTCGAGAACATATACAAAGCCTTGCCGACTCAATATTATTTTAAAGATGCCTTAGTTTTAAATGTTTTGATTGCTTACGACGGCCAGCTTGACTTCTAGTTACCGTTTTACTTTTCTATGTTCTACATTTTTTAAAGTTAAACAATGAATACATTAAAAAATCTAATAAATAAACAGTTTTTCAAATACTTCACTTCCTATTTTGCTATTCTATGAAAGAGTACTAATAAAATCTCAACTCTATAATTTATGGTGCAAATATAGGTTTGCGATTCCTGCTCGGCCTTGCGCCTCAAGGTTGCCGGTACCACTGTATTGCATTGGTAACAAGAAATGCTTACTTTGGGGAACATAAGCAACTGTCGTTATTGATAATTGCATTTTAGTGGTGAGCTCTATTGAAATCTTAAATGGCAAGCAGTATAGTACGAGTCCATCTATGCACTTTTGGCCGACACTAAAAATTGTGCTTTTCACGACTAATGCGAGGAAATAACAATTAAACAATCGAAACACCGCGTTGCTCCCGCCGATTTACTATTTCTTTTGTGACATAATTATTATTTTTAAACGAGCGAGGCCGTTCTTAGTGGCCAGTACCCAAAACCACATAATTAAAAAATAAATACGTCATCCTCGAGCACTGAGCAGTCTGGCTGCGGCAGCACGATGAACATGACGAGCCTGGCTATATTCAGCCAGTGCAGTGCAGTGTGCAGCAGGCTTAAAAAGTTAATGCTGTGGCGTTTTTTCACACTTAAAAAAATTAAAGCATTTTGTGCATAATATTATGCGTTTAAGGAAAAAACACTTCATTAAATTCATGAATGACACATTCTTATTGGTCAATTAAATTTCAAATGCAGCAGGCGATTACTTATTGATTGGTCGAATTGTCGTTTCAGCACGCCGGGAATGAAATTCAGAAATAATCTTTCAAAAAGTCGTATCGTATTATAGGATATTGAAATGTCCTGTTTTCGTAATGTGTTACATTGTTGGCGTGTTATGCGCGCCATAAATGAGTCGGCTGTTAAATGTACATAATATATAATATAGGCAGTTTTGGGTACTGGATTTAGGTTATCTATGGCCACATTTTCGAACAGTGTCGTGAAAATATAGTTATTTTAGTCGTGAGTCATTAGTCATTTATGACGACCAGATGGCCTAGTGGTTAGAGACCCTGACTATGAAGCTTGAGGTCCCGGGTTCGATTCCCGTGTCGGGGCAGATATTTGTATGAAAAATACGAATGTTTGTTCTCGGGTCTTGGGTGTTTAATATGTATTTAAGTATGTATCTATCTATATAAGTATGTTTATCCGTTGCCTAGTACCCATAACACAAGCTTTGCTAAGCTTACTTTGGAACTAGGTCAATTGGTGTGAATTGTCCCGTGATATTTATTTTTTTATTTTTTTTATTTATTTATGGCTTGAAATAATGTTTACAAAAGTTCTTAACTAAAATATTAACCGTGCATTATTTCACCAAAAAGAGGTACACCTTTGGGCGAAAGCTTAAAGGGTATTTGTTGTCATTACAGAAAACTTAATTCCTTTCCTTTCCAGCACTATTTCACAAAACTTCTTTGATTTTTCATTGTCTCGGTTATTTCACTTTTTGTTTTAGTCCGCGCAGAGTTGTATACTTGGCAAGTGAGTTATAGTAATTTATTAATAAGTAATTTTGTTGAAATTATTTGCTTTTATGATCTACAAATTATCCATTTACGCATGTAGTTTATGTAGTTTATCGCTTTATATTTATAAGTGTACAGTTTATCTATAAATAAAATAAATAAATAAATAAATATCACGGGGCACTCTTACACAAATCGACCTAGTCCCAAACTAAGCAAAGCTTGTACTATGGGTACTAGACGACGATAAACATACTTATATAGATAAATAAATACTTAAATACATAGAAAACATCCATAAACTCAGGAACAAATATTCGACTCGTGCTCATCACACAAATAAATGCCCTTACCGGGATTCGAACCCAGGACCTCTTGCTTCGTAGGCAGGGTCACTACCAACTAGGCTAAAGCGGTCGTTAAATCTATCTGTGTGGCGTTCCGGGTATTACCGACGGTGCTGGCTGAAAATCAGCGCTGGGGTGTTATAAACGCCTCAGCATTATGCTGAGCCAGTGTCCAATTTACAACCGCAATGACACACTCTTTTTTTAGCCTTTGTATTGTCCTTTTTGTAAAAATATTTATGTGTCTTGTGTTGTTGTAAATAAATGTATTTTCTTTCTTTCTTTCTTCTTTCTAATCTACATCTACATCTACACTAATATTATAAAGAGGAAAGATTTGTACCTATTTTTGTATGTTTGTAATGAATAGGCTCAAAAAGTACTGGGCCGATTTAAAAAATTCTTTCACCAATAGAATGCTACATTCTTCCAATTTGACATAGGCTACATTTAATTTTGAAAAAAATTAGGGATCCTTGGTAAAATTTGAACAATGTAACCGAAGGTGTAGAAAAATGAGTCTTAAAATGTCTTTCGTCGAATGCGCTGCCGAAACTATTAGCGATAGAACAAAATAATGTACAACAATATTGACGAACATCATAATGTCTACAAAAAACTCCGCGGTAGCATATGTCCAACTATTGTAGTTATGACACTACAACAACTTTTTTCATTTTAAACATTAATGAAAATGCTAACCAAATTCACGCCACTTAAACCATCAAAGAAATTGAACATAAATAGACTTACATACAAATATAACTGTGGGATTTTTTTTAATATATAATTAATAAATAAATAATAAATAATAATTTTTTAATAAATAAAAATATTTGTGAAAAAAAGTGTTTTATATCCAAATTTCCAAAAATAAATAATTGTCTACCCCGTGCGAAGCCGGGACGGGCTGCTAGTTGGTATATATATATATAAATGATTATAAAACTTCAAAATAAAATAAATTTGCTATTATCTTATTGGCGTTTACCTACATACACACATATTATACATATTACGTTTTATATTTTCCGTAAATTAGCTTTCACGTACATTGAATTTAATATTTCATAGCTTCCGACCCTCCGGAAATCACTTTGTAGTTTGAACGAAATACCGGCAAAAACAAAATTTATGTTACACTAGCTTTAACTTGCGGCTTCGTTCGCTCTAGAAATACCATAAAAAAATACAATCTTAGAATATGGCCTGACATCTGATGGCTGGTAACATTTTTAAACCCGTGCGTGCATTTGTGCGTGTGTGTGTGTCTGTCTATCTGTCTATGGCATCATAACTCTGAAACGGGTGCACCAATTTGGATGCCGTTTTTAGGGTTCCGTAGTCAACTAGGAACCCTTATAGTTTCGCCATGTCTGTCCGTCTGTCTGTCCGCGGCTAAGCTCAGAGACTGTTAGTACTAGAAAACTGTAATTTGGCATGAATATATATATTAGTCACGCCGACAAAGTGGTTAAATAAAAAATACTAAAAAAATTTTTTTTAGCGTACCTCCCATAGACGTAAAGTGGGGGTGATTTTTTTTTTTCTCGACTCGAGTGTGGGGTATCGTTGGATAGGTCTTTTAAAACCATTGGGGGGTTGCTTACATGATTTTTGTATTCAGTGATTTGTTTGCGAAATATTCAACTTTAAAGTGAAAATTTTCATTTAAATCGACCGTCCCCCCCCCCCCCTCTAAAATCTAAACTGTTGGGCGGAAAATTTTTAAAAAATTCAAAATTGTAGTAAATATATTAAATTTACAAGAAAAATTATAGCGGCTAAGATTGCTTGGGAATTATTTGTAGTCTAAGAGTAAATAGTAGCCTAAGGTATTAAAAATACCGTCACTACTTTGAAAACTCGTATCTCAAATCAGCATGTAAACAAAACTGAACCTTGATACCCGCGTAATAAAGTTCACTTTGCTAGATTAACGATTTTGAGATACGAGCTTTTTTCAAAGTATTGACGATACCTAACTTGGAAGATTCCGTACACATACGAAATCCTTCGAAAAATATTACTTGATTTTTTCGTAATGGCTACGGAACCCTATCTTGGGCGTGTCCGACACGCTCTTGTTTTTTTTTGAAAGCAGGTATATTGACGATGGTTTTTAGGCATGTTTCGTCAGAATTAGTTCAGGTGTTTCAAAGTTATCAGCTCTTTTGTTAGCTGCGGAAGGGATCTTAGACGTATATGGGCATTTACTTTATTTTCAAACATAATGTGTAACCTAATTGCGTTTGGGATTATTAAATTACACTTTTAATTTATATTTTATTATTTATTAAAGTACAACGTTCGTTCGGACAACGTCATCTATTGATTGCAGTTGTCGTAAACCCATCATATTGAAAGCAGAAGTATTTGTATTTGTATTCAAGGCTTATGGATGGTGGCCTCTATTCTTGTTAAAAGGTAAAGTGAGATACGAAGTATCTATCATTAAATCCAGATCTTTGTATAAGTATCTGTAGTCTTATTTAAGCCATTATTGCGTGATTGAGTAAGAAACATCTTAAATCATCAAACATACAAACATCATCGCAGACTTTCTTATTTATGATATTAGTAAACATTTTCCGTGTAAGGCAAAAATTTAATTATCCTGATACAGACTTTATTATTTGCTAGATATAGTCAAGTAAAAAATAAGTATCGATTTAATTAAATATGCCATAGTTATGTACTGCTACGTTAATTCGACGACCATAAGAGCTATAGGACATATTTAGGTATAAGCAATTTGTACGCACCCATATTTTTACACTTGACTATAGGTACCTATTTTTCGTTCTTTACAGCGTTACAGCATACAACGCTACAAAGTTTGTCGGAAAACCCGAAGGTCCACTTTTTAAGCGATTAAACTACGTCATGTCATATCACAGAATAAAATTATATCTATTCTGCATTCGTACTCGTATATGTTGGCAAAATTCACAAGTAGAACCTAAGTATATATTTAGTCATCATCATCATCATCATATCGGCTGTCAGTTCTACGAGCAATGTGGCCTGCCCACTGCTACTTACTTAAGCCTGGCAAGTCTCCGAGTTTTTTTTTTATACAATTTATACCGATTGACCTAATCCAAAAGTAAGCAAAGCTAGTGTTATGGGTACTAGGCAGCGGATAGACATACTTATAATTATTAGATAGATACATTCTTAATATATATTAAACACTCAATACTCGAGAACAAACATTCGTATTTTTCATCAACATCTGCCCCGCGCGGGAATCGAACCCGGGACCTCATGCTTCGTAGTCAGGTTCCCTAATCACTAGGCCATTTGGTCGTCTAATTGTGTCAGTATGTATTTACTTAGTACAAATAAACAATGACGAATATTGACTGATAGATAAAATATGCATCAATTGTTGATAATGTCAATCGATTCACACCCTTATTTTCATCAGTTTAAGTAAATTTCGAATAAATTTAATGATATTTTAAATCTCGTAAAGTTTTTTCCGAACACGGAAGTTGCCAACAAGTAACGACAGATGCCTGCCGAAATTTTAATTAGTGAGACACTTTTTAATTCCGCTGAGGTTTTATAATTTAATTTCGAAGTTGAATAGACAATAAGATATTCACGTAAATCTTTTTAATTATAACCACCCTGCGCTATGTCAATACACGACACATTTAATATAAATAGAATTAAATTAACTTTCATCTAATCTAGATGCAAACAAAAATAAAGACTACTTGCTTATTTCACTGACATAATTGAAATTCGTATTGCACACTGTTCAGTTCAGTTGCTGTGCTACAGTTATGATGTTCTGCACGACGTAATGAAGACCACCATGTAATTTTTTTTCAATCCCAGAGTCTCAATTCAGCTGCTGCTTAAGAGAAAATGCGGGCTACCTACCTACATCTACAAGGTATATAATATTTATTCAATTGCAACATATCTTACGTAGCAATTCGAAGCTAATTAAATTAAATGGGAATTATACTTTTTTTTAAGAACTAAGTATACACTTTAGCTAGCTGTCCTAAAGTGCGTTGTAGGTGTCCTCGAAGTGAGACTTCGTAATTAAAACTGTACTTACATCGAGCAGCATCTAGGCAAGGGCTAGTTAAACATATTTCCCAAAATTTTGAAATTCTTCTCGGGGAGTCGGCGTGAACAAATAAAGAACACGACGGCGATATGTTCATTAAAGTGGTTCGAATTCCGTTTACTCCATTAGCCAGATATTTTAATTGTGTGTTGTCCCTTCTGAAAGTTCGCAGCTGGGCCACCGCGACGCTATTTCAAGACAAATTGCTTTCAAACTGATGTTTCCGAAATTCTATATTTAAAGTTACGGTGTTATTTATTACCAGTTTTGGCTCGGAGACTGTATTTACAGTTTTATAAAAAAAATGTTTTCTTTTTATTAAGTACTAGCATATACATACTAACTTATACGGCAAGTTAAATAACATCTTGTAAGAATCCGAAAATAAGAAACAGTTTAATTGTGAATAATATAATGCCAATAATTTATGAAAGCAAAAGATTTTATTCCCATCGCCGAATATGCCTACTAACACAGATTAGATAGCAGATAAAATTATACAACAGATTCCCATAAAATCCCAATTTAATCATACATCGTCGCCATATTTCACGCGTATCAAACGTACCCTCAGACCTACCTACCCCCAAATTTTATTATCGCACGATAAATCATATTCAAATGATAATTCAATAACGAAGTGATTTCTGACCCGTGCTATGTGGGGTCGAGATAAAAGAGAGCATAATCCGAATAGGCATAAAATTATGCCACCACGGCCCGCTCGGGACAGCTTATTTAAGACTAAATTTATGCCTAAATAGATAAAGTCTATGCGTAAAAGATTAACGCTGTTGAGAAATATACAGTAGACCCGCTGTCTCTGTGTTCCTAGTATATTGATAAATTACAAAGAGAGAGAAAGATATAATACAAAGAGATGCAAAATGCTTGCAATGGAGACAAAAGAGGCATGTCAATGCAATTTTGGTAAAAAAAATCATGTTTGTGAGTTTCGTTCTACTTAACCACCAAACCAGATGATTGATTAAGTAAGATTTGACTATTTTATTGTTATTTTGTCGTATTATTAGCTACATCTCGCGAGTTTGCTCCCGTGGAGCTCTCACTAATGAGAATTTAAAAAAACACTAGAGACTTATAATTTGTCAAGCACGTTCCTTCAGAATCATATAGGTGCATAAAACTCTAAGATTCTCAAGGAACGCGCCTGTCGAATGATAAGTCTCTAGCTTCAGTACGTTCTGTACGTTGTCTGTCAGTAAATCAAATACATACAATTTAACGTGAATAATAACTATTATCACATGGCGTACTACTCGTAAAAAAATTGTAACCCCAATCCTAAAATCCAACAATAGTTTGCAATTTACTTATAAAGCTGTTTCGCAGCTGGCCCACTGCGATTTTATCTACTACAAAGATAGTGACTAGAAATCCTAATAGAAGTTATTTATGTGAGCTTACTGCTTATCACTAATGCCCTAGAAGCGTGGCCGGTTATTCTATAAAAACAATTTAAATCCAAATCTTAGAATTATAAATTATGTTATAATCAATTTAAAACCACAACCCCATTATGCTCGGTTATTACGAGCGTCGAGATAAAAATATTGTAATTTAATAATATGCCGACTGTTTTATTCAATTTTCATATAAATAAATATTTGTGGGTATTATTGAATTTTAAGTTTATTTGTTGTTTTTGGTGTCACGCTGAGTCTAAATAGACCATCAATATGTATGAAAGTGCTAAAAACTGTGGAATCTAAAGAATTGATCATATTTCGAATGTTTTAGCTGTAAACACATATCTGTGGAGTACCTAACTTAATAATAATGATGTGCTGTGAGTAAACTTCAATCAATACTGAGTCTTATCCCTATCGACGTAAAAAAATGCAAGTCTGTATCACGCACTACTGCAGTAAAAGAGATATAGGTATAACTAAAAAGAAACCGGTACAGAATAGTTATCTAACTGACGAAACTTGTCATAGGTACCATTCAACTTAATCCATAACGCACAAGTAGGTAGTATCATCCAAATTTTGACGTTTAATTTGGTATCATTATAGTACCTCCAATCGTTTATTTTCTCAATGACAGCTCCCGTAGAATGTAACTGCGTTTAGTAACGCAAAAATTAACTTTTATACGCGAGATATAAAAAATACGACAACGGTCTAATTTTGTTCCTTGATCCCATATAAGATTCATCTAAGACACATTGAGTCCATATGTGCAGTATTTTTTTTTTAAGTTACGATAAATAATAAACGTTTTAATAAAGTTACATTCTATGGCAATACAAATGTCATGTTATGATTGCCATAGAATGTAACTTTATTAAAACGTTTATTATTCATCGTACTTTAAAAATAAACTTCTGCATATATGGACTCAATTTGTCTTAGATGAATATTATATAGGATCAAGGAATTAGGCAGTTGTTGTATTTTTTTTTTACCTCGCATTTAAAAGTTAATTTTGAGCTGTCATCGAGAAAATAAATGATTGGAAATACTATAAAAGAGCTAGTGTTGTTGAATCAACATTTTGGATTTTCGTTGTCCATAGTAATATAACCGTGGTGGCCTAGCGGTTTGACCTATGGCCTTTCTAGCAGAGAGTCGTCGGTTCAAATCTCGGCTCGCACCTCTGAGTTTATCGGAATTTATGTGCGAAATTACATTTGAAATTTACCATGAGCTTTACGGTGAAGGAAAACATCGTGAGGAAACCTTTATTAACCTGCAAAGAAATTCAATGGTGTATGTGAAGTTCCCAACCTGCACTGAGCCTACGTGGGAACTACGGCGCAAGCCCTCTCATTCTGAGAGGAGGCCTGTGCTCTGCAGTGGGACGTATATAGGCTGGGATGAGATAGTAATTCAACCATAATAATATGGTAACCATATTATGATTTGATAAGTTTCATAGGACATTACGAAATTTCAAATGCAGAAAAGAATTTAAAAATAAGGACAAAGTGTTCTAAGAAAATTTGATGGTAACTAAAAATTAACCTTGTAGATATAACATAATAATAAGATAAAATATTTTATTGCTTAAGGAACTGTCAAACCGAAGAAGACATTTTGCCCCAGATATATTATGACAAAATATGCAAACTTAATACCAACAAAAATTCAAGCCTGCTTGAAACTACTCTGAAATTTCGGTCAAGCAAATTTCACTTGGACTAGCAGAAGCAAATGAAGACAAAGCTTTGGCTTCTGTTCGTAATATCGGGTTTCAGTGCAAACACGTTGCCCATCAACCCAGCTCTCGAGTTACGCTTAAGTGAGTAGTCGACCACCGCAGAATATTCCATTAAATTGTTTTCTTTGCTGAACACAATCCGTCTTACACAAGACAAATAATAGCCCTTTAGCGAGAGATAATCGGTAGAGATGCCCCGCTGCGTCTTTGTGTGTTTGTAAATCTATTACAGTGACCTATTTTGCGACGAGTGTTGAGTTCTCGGCTGGAGCTTGATGGGAATAATAGGAACTTTCTGATACATTTTCGATGGGTTCATTATTTATTAAATATATATTTACACATCTCAGTATGCTTAGTATAAGTTTTACCTCACCAAATACTTCTCGATCACGTTTACGTAAAAAATTCAATTCAATGGAAACATGGACGCGCGCGCGCGTGAGGCGCTGTCCATGTTTCCATAGTAATTGTTTTTTTTACGTAAACGCGATCGAGAAGCATTTGGTGAAGTAAAACTTATACTAAGCATACGGATCGATTACACGTCCTACTGCGGGGCACAGGTCTCCTCTCAGATTGAGACGACTTGTTTTATAGTTTCACCCGGGCCCCGCGGGGATTGGGAACTTTACACATTCACGTAGACTTTCTCGCGATGTTTCCCTTCACCGAAGCGTTCGTGGACTAATATAAATAATTATGTAGGCGCAATGCGCGTGGAATCAGTCTTGATTTGGTCATATAAAGGCAAGTTGAATTCTCTCCTGATCACACTTAGCTTACTTTCATTCAAAAACTAGTCCCTTCGCTTCCTTCTTTGCCTTTGTTTATCTGTTCTCTTGTTATCTGTTAATTTTATGTGTTTTATGTACAATAAAAAGTTTTATACACATACATTAACCTCATAACAATCCTCTTATTCACATGCTACGGGAAAAATTCGTACTAGCACAGGATGAACAATGAAAATCTGTCATAGACCATTTTTATCTTTTCTTAGCTTTTAATTAATGTAACCAACCCTCCTTTTGTCAAAGTCCGCCGTTGCGGCACGCGGTAACTTGAGACTGCACTTGACTAAGTAAACTCGTTAATTACTAATTTAAAAGCAAAAAGCACAAAAGATGATAAGAAGAATCACCCCTTTTAAACTGCTGTTCGAGCATGTCTTTTTCTAGTAAAAAGACCCAAGCAAAAAAACTTGTCATTTTACGTTTGGTGATTTTGAAACGAATTGAGCTGCACCATGCTGGACTTTATGAAAAGTGGTTTCAAAACTATTGGCTCAGTACGATGAAAACTTCGCGAGTTTTTCGAAAGGGCTGAAATATGATATTTTTTACGTTTTCACAAAAAAATCATGTAGGTTATTATCAAATCTGCACACACAATTGGTTAAGAAATGCGACCTGTAGTGCTGTAACGGACAGCCGGATAGACACACGGAAGCATTTTTGATCAAGCCGAAACGAAGACGCTTGATTCGAGCTCTGCGCTCGCATGATCAATAATATTATGCCCTGTAGACAAATAAAAAACACTACTATTTACTACATAGTACAAATGATTATCTTTAAATTTAAAACTACATTTATCGCTTTAGATCGTCGTTAAAAAAATACACCTAGATTTATTTTAGTCGTTCAATCTGATAGAATTTTGACCATTCTGGGCCCAATTGCATAACAAAGTACAACTAATATTACAAGCGGAACTGTCGCTTCAGTTATATTAACTAGAAAGGGAGTTCCGTTTGTAATATAAGTTGTAGGTACTTTGTTACGTAATTGGGCCCTGCTCCTAAAATAAAATAACAATAATTAGGTATTGTATTAATGAAAACAATGTAACAAAAATTGATAAGTACCTAACGTTAGCTCATATCACAAATATTACTTTTTAAAACAAATAATTTTTATTTTTTGGTCGCCTTCAAAGTGTCATATACGAGTACACGTGTGGTAGATTAGTCGTATGTCATGAAATTACTCTATCATAAGTATAACGCACCATTACATTCCCATATTCACACTCCAAAAAGGACAATCATCTGTTTAATGACGATACAAATTAATGCCGCGTACGAACTCAAAATAGGTTAACGACCAATAGTCTTTAATTAATGTCATCAGCATTGAGAACAGGCTCTTAGACTATATAAATAGACGGCGTGTTTCACACGGCATTACGATCTTGTAGGTAATTCAATGATATGGATATTAACCCCAATTTCCTTGGTAGTATCGCAAGGACGAGCCGCGGGCGCTCGTAAAAGAAAAGCATCGGTTATTCTTTTAGAAAGAGTAAATAATATATTATAAACTCTAACTAGCCTTTACCCGCGGCTTTTTACGCGGGAAGTGAAAAAAAAATTATTCTTATCTCAACTGTTTCAGATAAATCCAATTAGGTATACAGATAAAAATAAAAATGGGTAAAGAAAGCGCACGAATCCGTGTCTTAACCTTTTCAACGCCAAGTCTAGCCAAAACCTAAAACTACTTTGAACCTTATATCATTGCGTGAAGATCACTTTGACGTTGTATTTTGTGACGCATATATCCTACGTTGGCATTGAAAATAAACCATTAGATAATTCTTAAAAATTACACCGTGGCCTAAATTTATGTTGTAGACCAGTAGAAGGACACCTGTGCAAAATTTCATGTTTTGAGACTTAGCGGTTAAGATTTTAATATTTTAGAAAAATTCCGTGGGAATAGTAGTAACCAATATGCTATTCCAGATGCCTAGCTATCAACATACCAAATTTCATTCAAGTCCGTCCAGCGTTATAGCGTAAAGGAATAACAAACACACACTCACAATCTTTAACTAACACATTTATAATATTATAAGTAAAAGGAAGGATGTTAAACCAGATAATGGTAAGTCTCTTCCTCTGACTATGACTAAAACTAGCGAGTAGGTAAAAATGCCAAAAATAACAAATGTTCAAAAATGCCAAAATATATTTAGCTATGGAAAAATACAAACGTAATACGTTGCAAATAATCCTGCTGTATTTAAATAAGGAAGCTGCCTACGTACAAATTCCACGAACAAAACAAACCACAAAGATTCCATTGAACAGCAACACGGTCCGCAGTAACAGCAATAAAGAAGGCTAATTTTATCAACCCTTCCATCGGCGAACCGCGACACCGATAGCATCGAATAATCAACAATATTCATAGACGAGGGTCCAGAGGGACAATTGGTTCGTTAACAGAACCCAAGTAAGGCTAATTGTTGCAAATGGGCGACAGTTAGGCAATAAAAGGCTCGCTTTGAATGCACTTGTGTCCAGTTGTGTAGACACTTTAAATTCTAGGGACCAAGCCAATCAGATGGCGTCGATAAAGTGCGATAAAACTGGGTTTTATTAAAATTAGTGCCACTTTATCGGTATGATACGAAATTTGAATGAAATTTTGGTGTGTACTCGTAGATAGATAGTTGGATCTTAAATAGTTATATATAGGCTACTTTTTATTCCGATTTTCAGCTACTAAGAGACACATGGAATTTTACCCGATTATCCTTCATACAACGTAGGTAAATGCTACTATAGATATTTTCGGGAATTAAACAACTTATGATTTTCAATTAATCTGCTTCTCTCAATTCACGCGAGCGAAGCCGTAGTAGATACAGAATTGTATAGAATAAATCAGACACCGTGTACACGTTTATCATTGCAGCCGATATTATTTTTAGTATCAAAGAGTATGTACAATATTGTGTTTTGACAATCAGCCGTTCAGCAGATTAATGCATTTATAATTAAAATTCGACAAAATATGTCCATATCCTATATTTTTTAACCATGGCATGATGCAACTTTTAGCGTCCGAAATCATTTTTTTTATTATAAACTAACTGTTTGCAATGAATAGGGATATGAAAAATAGCCTACGTACGACCTATTCTCAGACTTATCAAATGTGGAAAAAAAGTTTCATAAAAATCGTTCAAGCTGTTTCGGAAGAGTTCGATAACAAATTACGTGACTCGAGATTTTTATATGTAAGATTTAACTACAAATCCTACAGGAGTCTACTTTATTGGTGATTAAGGGTGCAGGGTGTTCAAACAATTAAGTTAACTCTAGCGATTTTCTACGAACTAATTTCAAAACTAATTGAATTCAATAAATTCAAGCCGCAACGTTACAGCTAGACATAAAATTTAAGCCGTTAAAGCAGCAACTATATGACCTACAGTACATTAAAGCACAATGTTCTTTATTTTAAACCATATTGTTTATACCCGCGATAACAAGTTTTACAGTAGATTAGCTCGAGACTAATACCCAACTATATATCACTACTTCGAAACAGTTCCAAGTACAAATCCAAGGCTCATTATCTAACGGCAGTTTACAAGTGGAATCCGACGATAAACATGAAGAGCTTTGTTTAGTTGTCTTTTGCGCTCATCTGTCACAGGTAAAGCTACTATAAAGCCCCATAGACATTATAATGTTCACACGCGACAAAGTCATGCCATAATTTAGGCGGATGCTCGCTAGCCGGCAAACTTCAGGACACAATAAAGCACTATACTGCGACATTAATTACAAGTTATCGTAAAACATGGAGTGCGCCTCGCCGTCTCACTATAAATAAGTCGAGGGGACATTTGCATGCTTGGAAGCACAAAGAAGTCGATATCGGTACCTAATTATGAATTGTTATAAGGCACGATAGCACCTGATTTATTGTGTCTTATGGCCGAGCATAAATCCAGGCCTAGTGCGTGTTTTATTCTATAAGCGACCGCCAATTCTGAACGCCTGCGGCTAGATGTCGCAAGACCGTGATTAATCTTTGTGCATAATCCTGGATTACATTATTACGGTACTTTAGTTTCAACATCAGATCCGACTTCAACTTAACAAATGACGCGGTTTTTTTAAAGCTACCGGCCAGTAATAATATAGACATTTTCAATTTCAACCAAATGAGTGGACCTAAAAAACGGAATAAGCAACGCAACACCATTACCGAAGACATTGGCTGGGGAAACAATTTTGCAATAATAAGAAGAAAATATTAAAATTAACAGGCACGTTAGGTACATAAATAAAAGAAAATCTGATTGCATTCGCGGTGGCGGGCGGGCATAATTGAAAAAATTGTCTCTTGAATTGTTGGCAACGACTCTGAGTCGGCCACAGTAATAAGATGGGATTACGCCTCCGTGTTATTGCTTGCGAGCGAACCGAGCGTCAGTCAGATAATTTTCCTCGAAGGTTTCTTATTGCAAGTTTTTGTTTTGTTCCGTCTGTATTTAGGCTTACGGGATGAAGGTTAATGAATGCCTTTGAGGATACCCGTATAATTTGGCAGATGTGTAATAGGCATTAATCATATTCAGAGCTTCTGATCCTAATTTTTAAGACTGATTATCTTAGTAATCCTTACAAATATTATAAATGCAAAAGTAGCTCTGCCTATCTATATCTTCACTCTTAAACTGCTGAACCGATTTAGATGAAATTTGGTATGGAAATACTTTGATACCCTGGAACTATGCTATTTTCTGGGAAAGTTTTTGCCCAGAAAATTGCATAGTTAGTTCAGGATACGGAGGAAGCGCTAACGGAGTCGCGAGCAAAAGCTAGTAAATAAATGCAAAAAATTGTGAGTGTAAGTGTGTGTGCATGTCTGCTGCGTGAGCGCGTTTGCGTGTGCGTCGAGAACACATTTATAAGCTATTTTTATTCCGATATTCGCAAGGAAATGGGATATATGCGAGAAAAAATCCCGTAAATGAATACCGCGTATTTTTTTGTGATTTTTTATGAGATTTTTGTTAAACATCGGAAATCAAATTCAACTGCCAGACCTAGTGTTTCACCCGAGCAATGCCACGTGCAAGCGCTAGTTAGAAATTAAGAAACCAGATAAAGTTTTATACTGACAATAAATCCTTAAATGGGTCACAGCCTTTCATTGTGCGGACCGTAATTAGGGATAAATTTAAAGCTCTTTTATGAGCGGTTCTCATCATGCTTCATAAATATCAAAACACGTGCTGTGAAGGAAGTGGGACAGCACACAGCTGCCAAATATGTTTCAGCAGTGTCAAACAACGGCACGATATCTACTGGAACACGACCAAAATTTGACTCCCCGTTATAATTTGTTAAGGTATTGAAACTTGTAATATTTTTCTATGTAATTTACATTGATTATAAACTAATTACAAACACAAATAGAAATAAGGTAAATTATAAGAACTTAATGTAAATTAAAACTATAATTAGAAATAAAATAAAAGTAACAACTAAAAATAAAATGAACAAAATAATATATAAAAGGTTCCTCCTGCGGCTTGGACCCAAAGACGCTAGCAGCATTTTCTCGTTGGATGGATTTGATTTGATTCCTTTTCTTAGTTTTAACTATCGCCTCTCAAGTAAAGGATCGTGGGCTCTATCCCGGGCTCGCACCTTTGAGTTTTTCGGATTCATGTGCGAAATTACATTTAAAATTTATAACGAGCTTTGCAGTGAATGGAGACATCGTGAGGACCCCTACACGCATCTGTGAAGCAATGTTGTATATGAAGTTCCCGATCCACACTGGGCTGGCATAAAAACTAGCCCAAATTAAAATAGTGGGACGTATATGGTCTCAGATGATGATGAGTTTTTTTCTGTTTCTCGTTTCTGCTGAGGATATGCCTTTGCCCCACAAATAGGCACTTTTATGTTGTTTATACTCACAGTGCCCAGTTGGCTGAAATTGCATTTTTTTGCAACAAGAAATAAGCAGGTGGTTCACCTGATAGTAAATGATAATCGCTTCCCATAGACACAAATTTTAGAGACATTAAGCTAAGTTTGTGTCCATAGCGTCACAAAATAATAAAATGTATGTCTGACGTGCGATAAACCTTCCATCCAATCGCTTAAATCTATTTTATTAACAACATAAAATACGCGCGTCTATAAGCCCCAAACATTATCCAACGGAAATTAATACGGAGCCATCAATTTATCTTATGCTAATCGCACATTGTTCTTTCTTTAGAAGTGCTATTTAAAAGTTGTCTCCGGACATTAATCTATACAAATGGTGACATTTGCTCGTAGAAAATAACCAATTTAAATACAGTTAACAACAAATTCTCCACATTAGTTAACTGACACCCACATGAGCAACGGGCAGTCAAATTATACTTAATTATAAGCTTGATAAGGTAACTACATGTTTATATTTCGCTCAGATAGCAAAAAATATCGAAGCGTGAATAAAAAATGTCCAGAGAAAAGTCCTGCTGAAGATTGATGATGACAATGTAGACGGCAAAAATATAATTATCGATAAAGCCAAATGTGGTAAATTCACCTTCGAAAGCAACTTTACCGTAGTTTACGTTTAATGATAAAGTGTGAAATCACTAAACGAAATTAGCTGAGACGAATAGTAGCTGCTGAGAAAAGAAGTTTCATCGGAATGATCTATCCACCAATTTAATTAAGTAATAGCGCATAGCTCGATGTTAGCTCGGAAAGTCGCCGGACTCAAGAGGCAGTGGGCAGGACATATTGGTCGTTTACGGCCGATGGGGCAGTAAGGTCCTAGATTGGCAACCATGTGGCAACCATGAACTGGAAGAATTGGCATAGGAAGGTTGTCAACAAGATGGATCTATGATCTGGGAGAGGAACTACTTGTATGCGAGCAGCGCAGGACCGATCGTTGTGGGACTCTGGGGGAGGTCTTTGTCTATCAGTAGATGTGTAATGGTGATATGACGATGGTAATATGAATCACGCACCTTTAGTGCCAAATTAGTACCCTTGTTACTAAAGTTTCAACATTTCTTTTGAGGTTACTCCTAGTTATAAAAGTTCTTCATATAATGTAAAAAACTGTGTACGTATTGGAAATATTCCTAATTATTTTTTAAATTTGTTTTTTAGGGTTCAGTACCTCAAAAGGAAAAAACGGAACCCTTATAGGATCACTTTGTTGTCCGTCCGTCCGTATGTCTGTCAAAACCCTTTTTCTCAGGAACGCGTGGAGGTATCAAGCTGAAATTTATATCAAATACTCAAGTCTACTTACTGTCCCTTGGAGCTGTGAAAAAATCAAACATCTAAGCCAACACAATCAAAAGATACAGCCGTTTATGACGCATATTTTCGAAACTCGCAAGGGAATCAAAACCTACAGGGTACTTCCCGTGAACTCAGAATCTTGAAATTTGGTACGAAGCCTGGTCTTATAACACAGATAAAGGAAAAATTGCAAAAAGCATAAATTTTTTTGTCTGTCTGTCTATATCAGTAACCAACGCATATTTTCGACACTCGCAAGAGAATCAAAACATACAGGGTACTTCCCGTGAACTCAGAATCTTGAAATTTGGTACAAAGCAAGGCCTTATAGCACAGATAAAGGAAAATTTGCGAAAAGCATAAATTTTTTTGTCTGTCTGTCTATATCAGTAACCAATCTACAATGATCCCACACTGCGCACATTTTGCTTAGGAGCAGGAGTCTGCTAAGACTGGATGTTCATAGATACATATAAATTTGTATGGAACCCTCGGTGCGCGAGTCCGACTCGCACTTAGCCGGTTTTTTTGTATAGATTTACTCAATGTTATTAATTCAAGCGTTTGATTTTTATTTAGGGTCACAGTATTCCGATCACAAATTTATCAGGAAAGCAACTTCATAAAATAATACAATAGTACAAACAATTTAATACTGGTTTTGAATATATATTTTTTCGGTTTTGTCTTTACAATATCACATTTGGTTTGTTAATGGCCAGTGATTTATTCCATACCCGTTCTGTACACGCCCAAATTGTTTAATGCTTTCTTATTTACTTTTGCATTGGCTACGTTAAGAGGATTATGGAAATAATGTGCTACTTCTGTTACAGTTATTAAGTTGTGGGTAATGTGATTTATAAAAATATGAGTCTTACCTGTGGCTTGTCTTGTATTAATAATTTTAGATCTGTCATTTGAATAGAAATTTAAGGATTTCGCGAAATTCACAAAATCTACGAGGTTTTCAATAATGTTGCATCAGACACCCGCGTTAAATGACTCTAAACTTAGCTGTAGAGATTTTGGTACCTATTTTATTCCGATTCCGTGGAAATATCTGGATAAAAAGCAGTCTTTGTGTTATTCTCAAAATCTAACTATTAAATATCGACTAACACTAAGTTGTAGGACACTGATCCTGTAGAATAAAAAATATGGATTTCCGTGATTCAATTTTTTTTACTATTTTTGTTTTATAAATACCAATTTTTTTTAAAATCCGTCTAATCGTTTTAAAATTACATGAAGCACACGCTCGCACGCTCGTACACAATATTGGAAGGTCTATTGGCTAATGAATCAAATACATAGGTAAATTAATATCAAAACGTTGTATTTATCTATGGCTGCTGGACGTGTTTCGTACAACAAATTGATTAAGTACCTAAAATAAAAGTCACCTTCAAATTACATTCATTGGCTTTTGGAAAATAAACGTGGTAGCGTATTAAAGTTTAACAGCACAACTTCAATTTGAACGGACACGCAATTCTGCACTTTATTATAATTAAATACTGAACCGATGTTGAACTCATAAATCGAATTCAATAACCCCTTTTGACTTTTTAAAATTGGTAACATTGACATTCAATAATTTACCACCACGCAATGTGAACTAATTCCAAATAACATTAATCATTGACGACAGAAAGCAATTTTACAAACATAAGCTTAAATACTTTACAAAGTTAAATAAAAATCTTTATCTACTAATTTTCGACACGTTTCCTAAAGAGAATATCTTGTTGACACCTGCTTTTTTCATCAACCCTGCTTACCATTAACACCTCATTGCAAATTCTTGGAGCCGAACAACTTTATCATTCCACATCAAATAAATCCGCAGGGGTGGCACATGGTGGAAATTTTAACGATTCCAACGGCCATAGCGACGCAGGGTGAAATTAAAAAGAATGGCTAGGAAACGGTCCCCGTTTTGCTTTTTAATTTTCCGTTCGCCCGGCGGCTGGGTGGGGCTTTTACAGTTTGCGGCTGATTCAATCTGCACCAGTTCAAGTCGAGACGTTGTGTGAAAAATTGAATCTTACGCCATTGTGTGGAATATGAATTTTAAAATCATTAGACTGCTTTAAATATTTAGGGATTTAAGTGAGGGCTTAGACAGTAGCACCTGCATCTTCAGTTACCAAAGTCCAATAGGTAACTTTGTTGTTACTGTATGAATAGACGGTTTTTTTTTGACGTGACAACGTCTAATAAATCGATGAACGCCGGCTGCACGCACGAAAAAGGATGACTCAGTGTAACGTACATAACTCATTGTCCCGTTACGAGCCCGTTACGCTCGAACGATCGGAGCGAGAGCGCGGCACGAGCGAGCAAAAGGCACAATCGGCAAAAGTATGCAATCATTTTCATCAATGTTTTGTTATGACGTTGTCACGTTAAACTATCGTCCGTAAACCAACTTTACAGACAACCGTTTTATTTATACCCAGGCTAGCTCCGAGTCTTTATCTGAGATAAAATAAGAAATGCCTATCTTACTCGCTGATGTATAGCTTTCGATATGTGAAAGAATCTTTTTTCGACAACACATTTTTTTTCGTCTGTGTAATTAATCTTCATTTATAAATTTATATTTTACGAGTGCGGATTCAAGGCTCGCGCAGACCAGATGTGTGAACGTGTCAATTATATATGAAACTGTAGCAAAAATGATTTGATGATTTTCTTTTCTAAACCAACTGCATGCATAGAGTGCAGTATCATCAGTAGATCATTTAAATTTTTTTTTTCGATTTTATAGATAATTAACTAATTTAAAAACTTGTAATTTTTGTTTGTTTCAAAAGTACTACAAGCTAAATGCCTCTAGAAGCTAAATCCTTAGCTCGAAAATGTGAAAAAAATATTATAGTAGTTGTAGTATAATATATAAATAACGAATTTAAAACCACGATAACTTAGGTAAAACTACGATAGCTTAGTGTAGGCTTTACAAATTTACGAGATATGACTATGTGGTATCTTAGTCGATCAAAAGTTAAGTTAATATGAAATATTTGCACGGATTTGTAGGCAGTGCGCTTGGGCCGACGCGCACGTGGCCGGTTTTTCTTATATAAAAAAAAAATTTAAATGTTGACTTCGGTCCCTGACTTTTCTCATTGTATTAGCGACATGGTCTTAAGTTGATAAACCATTCGCCAACTGCCATCACAATAAAGTTGGAGCACCAAACCGTACATCCAACTAAACGTTAGTAAAAATGAATGTATATAAGACTAGCTTTTGCCTGCGATTTTGTCCAACTAACCTAAATAAATAAATATCACGGGACAATTCACACCAATTGACCTAGAACCAAAGTAAGCTAGGCAAAGGTTATGTTATGGGTACTAGGCAACGGATAAACATACTTAAATACATATTAAATATCCAAGACCCGAAGCAAACATTCGTATTTTTCATACAAATATCTGCCCCGACACGGGAATCGAACCCGGGACCTCAAGCTTCATAGTCAGGTTCTCTAACCACTAGGCCATCTCGTCGTCTAAACGTGTTTTCTATTTGATTTTGGGGATAAAAACTCTTTTTTATCCTTCCCTACAACTCAAACTGTCTGAATACCAAATTTCATCTAAATCGGATCCGTGGTTATTGAATCCCCGTACAAACTTCCACCCCAAAAGGAATGATGACGAAAGGATGATGGGATAAAAACTATCCTACATCCTTTCCCGGGACTCAAACTATCTCTATATCAAATGTCATGTAAATCAGTTTAGCGGTTTAAGCGTGAAGAGGTAACATACAGACACACTTTTGCATTTATAATATTAGTATGAATTAATATACTCTATTGTTTTAGTTGATGAGCGGTGGAGCAGACGAGTCCTCGAATGGAGACCACGGACGGGGAAACGTAGTGTAGGGCGTCCTGAGGCACGGTGGACGGATGATCTTAAGAGGGTCGCTGGCGGCGGATGGATGCGAGGGGCCGAATACAGTGTTGTGGCGCGCCATGGAAGAAGCCCATGTCCAGCAGTGGACTGCGATAGGCTGATGATGATGGTAATTGTTATTAAGTCCATGTAGACATTTAATACTGAAAGAAAAAGGAAATTGAATGCAAGTAGGTACATACATAAAGTTCTAAGGAAGAGGCGGAATTCAATCACGAAGGAATTGTAACTCGACGTTCCGTCGTAAAGTAAAGCTCCATATACTCCGGATACAAACTCCCAGCAATTGTAGGACTTAGATCCAACTGGTAAAGTTAGACGCACCATCTAAAAGCAAGCGAGGCGCACAACGAATGTTCAACTCTAATGAGATTCCTCCGATGTTATCTACAGTGACAACGGATCCCGATTTGAGGTCACCCGATCCTTTAAGATTGAGCAAGATTCAATTTGCTAAAACAAAAGTAATACTTTTATCTAAATCCCCTAAATTTATTAAAGAAAAGTTTTTGTCTGAGATATTTTTCACATAGCGAAGATTCCTTTTACGTTATTCAATTTCGTCGACTCAATGTTAGTCTCTTTATAAACAGTGACATTTGAAGGTGGATCGCAAAGCCGATTACTTTGTTACATTGCGGCCACACGTTCGAAACAACTAAGTCTGTGCGGCAAACATATGTATCTACAAAAGGACGCCTATTCAATAAAAATTGGCAGTATTATCTACCAATTGTCTCAAAATTGATTCAAAACATGTCATTTCATTATTCATCAGGCAGTTGAGATAATATCTGAATACCCCTGTAAAGATTTTTCATCGAAATGATTTTTTAATAATGTAATCACGCCCTTGCACTTGATGCGGGACATTTTGGAACATCGACCAATGTATAGAAACATTAATCAGTCACATTTAAAAAAATCCTAAGAATTATCTGCAAGGATGTTCAGTTAAATTAACTCAAGCTTGAAATATTCTGAAATAATTTTGAGACAACTTGTATTGTATGTATGTCGTTATCTCGTTTTAAAATAAATGTGTTTCATTTTCTGCAATCAGTTAAACTAATTAATTGTAATTTAGTCAATCACATAACTCACTAATTGAATATGTCAGTCGATAACGGACTTCTAATAACACGTGGGCCGATAAAGCGATACCGATGCCCATATAATCAGAAGCCTGAATTCTTAAGTCCATCACAGTCCGCCAAAAAACTTAGCAAATGTTCGCAATAACTCAACTTAAAAAAAAAGCGGAACTCGCTTGAGAATTTAAATTCAAATCACAATACACGAAATAGCCTGGGGGCAACGTTTAAAATCTACGTATAGCCGCCTAATTTCATAGGTTCGGAACAACTTCGAATGCCTTCATGTACTTAATCGTTTCTAACGCGGCCGCCTGCGCTAGAAGGTGTCAACGTACACTAATATCCAATTAATATGCCGTTTCATTCGAGACCTCTCAAAATTTATTGTGAACTAATGGAATATATTCTCATTAGTTTGACACCCAATGCCGTATTATAAGCTGCCCGATCATTAGATGCCACTGATAAATGGCGATAGCACCGAATCGAAATTGAGATATTGACCCCGTCCGTACATTTTTAAGGCTACCGTTGGTACCTATGGCGTTTTTGTTTTTGTCGGTTAGTAAGTTCCTTATCAGATATTTGAATGCAGTTAAGTTGTAATGGTTTAAGTGGGAGTCACCGGTGAGGAACTGGCCGAAACGCGGCGTTTCCTTTTGACTGGCCCCCGCTTTATTAATGGCTAGTGTAAAGTGAAACAATAATAGCCTTTTAATGTTTGTCATTCCGTGTAGTAACTACGTAGACAATAGACATTTGAGTTAAGCTTACAAAGTTCGTCTTTTGTATTCAATAAATATACTAAATTAATTACTTATCACTGACTTAATACTTTTTCAACTAGTCTGCGAAATATAATAGGTATTCTTTGAATTAAAACTACCGTGACACACAAACATAATCACTAACATAAGATACACGGGCTACTTAGGTATTATTGGTTGAAGCATGCCCGCCAACATGAGAGTGACCCATGTCTCTTATTTTAGTTACCTACTTTAATATCCTGTTCCTCCGCTACCAAATGTGTGCCACAACTACGGACGGTGTTTGTGATAGTTGGACCTATGTGACATGACATAATATGTTATGTACTGTTTTATAATTTATTGAATCAGGCGTTACTTTGCGGAGGTCCATATTAATGAACTGAAACAATTACTTTGCTCACCCGCGACCTTACGATAGTTACGTTTATGCAAGAAATGCGTGTTCATGCAGTTCCTCCAACTCCACACTGTACGAACACACAAATCACATAAACCCAACCATCACCACCACCAAACACACTGACGCGTTTCGAACTCAACCAGAGCTCATCTTCAGAGTAGGCACCACAACAGTACGCTATGCTACCAAATGTTAAAACTAAGTTGAAGAGGATGAAGGATTTGCTTGGTTAATCTGCCGCATGTAGCACAGGCTTAGTTGTGGTGCAAGGTTCGTAACGGAGAAGCAAGTGAAAAGTATTGTAGTGCATTGAAATAGACTTCTGCCAAGTAACAGCTAAATCAATAAATTATTATTATAGGTGTTTAGGTACGTATAACTGCGCAATGCAAATGATCCAATGAATACAGAGCGGTCTGAATCAAGCAATACTTGTGTGCTGGAGGCCTCGAATTCGTTTGTTTTTATTATTCCTACCCAATAAGATTGTGTTCGATAATATAATGCAAATAAAGATATGAATATAAAACTGATTTCAGAGATAGAACACGTCCACTCATCGTAAAAACAGACGCGGTTTTACGACCGCATAATTATTTCAAGTCTAAAGCTTGTACGAGATAAAGCAATCGATTTTTACGAGCAAAGGACCAATATGGGCGTCCGATCCGCGGGGAGCTAGAAAAGCCGGTATAAGGAGAAAAGGTCAAAAAAGCAGAGCAAGAACAGTTTAATTCTTAAATTATTGATGCAATAAAAAACAACGCGTCGGTAATGTATTCAAACTGTGACCGAGAGCTGTTCCGATCGATGTTTATGTTAATTCCTGAGACTCCTTCCACATTGAGATGTTCCGTATATTTTATGTCAATACTTTTGGACGTCCACCTACTGGGACGTTTAATTATTAATTTAATTATCGAAAGCCGCTCGTTCGGTTTTATTTTGCGAGAAAATAATGGCTTATTGACAGTTAACACACATAATGGGAGTATAAATTAGAGTAAACTACTGCCTACTAAATGGATGAGCTTTTTACGGGAAAAAAAGCTAATACCGAGAAAAAGCTAATTCTGTCGTAGAATATTTTATTATTTTTTTACTGATAGAATTCGCCGTGACCACTAAAATTCAATGTTGATCCTTTTGCCTTTACATTTTTTTCCTATTTGATAGCCTATTAAGCGTCCTACTGCTGGGATAAGTCCTCCCCTTTTTACTTTCCACCCATTTCTATTCATCGCAATATCTTGCCAAGATTAACCAAAACGGTCTAAGTCGCCCTCCCATCTCCAATGCCTATAATTAAACCGACTTTTTTGTGACTTGTGTTCATCAAACAAAATTGATTTAAGGACAATAAAACAATTTTTCTTATGTTGTTTTTTAACAACAACTACAAAAAACTCCAATGTTTCATTTCAAACTTTAATATCTCACAAATGGTTAAGCCGGTTTTGGATCTAAGAGCTATTGCAATTCACGAAACTTTAAGAAAAAATTGGGTCTTAATCTATCCATTTGTATGGTACAACCGGCACACCAATGCAGACGTTAAGCTTTACAAACGTAATAAAAAAATACCCATTTCTTTTCACGAAACAAAATGATATCAGCTAAAAGGCGTCTAAAGTTTGTACAACCTATGGAGTCCCAAAACGTCATAAATTAATAGATAATGGTCAAAAGACAACGCAATGTGCTAGTTTCTGGGTCATTAGGGATGTGGGTCTATGCCCGAACCAGTCAGGTATAGAAAAAAGTTAACAAAGCCCATTATTGTGTTAGAATAGAAGTTGCTACCGTGTTGGGCCAAAACTAACAGAATAATATGGCACGCTTCTAACTTTAGATGATTTCAACATTTAGATACGGAACCTCCTCGTTATAAATTCCATACATCGAGCTTCTTCGTTGTAGGAGGTAAATAGATTAGGATCATGGTTATTATTTGTGTGCACAAATTTAAATGGGTTGAAAGGTAAAGTTGGTAAAAACCTTTTATTGTTCAAATAACAGCAGGTAACTGATAACTACGGAAGAAATAATATATTTTTACTATTGCAAGACGACTAGCAGCCTATGAATCTTTTGTTTTCAATACTGAGTAAATGGAATAATCAATTATCAATTATTTCAATATGTCAAGGTGCTTTTAACGATATTTCGTTTGTTTTAAATGTAATATTATTATAATATACTTAAATGACGATACGCTTGTCTAATTTTTACTACATCTAACCTTCCGGCACTCAAAAGTCTTACTGCGAAAGCAAACAGTGTGTCATTAGGTTTTTCTGAGAAGGTTGTAAAAAGGCGACTGTTTCAACCGTTTCTATCCCAGTATAATAAGTTTTTATGCTTTGCAATGCAAGGATAAGTACGCTTTCTTATACATTGAAGGCACAGTACACAGATAAAATGCTTAATCAATTTACAAAGTAAAATGGTAAATAATGGTAATGGTAATTTTGATCCAGCAATGTAGAGTTGTCACAGAAAATTTTTAATCATCGTGGATGTCATAACAATTCTTATTTCGTTTATTGCGAGAGAAGCATTTTCGGACGCAATACATATTCAAAAGTTATTTAGTGTGCATTAATGAACCTACATTAGTGATTTACGAAAATGGAATTTAATAAAACAAGTAATAAATACGAGTAAAGTAAACTAAAGGTCTAATATTTTTGTACAAAAAATATTAAATATTAAAATTATATTAAAAATATTAGATTTTGTTTGTTTGCCTTTACTTTTCTTTAGGCTTTATTGCTTGCGTAAACCATTAAATCTGGCAGCCGAATTGAAATTCCGGGATTTTACTAAATTTCTATGGCAATGCTCAATAATTTGATCGTAATCTTGATTCACATTTCAACCCATACAACATTTTATGTCTCTTAACTAGCGGCTAAGAATTTGGGATTTAACAAGGATTCCGCGGGAATATCGGGATAACTAGCAGCCTATCTGTAATTCCAGATGTCCAGCTATCTACATACGAAATTCATCAAAATCCGTTTTACCATTTTAGCTTTAAAGAGTAATAAACACAGACACATACAAATACACATACACAAGCACGCGTGAACACAGATAATAATCATAAATTGTCACATTTACAATACAACAGAATTAGATTAACCGTTTATTGAAATGCTTACTTTATTATGTTTGATTTATACAGATTCCGCTTGCTATATTTTAAATTTTGAATTATTCTGAACAGAAAAATTTCAAAACAAGTTCAAAATTAATGATATATACTGTCATACTGTTTTGCGCTTAAGATACTGTGTTCTGGTTTAAGCTCGTTTCAATGTTGAATGTGGTGTGAAACGCGTAGTTTTGTCTTCAGTATTGTCGTTATTTGAATAAGTAGTGAAACGATTTTATTATGCAGCTACTGTTAAAACTTCAATGGGTCCCAGAATGCTTTGTCTCTCAAATGTTTAGTGCCTTCCGTTGTTTCCTTTGTTACTTAGAGACGGGTAATGCTACGTTTGGATCGCAAAACAACTGCAGTTAAATTTCTTCATCAGTTTTGTTAGTGGTGTGAAGATATTGTTAGTTGTTAGTTCGTACGTTTATGTTAAAGTAAATGTTCTTTTCATGTCGGTCTTTTTACTACACTAATACATTTTACAGAAGTTTACGGTACTAGAATATCTTTATACGTAATTGATGCGTGGAAACTATATATGTATAGGCATTATGGCAGATTATAGTGGATCTTTGTTTACTTACATTAAACTTATATAAATTTTACTAAGCAAACGCAAGCATCTCAAAAATAATACAAAATTCTTTACAAAGCGAATCAACCGCGGACGTCGTATTAAAGTTTCCGTCACGGCCGATTAAAGGCATAATTTAATCGAGTTTCTAGAGATTGAGTCATTTTACTCCGAATGTTTTAGTAAGTAGATATAATATAACATACCTAAAGCCGATATACTCGGGCCGCCTGTCATTCCCACACGTCTTCTACAACTGACATGTGTCATTCTAATAGGATTAATTTGACAACAACTTGGAGGATTCAAATTTTAAATTTGATTCCCATTTCACACTTACAAGTTTTTTGGCGTTTAAAAAAAGGTGAAGGAATGGTATGCGTGGCAACGGACTCATGTAGGTTTTTTGTTGGAATTAGTATTAGTAAGCTTTAAAAAATAATTTAGTTGGAAGAACACCTTGTGCTTTTTTGTAAAATAGTAAATGTTAATGTAGTAACGTGTCGAATTACATAAAATTCAGAAAAGAGGATATAGAATATCGGTTAGGTATATTATTATGTTTGGCAAAACTATTAACTAGAAAAACTTTTTTGATCATGCTTTCTGCAGGTTAGGCTTACTTCATAACAAATAGATAATAGCAAAATAGTTCGTCAAAACAATAGTTTAATCGAAAATTATATTAGGTAGGTACAAATGACCGTTAGGTAGGTATGTATTTTGTCCATTTGATTAAACTATTCAAATATAATTTGATACATACCCAAACTAAAATATAAATAAGCATTTAAAGAAATGCCGACAAAAATGAAGTTATGAAGCAAAAAATCTAATATCCTTGATTTTTGAATGTCTAGCAACAGTCTATTTTCTGTTTACTCTTTTTAGTCCTGCTAATTCAATTGCACAGAAACTTTGTTGACGTTTCCTTTGATCGATAGCCTGTAGACATGAAGAACTTAACTGAACTCGCTCCGTTAAAGTAGAAAAAAAAAACATTGAAGCGTAGGTTGCAGACTTTATTTAAGGAAAGTTATTGGCAAATACAGTAATGTTGTGAACTGACGATTTAGTTATAGTGTAACGACACTTTTTAGATATTAAGTCCGACTTGCTGAAAAAAATACATCTCGATTATTTTTAAACTCAATTTAGTAGAGTCAAAAATGTATTGAACTGTCAAGCTTAAACCAAGTGTAACTTTAGCCCCTGTTTCATCATTTAAGTAAAGATTCTGCTATCTTATGAGAGAAATATTTTAATCTTAAAGGCCATACCTGTTTGATCAATTAAAATAAATAGAGACGTTATCATAGGCTTAGAGTGAGAGGGACTAGAAGACTTATCAAGACCTTCGACTGCGAAGACGGAGCAGAAATTATGTTCGGAAAATGTTCTTTTGTTGTTCTCTTTTTAGAATTCCATACCCAAAGGGTAAAAACTGGACCCTATTCTCCGCTGTCCGTCCGTCTTTCCGTCTGTCACCAGGCTATATCTCATGAACCGTGATAGCTAGACAATTGAAATTTTCACAGACGATGTATTTGGTTGCCGCTATAACAACAAATTCTAAAAACTAGAATAAAATAAATATTTAAGGGGTCTCCCATACAACAAACGACATTTTTTGCTCGTTTTGCTCGTATTGATAACGGCAACAGGTAGACGCTCACATAATATTTAATTATATATTCAATTTAAAAATGAATTATTAAATGAAAATAAAACAAACGTGATATTTTTTGCCGTTTTTATAGATAATGATACCGAACCCTTCGTGCGCGAGTCCGACTCGCAATGGGCCGGTTTTTTCAGTCACAGTTTAACCGAGGCGGCATGAAGCTAATTACTTTCTAGATACCTACTTCTTGAATTCATCAGGAATGTCACTGGTCGCTTCTAGAAAATTCTACCTCTCTTCCCTGAACCCTGTACACAATTTACCGACGCAATACTACGGTGCCTGAGTGCTTGTGATTAAACAATAAATCGTCGTGAACGCCTTAAGAAAGCTCGGCTGGCTGATTCAGGTCAGGAATTACTCCAAGGGATTAAAAACTCGTTAATGGCAACTGTGGTTTGTACGTGTGAATAAGTTTTTTACGTGAGGAGCTGATGTTTAACTTAATAATTAGTGCAGAATATACCTAAACCACTTAAATTTGATAGCCTATTTACCTGTTTGTTCTTTTATGCCAAATCATTGGGTTCTCACGATACAGGCCCGACCTAATGTGAGAACCGCTGCCAAACTCGAGTTCCTAGGTATAAGCTAAGTAGCTGTGTAAAAACTTATACTTGTAATGTACATTAATCTTGGCAAAAAAAAAATAATTTCTATTTTACCTGTGGCCTAGAGCAGTGTTTTTCAAAGTGTGGGTCGCGACCCCCCGGGGGGTCGCGAGACCTATCCAGGGAGGTCGCGAGGGTCAGCTCCGAGAAAGTCTTGTGATTAGATGGAATGAATTTTTTTCAAGGATCTACATTTTAATAAAACAGCAATCAATCTTAGACATTGTATTTATTTATTTCATGATTATAAAAATATTTTTTTATTCAGTGCGAAGAATGAGCTTGGTTCTTTTGAACTAATTCATCAAAACGTGGTTCCTGTCGCGACACGAAGACGATTAAATCATTTTCCAAATTTAATTCCAAATTCTTCTTTATTTTTATGTCGACCATTGATAAAAGGATAGCTCACACAAATAAGAAGTAGCAAATGGTATCAAAATATTAAGGGCTTCTTTTGCTAGATTGGGATATTCAATTATTCTTTTCACCCAGAACGCGCCGATTGATACGGATACAAACTCCAGTTTTAGCATTCTATCAGCTGCAAGTTGCAAAAGTCTTTCTTTCACAGTGTTGTTGAGATCGGCCTGATCCACGGATCTATTCAGAAAGGGATTTATTAACCAAAGTTTTCCGTCACCCATGTGTGTTTCATTTGAAAAATAGCTCAAAAGTTGTTTTTTTTTTAAATTTTGCAAACTCCACCATATTGGGTATTTGAATTTCCATGTTCACAGAATAAAATTATCCGATGAATCGTACAAATTGGGTATTGGGGGGTCGCGAAAAAATTTTGATGGTCATTAAGGGCCGTGACACCAAAAAGTTTGAAAAACACTGGCCTAGAGTATCGTAGGTTCGAGCTAGTGCTAGCACCACTGATTTTTTTAAACGTATTTGCGAAGATACATTTCGTTGATTATAGTGCAAATCCTTCGTGATAAATATCTAAAGTGTGCTTATCTGACATACGTTAATACAGCGCTTCTGCACTACATGTAGTTTTACAGGGGATGGTTTTAAATTCATAAAGTATTTGTTACATTCTTACAAAATTGGAAATTGGCTGAATTTGTTTATTACGCAGCATAATCCGTGGCCATTTATAGTATAAATCTTCCTAGGTGAATTTTTCGCTTCGAGCCATTACATTAAATTTGAACCTTAATACTATGACGATACCGTTTGTTTTGAAAGATAAGGACTCGAAGCGAAAAATTCACCTGGGAAGATTTATACTTAAGCGGATTCGCATTGCACTATCCCCGACGATTTGTAGTTCTATCGTGCGCTTTTTGGTGAAGGAAAACATCGTGAGAAAAACTGCACACCACTGCGATGCAGTTCAATGGAGAAGTTCCCAAGCCGTACTGAACTCGCATGCAAATTACAGTACAATTCCTCTCATTTTGAGAGAAGACCTTTACCAAGTAATAGGACGTATGTGTAGGCCGGACATATGTCATTGAACAAGCATAAATTATGCTCCCTGCCCCAGTGTTACATTCATACTTAGATACTTTAGACAAAGTATTACATGAATATAGTCTTATGACATTTACATCGTAAGGTAGGCTGTTAAAGTTGCTTAAAGTACAACCAAATTTTTTAAATTCCGTGTATTCAATACTCCAAATACACAGAGAACTGAACAATGAACAACAACGTTTTTAAAATGCATGTAAACTAAATTATTTGCTTTTAACAACATGTCAATCGAAACAATGTGACAAAGAAAAAGCTTTGTAATATATGCTACAATGGGCAAGAATAGCGGTGTGAAGATACCCCCTGCTGTACTAATTTCCCTTTTTAGATAGAACCACCCCGATGCATCAGATTTTAGGGCACTGCCAAAGGGTTTTTCAGCTGTATTTTCCGTAACAATAAAATTTTACAAAAATATTGTTTTATATAAAAAGAGATTCACTAAATATAAAATACATATATATAACTGACATTGAACCTTAGGGCGATAAGGTAAATGTACCAATGCTCGACACCTCAATGCCCAGTAGATGACATCCATCTATCACCTCTCTTACTCTGACATAAGATTGAAGGTGCCATGTATTGGGTCAGTGTCGAGCACAGGGATGATTACCTTAAAGGTATTTCTTGATAACTTATTGTTAACTAAAAAATAGGTATGAAAAATAGAATAGGTATGAAAAACCCACCCGTCTCATCCAAATGTAATTCAGCACGTGAATTCCGAAAAATTCAGAGATGCGAGTCAGGGCTCGAACCCATGACCCTCTGCTCGAGGCTATGGATCAAACCACTAGGCTGCCACGGCTTTTTTTTATAATAAATATCATCATCATCATCATCATTCCAGCCTGTATACGTCCCACTGCATGGCACAGGCCTCCTCTGAGAATGAGAGGGCTTGGGCCGTAGTTCCTACGCGGGCTCAGAGCGGATTGGGAACTTCACACACACACCATTGAATTTCCTCACGATGCATCGTGAACCGAGAGAAAGAAAAAAACAGACAACGCGATGTTTTCCTTCACCGTTAAGCTCATGGTAAATAATTCAAATGTAATTTTGCACGTGTATTTCGAAAAACTCAGAAGTGCCAATTGGGATTTGAAACCACTATCCTCTGCTTGAGAGGCCATGGGTCAAACATTATTTTTCAACGGAACCGTCGACAAGCAGCATCAGACGCGCTTAAGCTCGGAAGGACACATTTTTTAAAGTCAAAAGGCATTCATAATTAATTAATGGTCGCTGAGCGTATCGGACACATGGCGGGGGCAAATGGGTCGGATGGCCACATTCCATTGTCGTGTAACTTACGCACATCGTTCATCACGTTGACAAGCGTTAATCCAGTTTCCGGGGGTCCTACTATGATTTTCAATCGAGATCCGCGACTCCCTTCGCGGAAGCCAGGATTAAACTAAAACCCAGTTCGGACTAGCAAGAAAAATCGATTTACCACTTTTAGAATTGGTTTGCCTTACGACCTCGCAATGTAATACAGCTTGGACTATTCTTCTTCCAGGTCTAAACTTGACATTAGCCTTGTCGAAATATCAATACCAGGGGGTCAATTTTTAAACTCACATCCGTGAAAATAAGGCAAATTAGTGAATTCATCACTCGTTCTCGATGAACCGTTTAAATGGAGATAAATTGTCCGAGTAATTGTTACGAATTGCCAATAGTCAGATGCTTAACGTAGCCTTCGTAACAACTCTCTGTGACTTAATCATTCTATTATTAAGTAATTTGTCTCTGACACAAGGTAGGTATCCTTGTAATGTACAATTTTGTAGTACCTACATACATATGGTACGATTTCATCCCTCCGCTGTCACTAGTGTGACTAAATTTGGTATATAGACAGCATTGCAGACCTCTGGGCTAACACATGGCTTCTTTTGGTCTCGGTATTCCCTCAGGATAAAATCCAAAAACTAGCTTAATGCAGAAATTTGTTTTTTTTTCACAGGCTTTCTTCAATCTTCATGCAACGTAAATGAAGACCACAATATAATTTCTGAAAATAGTAATGGGAATTAAGTAAAACACCGATCGCAAAATGTAATAGTTTACATGTCCGAAGCCGCGGGTAAAGAGTAAGTAACTTCAAAATAATATAGAGAAGAACCGAGAACCAATAGTACCGGCCGCGTTCAAAACGCTCCTCCCCCCGCTAAATCTCGATGACAAATAGTTGCGTAAATGATAGTGTTCGCTCGTTCGTGTACGTCGGTCGAGAGCTCTGTTTTTGTTGTTTGATGTATGCCTGCGCTTTTGTGCAATGTCCGCGCCTATTGTTTGACAGGAGGCATGGATTGCACGGTTTTTGCGTTTACGCGCTACTGCGTCAACCCTCATATTGTGGGGAATAAAATTAGAATTCGAAGGTGACTACTATATTGGAAACATATATTTAGAATAGAAAGGAATACGGAATACATAATAAGGATGGGTGGGTAATGTAATTATTCCCCGAGTAATATATATTTTAAGAAGCATTAAAATACCTGACTCATCAAAATAGTTTTATGTGATTATTCGGAAAGCTTAGTTTTGAAATATTGTATAAGCGCGGACGTTACTTAATTCTATTTTCGTTTACTTTCGAAGCAGAATACCAAAACTACCAGTGTTTTTATTGCTAAATGAATACAATGATCACAAAGTTTGAAATTATGTGTACATATTCATCTAATTGAATCATCTGCGTCTCTACTAGTATAAGTGTGACATTCTAGGAACCCGTTTTATTAAAGCACGTTTATCATAATCAAAATGGGCTTCCGAGAACAAATTTCGTAGCGGCGTTATCGTGATGTACATTTAAACCCTTTCACGGTCTACAATCAGATAAACCGACACCTGGTGGGATGGAACTATTGGGGCCCACACGCCATGTGGAAGTCGATGACAAGGACTAAAGTGTATAATTAATCATTATTCCCCAAAGAACCCCGAAAGTGAAACAACGTTCGTAATGACGAACGCCCGCGGGTGGTTTTTTGTTTGACCATACGTTTCCTGTACTTATTCCGTGAGGTTCTATTAATCAATAAAACCACATAGTTGAAAGGCTTTTTCTATTAATTGCGTGTCAGGTAAAGTTTTTTAATCTTCCGTGGCACACAATGCGTGTGTTCTTCATTTTGACAGGAGCTGTCATCTGTACAAAAATAGTCAGAGTAAATACAAAATCTCAACGCGCAATTCAAGGATCAAATCTGAATTAAATTTATCATTGTCATCCGAAACCGTGGAACAAAATCTGAACTTGATACTTCAAATTTTTTAAAGGGCAGGAAAATTAAAAAAAAGTCATCCTCGAGGGCGTTGTTCAGATTTCAATTACGGGACAACATATTCACGGGATCGTGTTTTGCTTTCATTCATTCCAACCGAAATAATCTATACCGCAAACAACGTTTGTACAGTCGACTTGTCAGATATAAAGCTCCCTTTGTGGGTCCAAAATCGATTATGGCCTTTTTGTTGTCAAAATTGAGGTTCGAAATTCTCAAGTTTCACAATAGTTACGATGTCTATCGTTGCCAGGTGTGTACGGTCTGTTAAACGTATTTTAATTGAGTGCATGGACTAACGATTCCCAATCCGGCAGATATTTTAAAAGAGTGTTATTTTCATTACAATCTTAAGTTCTTGATTAAAAAACTTTTTTGATATCGTAGTTTATTTTCGTACGATATATTTTGTTTGTAATTAAACTTGTTTTTATTAGCTTTACTTAAAAAAAAAAAATAGTTTATTAAAAGAAAACCTTAATAACATACACTAAATATCCAGTGGCCCCACACTAGGCTATGCCTGTCACGTGGAGGCCTGATTCGGTATAACAATAAATTGACAAAATTAGGAAAAAAATTACAATATAAGTATAACCGGTTACAAAAAGCCACAGATAAGGTTTTAGAAACTAGGTCGCAAAATTAAAGAGATAAGACTAAGCAAGAATGAATGGGTGAGTTTATTTTGAGTACGTGTGTGTGAGTGAGTGTGTAGTGTGCTTGCAGTTAAAAATACTTAATAATTTTAGTAACTTAATACATACCTACGCGGAACTTTCAATGGAACTAAATTTTAAAAGCTAAATTGTGGCGTCCATGGGCGGCGGTGATTTATTTCTATCAGGTGACTCGCCTACTTGTTTTCCCCTCTCATAATAAAAAATAAAATGGGCTTGTTCTATTTATCGTATTGAGTTCAAATTTGGCAAGTACGAGTATGATGCTGAACTTTTTAGCTATTTAAGTAAGTACACTCCGAAAATGCACACATGTGTACAAAGAAAAGGGTTTATACTTCCTTTATAACTTTTTTCCTTTACTTTTGCCGGCGACAGATTGGTGACTCTTTTTGGGTTATTGATATTTATAGACGGTGGTGATCATTTCCCATCACTGTTCTATTACCTAAGTACTTAATTTGTAACTAGATGTGGGTAAAAAAATGTGTAGATACCACGGTGATCAAACGTAGCGTGAAATTAATTACTACTTGAGGCAGAGCAAATGAAACCGCTTCTAGTTGAGGCTTAAGACGAGGGTAAAGTACAGGAGGGAGCGATTCGCAGGTGAGCAGAAAATATTTTTATAGATTAGATCAGAATCCAAAGCTTATAAATATATTGCATGCTGGACAACGGCTGATTGTGACGCACTTTTTATGTCATACATAACACCTTTTGTAATTACTCACATTCGAGCAATAAACAATTTTCATTTTTTCATTAACGACCGCTTTAGCCTAGTTGGTAGTGACCCTGCCTACGAAGCAAGAGGTCCTGGGTTCAAATCCCGGTAAGGGCATCTATTTGTGTGATGAGCATGAATATTTGTTCCTGAGTTATGGATGTTTTCTATGTATTTAAGTATGTATTTATCTATATAAGTATGTTTATCGTCGTCTAGTACCCATAGTACAAGCTTTGCTTAGTTTGGGACTAGGTTGATTTGTGTAAGATTGTCCCCTAATATTTATTATTTATTTATTTATTATTTATTTTTCATTTTACATATTCGTAGCATTATTAAATGTAGTCGTATTAATGTAGCATCCATAGTAAAATTGAGAACCATGTATGAAGTGACAAAATAAATGTGTAGGTAATTGTTATAATAAAATTAATGGTACATAATTGAGCACATAAAACATACTTTCGAAAATAAGATGTTCTTTTAAGTTACTAAAAATAAATCTGACCTTTTCTAACAATCCAGATTTCTTCTTTTTATTTAAGCTTTTTGAACTTGTAGGGCCACATATTATTATTTTCTTCTTCTTATTCTTCTAATATATAAAAATCTCGTGTCAAGTTGATTGATATCCAACTCCTCCGAAACGGCTTGACCGATTTTTATTAAACTTTTTGTCCATATTTGGTAGGTCTGAGAATATATAGGTCGTAGGCTATTTTTTATACCCCTATTCTTTGCAGGCGCAGTCGCGGGCAACAGCTAGTTTTCGCATAGAATTATCAGTACCCAGGAAATTGAAAAACACCTGTTAATTCGGACGGCAGTTCGGCCATTCAAGCCATAATCTACTCGCTCTCTAGAGCTCCGTGTCACTACCTGTTTAAAGCCGGTTGCAGACAGCCCAGCCAGCCTCCTGCCGACAAAGCTGCACCAATTTGCAGATTAGCTGATGCGTAAATTGTTGCATTAGCCCATGCAGGAGTGATTCGAATGGCGAAGGCCCGTACAATTACAGCGCGTAATTCGATACCAAAAGCCGCCCGTAAAGCGATTTCGTACATGCACCTTTATTTTTAGTTTGTAAGTAATTAAAACACTGAACTGAGCTTTTGGTGCAGTTCTGTTATGTTGACGACTTTATAATTGTAAGCGTTGATGAAACAACACAAACATAAATTGCTTCTAAAAAAGACTTTTAATTGCATTTAGAAAAGACTGCGTTATACCAGTAGAATAGACTAATATAATAGTCATCTAATAGTACATCTAGTTGTGCTATTTTAAGAAGATAAGTGACATGAAGAAAAAAATACAAGAAAAAGTATTGTTTACGAGGAGCATTCTCCTTTTTTTCTGATATTTTTTTCTATACATAACGGCTTATTTTTAGAAGATAAAAACAGAATACATTATATTTTTCCAATTTCCAAGTGAATGTAACATGATACACGCAACTCAAACATGATGAACGTTTCATAGAACAGGTAAATATATTGCTACTTTTGCCTCCGGCTAGTAAGCAATAAAAATGAAAATAAAACGGGGAGCGCTTTTTTATCACATCACATAAAGATTACACTACATCGTTGTAATAACGCATTGTATGGCCACAAACGAGCCTGTTTTTAACCTTAAAATTGTAAGGAATCAAGTTACGACTGGAGACAAGGAACTGTAAACTACAAAAGAGAGTTCAAGAGTTAGTCCTCTTATATTTTTAAAGATTTATTTGTAGACTTCAGATACCAGTTTTAAATAATCATCGACATGAGTCTTATAAAGAAAATTTAACACCCATCAATAACATAATTTGTCTCAATATCTTAACAACAGACGTTCCTTTCTTACTTTACTCCATTTGTAAACACATTCTAAAAGTATAGTGAGAAGAATCTCATTATACTTTATCACTTAAAGTCCAAGTCAAAATTGCTTTATTTAATTCAGGTCATAACCAACACTTATGAATGTCGAAGAATCTACCACTAGTTCGAAAAACCCCAGTTGAGAAGAATCCGGCAAGAAACTCAACAAGATACATTTCAAAACAGATGTTCAGTATAATTTAAGTATTTTACATCAAAAGTATTTAAACACAACTAATTTTGCCTAATTAATTTGCTTTTTAATTGAATCGAATTGTAGACAATCTTTTAAAGTACCTACCTAATCAATGACATTTCACGACTCGTCAATTACGCCGTCATGACAATTTCATAGATCAAAGGATTTCTATTTCTGTTATACCTCGGGTTCACAACGACTAAACCGAGCTAAGACTAGCTACCATAATTCCTACTAATTTCCCGGTTGACTCTAATCTTGATATAAATCTAGGTTTGGCCACGGAAATTAGGGAGTAGGCGAAATCCCAATTAATCTACCCTCTACTTGAAACTTGGCAAATGGTTGAATTCCACTTTAGGCATTGTATTCATTCAATGTCGCTTGTTTTCAATGACGTAAGACATCGTTATTTCTTACACCATCCCTATTAGTATCTTTTGGAGGTAGATGCTAGATAGATGTACTCACAGTACCAGTAAGTTTGCCTACATGTGGCTCGATGAGTTTTTTCGAGCGTTATTCGGTCAAGTTCGTGAATTTGGTGATCCAATACGAGTAAATAGCTTAATTACTCGTACGTAGGTTGAATTCAGCGCTAATTAAACATCAGACGATAGAAAAACTAGGAAGAACATACCAAAGTCAGTATTTGGGCTTAAATCACAAATGAGATTGAATAAATCTTAAGATTTGTTAACATCAGTCTTACTAGAGATGACAGCTTCGAAAAATCCATGTCAAAGTTTCAAGTATGTAGGGTGCGTGACCACCTTAATTGTAGCTTCAGCTTCATAGATTTAAAGAAAAAACGACGTTCAGTCCACGATATTCCAAGTCCCATTTGATTTTCGAACCGCATGTAACTTGGCGACGAAATAAATCAAGAGCAGGATAAAAACGAAAGTGTGCGTTCGGGTGGAAAATTTATTTCTTTCCTCCACATTTCACTGGTTTTGGTAAAAGTTTTAATTATTTGCCGGATGCGCTTCGGCGCCGGTCCATTTGAGATCAATGCCCTGTTGCTATTTGACTCGTTAAATTTTGAGCCTACTGCCAAAACGGCAGTGTTTTAAGTCACCCTATTGTTGACGTGCAAGGGGTGGCTTTGTATTTGGAAAGTTCATCTGCATCGGCTTTATCTGTGAGGAGATTTTTTGTTTAAATTAGTTCCTTAGTAGGTATATCCATTGTTGTTTCTTTAACGCAAGTACCTACTTATTTATATAAAGTACTGCAACAAGATTAAAATGCGATTGTTTATTACCTTTTAATACGAATAAAACTTCGGCTTTTGCATCGATAATAGAATCACTCTCATTTTTTTTGTGATTTGTATGAAGTTACTTAATGCTTTAATAGCGTTTTTTATCTAGTGAAAATCTAAATGTAAGGACTGCTTAACATTTTGAGAGTGACCTACACCGCACCTCGTCACTTGACAAGTACTCGGAGTATATTACACAAAATAGTCACGTCAAATCCACTGTACCATTTCAACCGTTCTTTCAGCTCTCTGTAATCCTACGGAACAATTTAAAAGCGTTTAGCGGTAAAAAGTCGTAGATTTAATATTATTTTATTAGATGATCAAACGAACTTACCTGAAGTGAAGTTCGATCTTAATTATCCTGTCTTCGCCGAAGAGATTTAATCCTTTACCATGTAGTAGCCCCCGCTACACGCAAACCATATCGCACAAGTTTCAGAGTAGAGAAAGAGAAAAAAGATATATTTTTCCCCTTCTACTATCCTACCCTAACCAGTCCTATCAATCCAGCCGCCATCTTCATTCTTTTCAGAGCGATAGAAAGTAGGAACGACATTAAGCAACATTGATTAAAAGGGAAGAGAAGGTTCTTCAGGGTAGGGTGGGACCTTAAATCTCTTCGGCGAAGACAGGATAATTAAGATCGAACTTCACTTCAGGTAAGTTCGTTTGATCATCTAATTATCCTGTCTTCGTCCTCCGAGATTTAATCCTTTACCATGTAGATGTTCAGAGACTAAACAATGTTGCTTTAGAAAAAAAATAGAGAGTAAAAGAAAAAAATATGCATCTAAGTAAGACAAATATAATATTTTTGTTACTTTATACACATTGCACACCATGAAATTAACGTATAATAATAGAGAATCAATTAAACTGACTTCCGGATTAATTATAGGTCTATTATAAAAATTCGCAAAGACAGCTGACTGAGCCGACCAACTAGCTGCTTTTCTTATGACATCGACACTTATACCCGCTCTCGACGCAGCAGAAGTCGAGGCGTGCCTCGTGCTGTGTGCGGTAAAAGTAGAAGTGTCGATGCCACTCTCACTTAGGGTCTGTTTAATCCAGCGCCTAATGCTGTGAGGCGACGCTGGCCGGTGAGGTTTTTTGTACGTCAGTATAAGCCGATCCTCACCAATTGACCGTAAGGGAGACGTTACCATTATATACTTTTGAAGCGTAGATGCTGGGCAAATATGAGGTCGAGGACGGAAAAAAAAAGCAAATTTAAGGAAGGCTGAATTTTTCCAATTGACGAAGTCTTAATGAAATTTGTTATTTTTACAATAATGCGATCATCAAAAAATTTGATATTTGAAAATTTCATATTTAAGAGAAATAGTCTGCGTCCTCTGCCCAGTAGCGAGTGCAAGTATCATAACAATTTTTTTAGATAACTGTTCCAAACTTATTAAATCGGTATCAAAATTTTCTAAATAATTTAGAACAATGCTAGGATCCCATGTGAAATCATATTGAGTAAATGTTGGTTTTAACCTAAAGATCCCTTTGAAGAACCGTTTTAATCGTGAATCATCGCTTATGTTATTAGTTGATATTAATTAAAGAGAAGTAATTAAATGTTCAGCAATTATAAAATATGGTGAGCCACAAAAAAAACAGCATTTAAATAATTTGGTCAACATACAAAGATTTTGTTTGCAATAAAAACAATCAGGCAGCAATCCTTGTTCCGCAAATAATTTTGATCATAAATAGGCAGCTTACAATAACATGAGTTTGCATAGTAAACAAACATTCATTCCGCAAAATAACTACTTGATCAGCAAGATTCCATGATTGATCAGCAGAGAAAAACATGTCTATAAGCAGTGTATTTGATTGGTATGCATATTTAAAACATGGTGAGCAAAATAACTAATTGGATTGCGCCTCGCTGGCAGCGAGCGAGCGAGCGAAGCGAGTGAGCAAGACCTTTTAGGGCAGAAGCGACTCGGATGGGTTAGGTTCAGAAGGCTAAGGCGGGAGCGAAGCGTAGCGCAGCTCCCGCCTTAGCCTTCGGTGTTAGGTTTTTTTTTTTTTTTTTTTGTAACAGCTCAGAAAATGATTATTTCCATATAAAGTATTTTTGCTACTTTTATATGCAGCACAAAATGATTTTTTTTTTTTTTTTTTTTTGCTTACCCTCTGAGTGGTTATCAAAATTTTTTTAAACAGGAGCATCTCATTGCAGCTTATACTTATAATTAATATGCTGTACAAAAATAATTACAGCCATCCAGAATGACATAAATTGCTGATTGATTTTGAAATGTTTGCTGGCCATGAGTTGCTGATAGATTAGCTAATTCTGCTCACAGATTATATTTTTCTGCTCACCAAAATACCAATACTATATGCTAACCAGTTAAATAACACCCTTAATTAAATTGCAGAACGATGATTGTTCAAAGTAACATATGACGAACCTTTTCGATTGCAACCAGTAAGGGATTCTAATAGGAATGATATACCTGAGCGACCGAGCCCGCTCGGGCTGAAACTCTGTACCAAGCGTTTTCCCAGAGATAAGACCAAGCTAGATCAATTTTTCATCCCCGAAAAAATCCCCACATACCAAATTTCATCGAATCGTTGGAGCCGTTTCTGAGATTCTGAATATATATATATATATATACAATTTAAGAATTGCTCGTTTAAAGGTATTAGATATTGAAATAATAAAAAACAACATTATTTCGGTTCGGTGACAATATTCCCACCATAATTTCAGGCTTAACGAATATTGGGTTCTTGTGTTTTCTGATATAGACGAAATCATTACTTCTAACTTAGTTTCCGGTACTCGTTGCCCACGAAATCCTTCCCGGATAACACACACGCCATCAGGGAAAGATGACGATGACGATGATGATGGTGTGTTTACAAGAGGTCTGGGGGACCAGATTACTATTTCGTAGTTAATTTAATTTTTTCGTAGTTAATTTCTAGGCAATCGACCGCGGACTTCCCTAAACACAAGATATCGTCCAAATATTTAACAGAGCCCTGAGATCGTAAATGTGCGGCAACAGGTTGCAAAATTTTTGTAAATATGTATGGTGTCGAACATAAACCAAAGGGAAGTGCCACAAATTCATATAGATTTTTCTCCAAATAAAAACGTAAAAACTTTGTATGACTTTCGTGTATTGGCAATAGAAATTACGCCTCCTTAAGGTCTATGTTAACCATGTGACAGCCTTTGGACATAAGTTTAGTAGCCGCCATCCATTCGTCCGTCGTCCTCCATTTTGAAATGTTCCGCGTGATCGTATTTATTTAGCTTTTTAAAATTTTAAAATAAAGCGTTTACTACCATCACTTTTCGGAATTAGGAAAATGTCTGAAATAAATTGACCTATTGCCGGTTTACATCGCCTTACAGCCTCTATTTGCAATAAATGATTTATCTCATTTTTTACCTCGTGAGATTCGTTCAAAGAAAAAGAACGATGCGGATAATCTTTTGGGTTTTGATTAGGTTTCGCAAGGAAAGGAATCATATAACCTGACACCGCTTTTAGTATAAAGTCGTCATTCGTAATAGATCGCCATTCCTTAAAGAAATACTTTAAGCGACCGGGATGTACCTGAGGCTGCGCGGCTACGTCTGCCGGCTGGTCGAGGTGGGTGGAGGGTTGCACTCGAGGAGGCGGACGGCGAGCAGGCGGCGGTGGAGCAGGCTGGCGGCGAGCAGGCGGCGGCGGCGGCGGCGCTGCTCGACGGCGGTTCGGATGCGGGTACGGGAACGTGGCCGTAGTTCCGGTTCTCGGTCCACCACTTCGGTGACGATTCGACAGTCCTCCGCGCTGCTGTCGCGCTCCACCGGACGATGGACCCCTTCAGTTTAAATTTAAATCAGACGGAGTAGGTTGGATTAACTGGCCAGTTTTCTTAATGCCACGGGAATATTTTAACAAATCGCCCAACTCTCCAAAGAGAAAGGCATCTCTTTTCCTGTCTTTAAATGGTTCTGTCAGGGCTTTATCTACCAATGGCATAATAATAGAGCGACGGGTGTCCGTTTCGGCATAGTGGGAATCTGCTAACATTAGGCCAGCATCACTCAGTGTCCGAATAATCTTTGGAATATCCGCATTATTTTTCAAAAAACTAGTCAACGCCTTGCCTAAGGCTGAAAGCGCTTTGCCAAGCTGGTCCTGTTTAGCGAGTAGCCTTTTATCCCTCAGCTTGCATGTTTCGGCCAACATGGCCCCAATTTCCGGGTTTAGAGATGGGCTTTTAGCCAAAGCTAAAGGGACGTTTTTTGGACATGGGTATTTTTTGAGAAGATTTTCTTTTGCCTATTTTTAGCCCTTCTAACAAAACTTTTTGCCATCTTGTCTTGCTGCTACATCAGTCTGCAAATTATCACCGAATTCATTGGGTTCACTTTCCATTTTAGGTACCTAATTCTCGTTACAAATCTGGGTCAAAATCGTCGATCGCAGGTGTCGCGGTGTCTTCCTTTGTAACATTGCATGCATTGGAATTTGGACTTGTGCATACAGTTGTATAGTTCAACAAACTAGCATCATCGAATACGATGTCATGGCCAGCGTAGGTATTCCACCTAATATCCAATTGTATCATTGTGTGGTATAAATTCAGTATCAGTATCAGCAGTGGGTGCTGTGACCTCACTATCGTTGGGTAATAATAAAAAAATATGAGGGTACTTTTTTTAAAAAAAGATTGTGGCAAATGGCCGCATATTATTCAGAATGAAATGAATTTATAGTATCACCCAATGAATGCAAAGGGTTCGAACAAATTGGCGCTTTAAAATATCACCCAATGAATGCAAAGGGTTCGAACAAATTGGCGCTTTAAAATATCACCCAATGAATGCAAAGGGTTCGAACAAATTGGCGCTTTAAAATATCACCCAATGAATGCAAAGGGTTCAAACAAATTGGCGCTTTAAAATATCACCCAATGAATGCAAAGGGTTCAAACAAATTGGCGCTTTAAAATATCACCCGATGAATGCATGGGGTGTAGAAATAAATATTATCCGAAGAATACAGCGGATAACAACACCACAACAAAACTTGAGCACTTTGTGGAAATAAAAAGGTAATCCCCTTCAATTTGCACATCATTTTGAATCGGCGGTATAGCCTGCCGTTCGGCTCGATTTTTTGCTCGTACAATTTTAATTTTCGTAACACCATCTTTCTTCATTGGACTTCGTATGCGGACGTTACGATTATTTTTATTTTTAGTTATTTTTTTTTTTTTTCTATATGTATATTTGTTATTTATTATTTTATTCACTTCACTGCACTTGTGCGAACGCCGCGCGCGCACGGACAAGAATGAAGATGGCGGCTGGATTGATAGGACTGGTTAGGGTAGGATAGTAGAAGGGGAAAAATATATCTTTTTTCTCTTTCTCTACTCTGAAACTTGTGCGATATGGTTTGCGTGTAGCGGGGGCTACTACATGGTAAAGGATTAAATCTCGGAGGACGAAGACAGGATAATTTCATTCAACATCCTATCTATGTTAATGTCTTGATAATGATTATTTTAGATGAAATTTTACAAAGATATAGTTTGGACATTTAAAAACAAAGCAGAGGTTTTCGATAAGATGACGACAGAAGAATTTGATGCGGTTGAAGTCACGGGTAACAACAAATCAACCGCAGCAATTAATAACTACGAGTACATTTATTTTGGTAATTATTTACGATTTTTACGATAAATGATGGTAGGTATATAATACTAATTGCTCTGTAGCAAAAAAGTCACCTATTAAGAGACTTGTATATTTTTCTATTTATCTTGTTATTTGTGTTGTTTATTTTATGATCGCGTTGCTTATAGTATGATTCAATAAAGAATTGTTGTTTTGTTTTGTACCTTTTATTGTATTATCCTAGCTATGTTTAAAAAATAGCTTGATGGGGATGCGTCGCTTTATTATTGTTACATAGTTTCCAAGACAACCATCAGATCAGCTTTATCTCATAATAATATTGAAATTCATTAAATTTAATTACGCATGCAAAGTTTCAGCTTAATCGAAAACTTTAAAAAGAATAATTTTTAACTTGCAAGATTAAATACAGATAACTGAATAGGTGAAACTAAACAAAAGCTTGTAAAACACGTCAATTTAGAAAACCATGGCATTCATAATACAATAACCGCTTAAAACTCGTGTGTTAAGTCGGAATATCTCCGAGCTCGTTCCGTGTATAGAATAAGAAATGGCGTCTGATATAGATAAAGTATGCTGCGGTCATTATGACTTACAATTCAGACGTCTCCATCGTTGCGTAGGCTTCACCCGATAAAGGCCACTTAGGGCAGGGCATTGGGAGGAGATAGTGAAGATAGAGAAATTGCTGTGGAGCAAGTACGAAAAGAGTTATAAATAATTCACTTCGGGAGATACAAAATAATCGTAGGAAGTAAAATAAAATACGATTCGAATTCTACGGAATATTAGTAATGATATAAGAGCTCCTAATTTGTTATGAAAAAGAACTGCCCACTGAACTGTCACACTTTGTGTATGATTCGCGCGTGGCACCTTATTCATTATGACTTCCTTAGCAGGCAACAGTAGGTATGCAACTGTGGCAATTATTGTGAAAATGTTCCAGAGGTATTTGCTTGTATAATACATTATTAAAAATTATTATTTTAATCAGAAGCCTCCTTTTTACGTCGCCTTCGTCGAACAAGTAATCTTACTATAATATTACTGGCTGATGCCCGCGACACCGTCCGCGAAAAATTGGTATATAAAAAACAGCCTACGACCTATTCTCAGACCTACCGAATGTGGAGAAAAAAGTTTCATAAAAATCGGTCAAGCCGTTTCGGAGGAGCTCGATAACAAACACCGTGACACGAGAATTTTATATCTACACTAATATTATAAAGAGGAAAGTTTTGTATTTTTGTATGTAACGAATAAACTTAAAAACTACTGGACCGATTTCAAAAAATCTTTTCCCGTTAGAAAGCTACATTATCACTGAGTGACATAAGCTACTTTTTATCGCGGGAAAATACCTATACCTACGGGAAAATTAATTTATCGCGGGCGAAGCTGCGGACAGAAGGCTAGTATTAGATAAATGAGAAAGTTTGTGAGTCTGGGCGTGCTAATTTGTTACTCTATCATGCTTAAAACTCTGAATGGATTAGAAAGACACTTGGTATGGTCATAGATGGCTGGACGTATGGGATAATTTTATCCCGATATTCTTACGAGATACCAAAACATTAACCGCTAAGACAAGAGGCATAGAACTTTGCACGAGTGTTCCTTGTGAGATATTATTAAAAGAAGGCCACGATGTAAGTTTTGAAAAAAAGAACAGGCCTAATGGTTTACACGAGCATTAAAAGCTAGTAATAATGTAAAGCCATATAAAACCACAATGATCGGACAAAAAAAAACCAAAATAATAACAATGTCCAAATATAATATCGGTCGAAGATTTGAGGTTTGTGCCGCTGAGGAGCGTGTGTTTGTCCAATATAATGGGCCCAATGTTTGCGGAGTGTGATTGATGTTCGCTGCCGAACTAATGGATCGATTTCCGTTTCGGCTAGCTCCTGAGCTCCGTGGTAACGCTCTTGTTAGTGTTGTATTTTTTATACCGTCTATATCTTAGTGCGAAGCGACACTCAAGGGTTTAACAATGAACGATGTTCTTTCTTTTCCGCGTATCTGTTATTCTTTATCAGAAAAGATATCGTATCCAGGATTTATCATATCGTTTTATTCCTTTAGACATTGGTCACGTCTTTAGTTATTCTAACGTTAGTAACGTAGTTTTTAACGACCGCTTTAGCCTAGTTGGTAGTGACCCTGCCTACGAAGCATGAGGTCCTGGGTTCAAATCCCGGTAAGGGCATTTATTTGTGTGATGAGCTCGAATATTTGTTCCTGAGTTTTGGATGTTTTCTATGTATTTCAGTATTTATTTATCTATATAAGTATGTTTATCGTCGTCTAGTACCCATAGTACAAGCTTTGCTTAGTTTGGGACTAGGTTGATTTGTGTAAGATTGTCCCCTAATATTTATTTATTTATTTATTATTTATTCTAAGAAAAGTTCTATCTAGCTACTGTTTTATTTTGATACTCACGTACTTATTACAGACAACAATTATAAGAAATAAGTGCATTTACATAAAGTTTTGCTTATCAGTCAAAAATAATGATTGGCATGTTCTTAAATTATTTAACTTTTAACAAGCTCGCCTGTCAGTCAGTATTTTTTCGATTAAACGTTTAAAACTTTCGTACATGTTTAAGCAAATATTCATAATTTATTGGTATAAATTAATTAAAGCAATTAAGAATAAATAACAAAGAATAAACTTAACTATAAACTAAATATTACAAACTAAATTAAAAACTAAACTTGATCTAAACAAACAAAAATAATACTATTACAAACTAAATTAAAAACTAAACTATATCTAAAAAAGCCCCCTGCGGCATTGTGCCGAAGATGCTAGCAGCATTTCCTCGTTGAATCGCTAGGCTAATTCTTTAAGCGAGGTAGCTGCCAGCTCTTCGGTCACCGGTAGCATCTATAAGCCTCTTAGAAATCTCTTTGAAGAGGCTTAGTGCTCCTGGGCCCCACGGACCAAGGGTCTTGACACCGAAAGGGATGAAATTATATTCGGCGCCGAGACCACTATATTTGCCAATTCTAGCGGAAAAATTAAATTAAAAAAATTAAAGCAAATTATATTATACTTCGTTGCTTAATGCTTTTTTGATAAACATTTAGGTACTTACAGAAATATTATATTTTGTAGTTGTTGAAAATTATTTTACCATTTTTAATCGCCTACACGTTCAAAGACTCATTTTTTTATATGCTTAAATGTTTGCATGTTTGTTACTCTATACCACAGTAACGAACTGAACGGATTTAAATGAAACTTAGCGTAGACATAGGACACTTTATATATAGCGGAATCAGGCGTTTCCGTGGATAGAGGGCTGTCCAAGAGCGTTGAAGTGTCTCGGCATTCAAAATGATCTGTCAACTTTGTCTGCATCAATATTGACGGTACTCTGACTCAACTTCGTATATGAAATTTTATGAATTTGGAATAACCATTTTAAGCCTTGTGTCTAAAGTAGTTATTCCAATTTAGTTAATTGGTTGATATAGCTTTGTTCGAGTGAACGTTGTGCTTTAAAAATGTTACCGTAGCCTTTTTTCACGCCAAACTCTAAGATTGTAGAAATAATATTTAGAAACGGTATTACTAACACAGTCGAAACCGCGGATAAGCGCTACTTTTACCTAAACTAACATTATGCACCAGAAATAAATAAAATAAAATCTTTATTCAGAAATCCTTGCTTACAGTATAGGGCAGATGCCCCGGTTCTGACCGCTGGGCCGGTTTTGGCCATTATCAACTTTAAATTTAGTTCACTAATGTGCAGACGTCTGAATAGACAATCGGTCTTAAAGTGGCCAGAACTGCGGGCATCTGCCCCAATATAGTTTGTCTATTAAAGTTATGACACATATTGTGCCTGAACTAGGATGATCCAGTGTTTCATCATCATCATCATCATCCCAGCCTGTATACGTCCCGCTGCAGGGCACAGGCCTCCTCTCAGAACGAGAGGGATTGGGCCGTAGTTCCCACGCGGGCCCAGTGCGGATTGGGAACTTCACACACACCATTTAATTTCTTCGCTGTATGTATGCAGGTTTCCTCACAACGTTTTCCTCCTCCGATGTTTTCCTGTGTTTCAGGAAGAAATATTTTCCTGTTGTTTTTTGTTCGTTTGTTTTTATAATGCAAAATTCCAGCGGAGCGCAGACGAAGTTACGGGCAACAGCTAGTTAACTATTATATCTTATAACTTCGCGTTTTTGCAACTCGTTCTCATTTGTATACGGATTAAAACTCCACAAACTGGAGCAATAAGAGGTTCCGCAATAAATAATAATATGATAATACGCCCCTGTATTCCGCTCTAACGAGACTCCATCGCTGCATTCGCCTTGGACTACTCGTTAACGTGATATCAAAATATTTATTATGAATTAATTTACATAAAAACTTGAGCGTGGGCATAAAGGCGGTATACTCGCAGTGTAATAAGTTCTCGAAACAATTGATTTTTTTGAATTGTTCCCAGATTTTGTTACGATTCGAAATAAAATTGGAATGTTTGCCGACATTGAGCTGTCACATTAGGCGGCTGATAAAAAAGAATGTATAAATAGTTGTTTTTGGTACCGACTAAAACTGTACTTGGGCTCTAATTTTGAAAAAATACTTTTAATATAAGATTGTGGCACGATTACTACTTTGTACATATAAAAGAAAAAATCTGACTGATTGACGGACTGACTCATTCACTGACTGAATAACTCAGCAACGCCCAGCCCAAAGTCTTGGCCCCAGATGGGCTTTTCTTACATTGAAATACAATTTTCTAATATATAAAATTCTCGTGTCACGGTGTTTGTTATCGAACTCCTCCGAAACGGCTTGACCGATTTTTATGAAACTTTTTTCTGTATATACGGTAGGTCTGAGAATAGGTCGTAGGCTATTTCTTATGCCTACCCGTGTACTTCGCAGACGGAGTCGCGAGCAACAGCTAGTATTATTATAAATTATTATTATGTTTGATTCAGGGGAATCATTTCTGCGTAACTATTATTATTATACCTACTGTTTAAATATAGCATGAAAGTAGTTAATTATAACGATTATAAAAGGATGTTTGGATGTTGCCGTTGCCGGATTTTAGTTTTATACTATGAAAGAGATGAATGAAGTAGCTTTACCAATAATATGAATTCCGCGCAGATTAAGTCTACGACAAAAGGTTCTTTAGCAATATTTATTAATGAAAGTTCACGTTTTTATTCAGACAGAAAGCTGCAGCGTTCACATACTTGAATGAAATTCGTATAACGTACTAGTCGTAGGTATACCTAAAAAATTTGTGAGAACAGTCTAAGAAGGTAGGGTCAACGTCATAAATAAGTGCATGATTACTTTTATACCCTGTCACTTTAGCGTCATGTTCATGTTTGAAAAGCCATACGAAATTATGTAACGACTAAAAGCGACAAGGTACATAAATGATCACTTATTTATGACGTTGACTGTACCTAAATAACATAATTATTGACATTTCAAACATAAATCTGACCTTCGGTGTAAGAAATTTTTTTGACCGAAAATGTCACCCTTCTCTTATGGTAGTATTTTCAGCTGACAACATAAATAAATAAACATACGCCTTTCCGTACATTTATGAAATCTAACCCTTCCAAATCACACGCCCGCTGTCTGTTTTCTTTGAAAACAGTGCACCGAATAATATTCGGAACGCATCGGTCGACATGAATGCTTGATATGCTGGAGAAATAAGATAATATAACTCCCTAAAATAATAACATACAGTTATATGCACATTATGTACTAACAACTCGGTATGATTGTATGGAATTGTATAGTAGTAGCTGCAGAAAAAAGGTACCACCCTGTAATGGCGGGAACCACACTGGCGGGGGTACCTTTTCTCTGCAGCTGACCGTACCTACGGAAAGAAAACGTCTAGTAACCTTTTCTGAAAATGAGATTTTAATCTCAAAATATAGAGCTCGCATAGCACTATGACTTACCATTGGATTAATTATGAATACCTATCTGAAAATAATCTTCTTTCTAATATATAAAAAACCCGGGTCACGGTGTTTGCTATAGAACTTCTCCGAAAAGGCTTGACCGGTTTTATGAAACTTTTTTGTCTATATCTGGTAGGACTGAAAATAGGTCGTAGGCTATTTTTATACCCCTATTCCTCGCAGACGGAGTCACGGGCAACAGCTAGTATACCTATATTTTTTTTACTTTCAAAGAAATGGGTCCATAGTAACTGTTCGTGATGGATGACTAACTTTCAAACCGCTATACTCAACTCCAAAATTTGCTTAGGTGACTAGATATGTTTTTTTTCTACCTTTCATATGGAGATGGAATGTTGATTTGATACGAGTACGAGTATGTAGGAAGGATTGGTCTAAAAGGCAGAGACCTTTACTCAGCATGAGGAAAGATTTATTAAAGATTTATTATTATTAAAGTCTATGTAAAGCTATCCCGCATAATCGTTTTTCAAAAATATCTGACAATATTTCTTTATTGCAGACGCTAAGGTTATAAATGTACCTATTTCAACGTTTTCAATAAAGTTTGCACTGAGTAAACGTGGAAACTGTATAGTAGTAGCCCAAAATAATATTTGACGGTGCGGTGGAATGATCAATGTTAAAAATGTACAGAAAGAATTTGTACAAAAAAATATACTTTTAATAACTACTGAAACAAAATTCTTTAAATGAACTGAAACAATTACTTTGCTCACCCGCGACCACGGCAAAAAAGTAAGCAACAAGCAAAGCAAGGCGGCGAAGGTCGCCGGTGAGCAAAGTAATTGTTTCATGTCATTAATATAGACCTCCGCAAAGTAACGCCTGATTCAATAAATCAAATTCTTTACTATTGATAGTTTTGACAACCCAACATTCGATTGTCCTTGCCTCAGACACTTTGTAACAACAAGCCTTTGTTGGCGGTTCCTTGTGATTTTTTTGTAGCAGCCCGTGACAAACTCAAAGGATTCGCACCGAGCCGTGTCCACTCGAGATGGGAACATCTGTTAAATTAAATTAAATGTCTTCCGTTGTCGGGTCTAGAAATAAATTTATGATGTTCATAAGTCGCATAAAGGTGTTTTGAATAGTACAAATGGTTTGCCATTTCTTATGTCTTGAAACCCTTTAAATAAACAAGTAAGTTTAAATTTAATTACGTAAAAATACCATATCTGTAAGGCACCTCTGAGTTTTTCGGAGTTTATGTGCGAAAAATATATTTGAAATTTACGATCAGCTTTACGGTGAAGGAAAACAATCGTGTGTGTGAAATTCTCAATCCGCATTGGGCCGCGTGGGAACTACGGCACAAACCCTCTCATTCTGAGAGGAGGCCTGTGCCCTGCAGTGGGACATGTATCGGCGAGGATGCTGATGATGACCTAAAAATATTCCTTTAAAATAAACTACTAATAAAAAATCTTTTTTACGTGATTAAATTAAAAGTGAATAAGTGGGCTCTCTCATTCTGAGAGGAGGCAAGTGCCCTGCAGTGAAATGTATGTAGGCTGAGATGATAATAATTATGAGTGGTAAATTTATATGACATAAAAAGATAATTGCCGTAAAATATACTTTGATTGCCACGAAACCTGTAAAAACGTGTGTGTTAAAGCGCGTTAAAATGCTATGTTAAGATGCTATAGTTACTAGCAAATCTTTGCAGTAAGGTTTTGAGTTTTAATTTAAGTAGGTTAGGTTATATTAACTAATGTGTAAATGTCAGTAATTTCTATTTGTTTCATGTTGAAACTGTGTTACAATATCCTGTAAGATTTTTAAGATGCAAATTGATGGAAGCTTTATGCATTAAGATAATATGCTAATGTGCGGAAATACAGTTAAAGTGCTTTAAGCAAAATTAGATAACGCATTTTTTTCCATTTATATGAAAATCAAAAAGCCGTGGTGGCCTAGCGGTTTGACTTATGGCCTCTCAAGCAGAGGGTCGTGGTTCAAATCCCGGCTCGCACATCTGAGTTTTTCGGAAATTATTGTGCGAAATTAAATTTGAAATTTACTATGAGATTTACGGTGAAGGAAAACATCGTAAGAAAACCTTCATACACCTTCGAAGAAATTAAATGGTGTGTGTGTGAAGTTACCTATTCGCACTGGGCCCGCTTGGGAACTACGGCCCAAGCCCTCTCATTCTGAGAGGGAGCCTGTGTTTTGCAGTGGAACGTAAATAGGCTGGGATGATACATCTAATCATTTATTTGTGACGATTATCACAAAATGTTAAGGTATTTTCATGGAACGTCTGTCTGGCATTCACTATAAACAATAAAGGAATAGTTTCTTGCATGTTTATGTTAACTGATTAACGACAACATGTAAAGAAGAAACAAAAGCAATCTACATAATTGCCGCAACAATGTTGCACAATAGTTTTTCTCTGTTGCAATTATTTCTGTCATTAGAATGCACGCCAGAATAATACAAAGTAAACATAAAACCAAACTAAGTCAAAATTAAAATTCAATTAAGGAAAACGTTGCCTTTCCCTTTTGCTCAGCAAGCCTTCATTATGATATCGTAAAACATACAATTTGCTGCGTACCAGCAATGAACACACGCGAAAACGACTAACATGCGGTGAGACACGTACCTTCATAATTGCGAAGTCTTATGGCCAACTGAATGAAATTTTGCAGAATGAAAATTAGACGGTGAAATAATGTTGCCATTTAAGGCGTTCAACAAACCATGAATGAAAATAATAGGCACTCCCCAGCAAAGGAGAGCGCGAATGATATTATAGTAATTAAGAGTAAACTACCAGAAAATTTTGTCCCTGAACAATGTTTTTGCGACAACAGTGTCGTTAAATAAAGACGCTTCCAGTTCGCAAGCAAAGGACGTCGTTCTATTAAGCAAATAAAACTGTTCATTAAATTCGTAATTTATGCGTTCGCGGCTTGTATTCATCGAGTTATAAATTTTCCTCGTTCGGGACTTCGAGCCCAGTTCGAGGGAATTTTGCGAAAAATTTCCTTCAAACGGCCTCATTACGAGTTTTTCAAATTAAATATAAATTTTAACTTCGCCGCTCCGAAAGTGTTTCGTCTCTCTTTAAACACTGGGACGTGATATGACAACAGGTGTGTTTAAAGTTTCAACTATAATTCACTCGCATGAAATTAAATAAGCCTTAAAATGTCATATGAAAGACCTGTCCACACTTCATTATTTATTACTACCTTCCTCCGTTCCAGGTAACGCCACATTGCGGGGAAAGTCTCAATTCAAACAAGGACCGTTGACAACGGGCAAATAAAAACCGTCCTAACGTCTCATTCCACGCTATGACCCATTTTTACGCCATAAAATTATTCTCATCTCCCATCATTTCGGCCGTAAAGCTTGTTATCATTGTCTAATATTTGGCTTTTATATTACCGGCCGAGTTTGCCTTGACTTGGATGGTAAGAATCTTGATGTGTTTTAATTTAGGCTTTTTTTGTTTAGATCCCGCTATGTCTAACGTCGTGATGACGAAAATGCGGCTTTTAAAAAGAAAATGAACGGTTGCTTCAATGGTGGGGTAGACATAGAATTTCTTTTGGGCGAGGTAAAGGGTAAAGTTATTGTTTTCATAATTGAATGTTCGCTGAAATGTACTATTAAGTTTGTTATCGGGACATAATGGAAATCAGAAAAGTATGACTTTTTTGTGAAAGGAATCATAATGTAGGGTTGACCTCGTTTAAAGTAATGGGCTTTTGAGCTTTTAATTGTTTTACTACGAAATATTAAAATCCAAAAAAGTTTAAATAGGAACTTTATAATAATGTAAAGCGAAATTTAGACACAATCGTAATTTAAAAAAAATATATTCTAGCGCAATCTTGTGGAGGTCCATATCATTGAAATGAGGTTCATTGCATTTGATTGATACAGGTTACAAATTAAAACTAGCAGTCAAATTTTTAATAAAAGTCACTAAAAGTTTGCGATTTTGTTGTGTGCAAATAAAACGTTACGTTACGTTGCGGATATTTTTTAATTACACACAAGAAAGAAATCGGTTTCAGCCGATTATATTAATAGTACTTTATCTATAGAAGCCTAACAACGAAAACTAAGTACTTAGAATTTATTATATTGCAGTAAGACCTTACTCAAAAATAATAATAAAAATATTATTCAGACTGAGCTTTTCGGTAAACATGCTCGTATTCTTCCAATTCATCTATAGGCCGCTATGTCAGCTGGTGTAAATTGTTATGTACCTAGATAAAACTAGATATAATATATTTCAAACTAAATACAAACTGAAATATAGATGCACAGAAAAAACCCCAGAAAAAAGACCAATGCTGGGAATTGAACCCAGGTCCTCAGCGTTCCGTGCTGCGTGCTTTACCCCTACACCACCACTGGTCTAGAGGTTAGCGACGAATCTTTCCCATACATCGTACATTTCAGTCTGTTATAATCACCTTAAACAGATATAATAGGTTAAAGAGGTCACAAAATAGCTCACTTTTGGTCACAGTCTATTACAGCACCGAGACTAGCATTTGTAGCGCACATAAAGCATTCATCCTTTTTAACACACCTAAAACACACAAAAAGGGAAATTTGCAATAATGTTTGCAATTAAAAAAAGCGTACTAGCTCTCTAAGTGATCAGATAAAGTTTGTCCAAACACAGCGAGATGAAATTTGGAAATCGTAATTCGTATCATATCGTCTTTTTCACACTCGTACTATATACTATCAGCATGAGCAAAACGACACGATACGAATTTCGAAAATACGAGTTCGCAGTATAAGCCAACATTGAATACCTAAACACAAGGTGAAATAAAATTATCGGTTCTAGGTTAGTTAATGCCGGACAATATAGTGTATTAATTCAATTGTTTAAGGTCTGATTAATTATGGGTGTTCATACTTTTTTGAAATTAAAACACACACTCAGTGTAAATATGGGTGGGCACCTTAAATTTCATAAGCCTAAGTAATTATAGTCAACGGCCGCTCAGAAGTAAATCCGAGTTGGGCGACTAATGTCTTTATTGAAAAATGATGACATGAAAAAATAACTAAGTTTTTCCCAACACATACATAGGTAGGTTTAGGTTATGTTAAGTTTGCATCGGCCTGAACGGCCAAAACCACTTAGAAGAAGGAGCCCCGCGTGACCGGAGCTACATCGACACTGTTTCTGTGTCGATTAAAGTTAGAAAAAAACTTAGTAATTTTTTCATGTCGGTATTTTTATACTTAGTCATTTTTACTTTTAGACCTTAGTCGACAAAATGGTAAATCCTGACACATTGCACAACTATGAAGTTTCTGAATATTAAAAATGTCAACAATACAAAAATAAACGCTATAAATACTTGTTGCGTGTGACAGAGCAGTAAGTATACAATTTTTTCCTATGGTTCACGTTGTCAATTATTCAGAAACTTCATAGTTGTGCAATGTGTCAGGATTTACTTCTTAACGGCCGTTGAAAATAAAACAAGTAAGTGAATATATTAGATTGTCCAGCATTAACGGAGATAGAAACACAAAATTTTACTACGTCTTATATTTAACCCTGTATAATAAAATAAATATTGACAAGTTTTGATAATTTATATAATAGAATTAGCAATGACAGAAAACTGACTACTTTTATTGACAGAATCACATAAATGTTACCAAATGTTAATAAAGTTCCAGCAAAACAGATTTCATCACTAACTTTGCGAAATCCGCATTCCATCGGGCTAGTATTTATTTATCTGCTAGCTTTTATCCGCAGCTTCACACGCGTAAACTATTAGATCTATCAGTTGAATTAAAATCACGGAACTTTATTAAATTTCTATAGGAATCCGCAAAAAAATACATCGTCATATCCTTTATTTATGTCATAAGACGAACACTCGTGCAAAATCTCATTTCTCTAGAGTTAGGTATTTAGATTTTTGGTTTTTGCATAGATTCTGAACAAAATAAAAAGTAGCCTATGTGTTATTCCAGGTGTCTAAGCTATTTGCCGTTTTAGAGTGAAATAATAACAAACACATACTCGCTAATACTCGCGCACGCACGCAAGGACGCATATACCTATACAGGCAAACTTTCGCATGTTATATTATTAGTGGGAAAAATCAATAAAGCTTCGTTCATATCAAAATATCTTACGAAACCTCACAGCAAAATAACTCTGGGTTCATTACGTAAAGTGGCATCATGAGTGACAATTTAATGAAGTGTTGGCCCATTGTATAATTAAAGACGTGGTTGTTAAAAGCCACACATTTGATGAATGCGAGAAGTCGAACGGGTTTCGCAATAAACTATGAAATATAATATGGAATGCGAGGTTAGAACTATAAGGCACCTCCAGGGCATTTTTTGGCACTTTGAAATATTCTACGAGTATCTCTGGCTATCATATACTTCCTTACTCATATTATAAATACGACAGTAGCTCTGTCTATCTTTCTGTCCGTTACCTTTTCACGCTAAAACAGTTGGTTCACCAATCTAAATCTAAATTTTTTATGAAAATACTTTGAGACCCTGGAAATTAATGACATGGGATAGTTTTCAACTAGAAAAATTGCATAGTTCTCAAAGGATTTCATTAAAAGAGTTTTTCGTAGACAATGTCGCTGGCAACAGCTATTATCCAATAAATGAGTAAATTATATTCTTGGGCGAAATAGAATCGCTGAACAATTCACACTGAAATAAAATTAAGAAAAGCACAAAAAAAACTCTAAGATTAGATCAAATAAAGAAGAAAATAGACTCGAGTACTGTAGGCTGGCCGTATTCTAATAAAGTTCTAAACGTTATTCTAAAGCATTAATTAGTAATTAAGATTTTTTTCAAATATATTTTTGTGACAAGCTTCGTACAATTAATGTTACAAATTTGTCATAATTAGCCCATAGGGCAAAAAACTCACTTGGCAAAAAACGCATGCACACAATGTCACTTCAGCCGACCTTAACAATATCAACGCCATTTAAATTATTAATGATAATATCGCATGAGTTGTTCATTATCTGCACCACCTTATTAGCCTCAAAATAAAACCTAGTGATTAGTCTGTACCAACTAAACGCTTATTTCCTCGCCACTAATCGATTTACCTGCTTAAATTTTGATCCATCAAATCCCCTATTAGAGCCATTAGCTGCGATGTAGCATAGATAACGATTATTATTCCTGCTTCTCCCAAAATCTGAATCACAAAATACCAAGCTCCTTTGTTGATACGGCAATTACAAACAAGCCCAACGGTAACAACGTACAGTTAATTGCTCATTCCAAAATTCTCATTAGCTTGCTTGTAATCAATCAGTTCTGAATAAACCGTGATATTGTAACCCTGTTAAATATTACAGCGGTAACAGGAGTTTTCAGCATATCAATCTAACAAGGCGACGTTAAATATGTATTGCAATAAGAAACGGTTTCACGATCTGGGTTAAAAAATTTAATTGTTACCTGGGTTGATGATAATTAAATAGTTGGGCACTACTTAACCCTAAGTTATAAGTTATCTCGGAGTTGTATCGCTAATTTTGGCCCACGCGAGCCCGCCTATGGGCCACTCGCACAGTTCAGGGTTCAAAATTAAATCGGTAACCACGGGTTAAGAATGACAGTTCCATACATTTTGACACTTGTTAGCCCTGGGTTAGCAGTTAATTCGGAGTTAAGTAGCTAACTCAGGTCCGCGCAAGCTCGCCTAAGTGTAACATTACAGGGTTATGTGCGCGCTCATAATTGACTAGGTTATTTGGATTCAAAAATATTTACAAGGAACTAATTCCCCGCATGAAAACATTGACAGATTTTTTGAAAAAATACTTAGGACATATTTTTTTTATTATTTAAAAAAGTAACCGTTAAATATTCTTTATCTTTACTTTAGGTCACTGTCTATTTTTTGCGAGAAAGGTTTTGATAAACTTTAAGAAAAACCAATAAAGGGTCATTATTCGAGCTTTTGTTCCAAATAACTTAAATACTTAATAACTTTCGTGGTTATCGTAGAAATAGCAGAAGATTCTGATACAGTTCTCAGTTATCTGGTACAGGACAAGAAATACAACAAGAACTCTAATAAATAACCGAATGGACCATCAAAACAAAATCCAAATCCAAGCCAATTCATAAAAAAATGTGTGTGTGTTGATGTGATATACCAATTTTCGTTTTTTTTATTGCTCAAGTAAAGTTTAATGCATTAAAAATAAATCAATAGTATCGCTGTCATATCTTTTTTAAATTAGATAGACTTTATTGGCATTAATTCCATTTAAATATCTTACGGAGGTGTGAATAAAAATGTCAAAGTCATGCCAACCTTAAATTGCGTGGTATCATAAATGAAATAACTTGCCAGGTGCGCGTCGGAATCGCGCGCAGAGGATTCCGTAGAAATTTAAAGGACAGCAAAAAATTTTTACTTCACATTAGAACTATGGAAAATTTAATATATTTTTTTGGGTTTTTGGATATCTGACTTTCTCGTTTAGGTACTTGTGTGTGGTGTAAAGGCTACTTTTCACCAAATTTCCTTATGCTATATGACCATTAAATTAAGAAAAATAATCTATAAACAATTATCAGGGAACTATTGACCTAGTCCTTAAGTAAGCAATGCATGTGTTCTAGGTACTAGGCAACGGATAAACATATTTAAATAGATAAAATATATACCTATACATACTTAAATACATAATTAAACATCCCAAATTCGAAAGCAATCATTTTTATCTTTCATACATACATAATAATATCTGCTCCGACGGGATTGAACCTGGGACCTCAAGCTTTGTAGTCAAGTTCTCTATTTGGTCGTCAAAATTGCAGAAAACATGGTATGAAGTTTTTCATATTAATTTCCATTTGGTATTTCTTTGCATTCCTGAGAAAAAGGTTCGTGCTAAATTAGCAAAGAAGTTATCCTAGAGGATTGTTTTTTTTGAGGTACTGAACCCTAAAAAGTAGAGGGCGGTGTAATAGCCCCAATTAAAGTATTAAACACTTTGAATGGAATTAAGAAATATTTATAATGAAGAGCAATTAAAAGTTAGCGTAAGAGGAAACGTGATAATTCATATGCATGAAACGATTTCAATGATTGTTTTAATGGAGATATTCGTATAGTCTCGCATCTTCTGTGATGTATCCACTTCTAATAACCCATATTTAATCATAGATTAAGGACAGTATGATAAATAACACAATTAAAATGTTTTCATTATCTTTGCAAAGGTTTCTTCAGATTGCGTAACTCGTAAAGGTCATGATAAAACAAAAGCAGGAAAGTCATTAGAATTGAAAAATTGTGCCGAGATTTATTAAGATCGTAGTAATGATTTTGATTGCCTTGATATTAATACCAATGATACGACATTATCTTGAACTTGTAAGTATAATTTTAATTCAGAATATACACAAAATGAGAAATTTGATACTTAGCAGAATTGTATGTTTTCATTAATATTGTTATGTAATCTTAGAAAGAACAATGGTAAGCGAAAGTAAAATAGAAAGAAATTCAGATTGATATAAAAATTGACAGGATGATGAAGATATTACAATACAGAACGAGTATAAAGTTTGTGAGTGTTAGAAACAAACAATGACTCCTTAGCATAAAAAAAGAAAGAAAGACTTAGGTAGCCAAACAGCAAGAACACAAGACCATATTACGGTCTTTTTTTCTTCATTGACAATAAAGGGATTTAACAGACAGTCACAACATTTGTTAGATTTACGGTCTTGCTTTTGTTTAACATAAAACGGCCACTGGTTTTCGTAATGTACCTTTTTTGTAATTTGCTTCTGAAGAATTAAGGTTGCGGGTGAGCAAAGTTCAATTCAGAAGAATTATTTTCAAATCTTTAGTTTTAAAATTTCCAATGCAATTTTATGACATTTCGCATTTGTAAAAATAGCCGTGGTACTATTAAATATGGTTTGATTTACTGCCGCTCTAGAAGAGGGCCGTCGGTTTGAGCCCGAGCTCGGACATAACATAACACTTAACAACATTTAAAACATAATAACATTTAAAACTTACCATAAGTTTTTTTGAGAAATTCAATGGTGTGTGTAAAGTTCCGAATCCGCACTGGGCCCGCGTGGGAACTACGGCCCAACCCCTCTCAATCTGAGAGGAGGCCTGTGCCCTGCAGTGAGACATAATATAGGCTGGGTTGATGATGATGAGTTCTTAGGTAAAGGAAAACTTCGTAAGGAAACCTGTATTCACCTCCGAAGCTTTAGGGCCTCTCATTGTCAGCCAAGTTATAAGAAGTAAGTAGGCTACATTTTGTATATCACTATACTTTATTGACTTGGCTTCCTTTAGTACATGAAGCTTTTATAGAGTCAAATAAACATTATTTAGTCCTCTTATAATACTTTTTAGGACTTCCTATTTAACAATCATAATACCGTATACCCGTTTATCCTTCTCTTCCGCTCATAGCCGGTACAAACTTGGCAAACGAAGTTGTCTGTACTCAATGGGGCTCCTTATGCCCAGAGACCTCAATTAGAGCCCATTTGTGTTAATCCAAGACTCGACCGGATAGGCGAGAGTGGTACGATCGCTTGATGACTCATTGTTGGTGACGTAACATACTAATAAAGAAATGTCTGTCGTAAAAGTATCATATCCTAGTGTGGTGATAAAATTTTATAAATGAGTCACAGTGTCGTACTAAAAAGTTCTGAAAACTATACAGAGTACCTATTAAATTCAGGCATGCATTGAAAAAATAATTTATCAAACCTGCTCATAAAATTGCACGAGGATTGGTTGAGAAAAGCCTTTAGAGGAGAAGAACCGGACATCTGCCGAACAATTTTATTAATATACGGAATCATTTTTGCTTAAGCTATTTGCGGTCGCTCAATCAATAAACAGTTTTCATTTTGGGTGCATTAAGTACTTTCTAACTGTATACTAAACAGAATGTTCTATCAAGTTAAAGAAAGCTGCGAGCGAAGAAAATACATCAGAGGTTACACTTAAATGACCACAAGTTTAATGTTACGACTGCTCAGCTGATGTATCTCCCGATACGGCCCCAAAGTGCTACTTAAGACGTTTTATAGTACTGTAGTAAAATTGACAATCGCAACCACGCAATTTGCAAGCGGCCTCCTTTTGTAGATTATGGCGATGTAATTTAAAATTCAGAAAACGCCTTACCTTTAGGCCTATGATACGCTGCGCTATGAGAGGTGACCGCTGCATTCCGGTCACGTTTGCCGTCCTGTGCTTTGTCAGATTTAGGTGGTGCAAGTATAAGAACCTTTTTTTATAATCTAGAGCTTTTGAAAAGGTCCCCTTCTCCCTTGTGTAATGTACAGTTTGCTGTGAGAGGTTTTTATAGCCGTTCCGTGTGAGTTTAAATTAGTTTTTTTTTTCATGTTGAGTTTACTAAAAGTAATATGTTAATGGTGTCTGACTGGAAAAGTTTTATCTTGATTTAGTTGTTAAACTTATTTTAAGCTTGACAGTTCCATATATTTTGAGACTACTAAACTGTGCCTAACAGTAAATCGAGAATTTTATTTTCATCAAATGGCAATGAGACATTTAATTTTAGAGTTGTCACATAAGTTTTCTAATCCTGCTTTAAATTTACGTTTGAAAACAATAATGGTGGTACATAATTATCTCTTTTTGTTATTTATTTAATCATGTTGAATGAAAGGATAGGGATAAATTATTAAAGGAATAAAATTTCAATATATGCAAAAATTATCACAATGGCTTTATTAAAGTATATAAATAGTATACTCGTGACTTAAGAATAATATGGACATTCATATATTTACATTATTTACAAGTAACATATTCTACAGCAGTCTTATAGAATGTATTTACACCAACATTACGAAACATTATACGCCTTTTGGAACGGCGGGAAAATACAAAAATAGATTAAACTTTTAATTATTTGGTATAGCGCGTTGCAATTACAATGTTCACATGAAGCTGACTAAATGATTCAACACAACTGGTTTCATGAAAAGCATGGACTAGACAAGGTAGGCTTGACCTGATGGCTGGGTGTCAATTAAGGGAGGCGGCGGAGGCCAGTGGCGAAATTCCCGCCGTCGGTTCGGGTTGACCCCTCCAAGTTCTAACGAGGAGTAATCGGAGTCTATTGACGAGTAAATATGATCCGATGGTGGCCTGCCATCCAGCCCGTACGACGCTCCCTGACCCTGTTGTGATCCTACATCCATGAACTCTGGAGCACCACCCATACCTCCAGTTGGCCCTGTAATCTTTTCCGTGAAAGAAAAGGACCTCATCGTCCCATTTTGAACATTACTTCTCATCGTATATGAATTGATATTATTTCTGTAACTAGATGATTTCGATTTTTGTCTTCGATCTGGCATCGCATACCACAATTTCTCCCAGAACTTACTTTGGCCCCACCTGACACGCGAACCAGTTTTTAAATACGGCTTTAAGTCAGGATCACACTCAGTTTCAGGTAAAACTGAGCTATCTTCAATTATAACTAAGCTATAAATTCGAGATTTCAGAATTTCGTGTAATGTTTGACGAAACTCGAAACGCGACCATTCAGTTTCAATAAAATTCCTCGTCAGGATAATTATAATGCGCTTAGAGGCTTCTGCGGCCTCGGGCAGTGGCAATGTGCATTGCATGTAAGGCGAACTGTGCTGTGGGATATCTCTATAATGCAGACAAAGGTGATATGAAGGGCTTCCATTTTCCAACTCAGTGGCTAACGTTTGAATAACAAAGTCATCATCCTTGGGGCTGTAGCATACGTAGGCATCGTACAATTTATCAGTGTCATCGCACGCCCCGGTGAATGGGAACAATCTTATTCCGCAACTTGTATAAAGCCAGATGCGAATTGTGTCTCTAAATAAGAAAATCAAAAGGATGACTAGCATGATTAGCATAAAACCCGTGAGCGTAGTCACCATCATGGGCATGTAATTTGAGACCAGCATGTTATCTATAACAGAATCTCCGGCGTAATAGTCACTGCATATCGTGCCGTTCAGATTGAGTTCTTTCTTTTGTGGTAATTGCCCTTCGGCGTTCCAACAGAACAAGTCTGAGATATCGACTATTTTAGGAACGTTGTCAGCGACGAAGGCTGTAAATCTTTGTAAATATCTACATTTACATGACCACATGTTGTTTCCTAAAGACAGAGCATTTAAATTCAACTTACTATTTAAATTCCAAACAGCAAAATCTACTAGTCTGTTTCCGTGTAACTTTAAAATTTTAAGTGAATACAAAGATGAAAAAGTCGAGTTAGCAATGTAGCTGATAAAATTGTCATGCAAATATAGTTCATTAAGTTGCGTCAGATGCTCAAACTCGTAGCCTTTTAAATGTTTCAGTTTATTGCTCCCAAGATTTAATATTAATAGGGAGGATAACCCGGCAAAAGTCCTATTTTGTATGTTCTCGACTCCGCTCGAATTAACATACAGCGACCTCATATTTTTGCGCCCGATGAATGCATAATTTTGCAATTCTTTAAAGTCGTTACCATCTAAGTAGACCTCGGTTGCATCCATGGGTATTTTTTCTGGTATTTCAATTGCGCGCTTGCTGGAGCAATCGACTACATTTGTATGCCAAGTCGGATCATGATAACAAGAGCAATTATAGGGGCAGGTCATTTGGCAATCGCAGGCAACGTAATCGCAACAGTGGCACAAAGTAAAACAATGGGTCTCGTACGGACATAGAAAGTCAGTAGATTTGAGATTACTTAGGGGTAAATGCGTAACGCCTCTCGTGTGGGTCATATTACACAGGACATTTTCGAGGTCCATTATCCGAGGGTGTTGCCTCATTGCTGTCATATTATTTATCATGGGCAACCACTCCATGGAGCAATCGCAATTAAACGGATTTCCTCCGATATAGAACTCGGGCAATGACTTGTTCAAGGGAATTGAAGACAGCCGGAGGCTGTTGATATCTAAATTAGATATCTCATTTGCGTAAATATCAACCCGAGTGAGATTACGTTTCTCCATAAACGTGTTTACTTGAATTTTGTTTATGTGGTTATTGTTTATGAACAACAACTCAACGCTATTCGGTATTGCTAATGGTGATATTTCGACAATACGATTGTGACTAACATCTAAAGTTTTAATATTTATTTCATCTTGAAGTTTATAATAGTTACCTAAATGTTCAATAAAATTTCCATGTACATCAAGCCATTTTAATTTACTGGGAACAAAAGCATAATCAAACCAAACTAGATGATTTTCTGATAGGTTAAGCCAAAGTAAGCTCAAAAGAGTAGAAAAAACTCCATTTATATCAGATAGGAAGTTACCGTCTAACCTAACAGCTTCTAATTGCGAATTCCTAGTGAAACTTCCTCTCTCGATAGATTGAATCTTATTTTTGGCTAAGTTTAATACTTGTAGGCTAGGTACATCCCAAAACATTCCAACTGATAAGTTGCCAATAACATTATCGATTAATCTTAATCCCGTCAGTTGATCCAAATTCTTAAAAGAGCCATTTTTTATGTCTGATATTTGATTTTCACCAAGGTCCAATGTTTTCAATAAAGACAATTCCCAAATAGCATTTGGAACTTCTGTTAATTGATTAGAACTTAAATCCAATTCTTTAAGGTCGGAGCAATTCTTAAAAGCTTTTGGATCAATGTTGATTAAAAGGTTGTTGTTTAAATTTAATTTACTTAACACAAACAATCCGTTAAAAAGTAGCTCATCAATGGTATGTAAGCGATTTTCAGCTAAATTTAAAGTATGCAAGTTATATAAGGGAAGAAACGTATTATCCTCGATATATCCAATGGAGTTATTTCTTAAATCTAATATCTGAAGGAAGAATAAATCCTTGAACGTCTTACCATCTATCCTCGTCAAGGCGTTATTGGATAAATTCAGAATGACTAAGCGTATAAGGCCGATAAATGTTCTGCCGTCGATATGAGAGCTCGAGAGCTGATTATTAGATAAATCTAAGACAAGCAGCTGTTCTAATCGGTGGAACACGCCTGTGGCTAATTCAAATAGCTGGTTATTATTTAAATACATTTCTCGTAACTCCTTCGTGTTCGAGAACGTGCCCTCCGGTACTATCTGGAGGTAATTGTAGGAAACGTTTAATATCCGCAGAGAAATGAGTCCATTGAATGTTTCACTTGAGATATCGGTGATATTATTATTCTGCAGCCGCAGCTCTTGAAGATTCTTCAACCCGGTGATTTGCGATTCATCGCTCAAGGATTTGAGATCATTACCACTTAAATCCAAACTTCGAAGACCGGAACCGCAATTTTTTCCAAATCCAAGGCGATCCACGCTTTTGATCTTATTTTGAGTAAAGTTTAAAACTTGAAGATTGCCCAGTGGGCAAAATACTTCAGATGGTATTGCTTTCAAATTATTCTTTCCCAAGTCGAGTACTTGTAATTCTCTCAATCCATTGAAAGTTCCAAGCGATAGCTCCAAGTTTTTATTTGGACTCCAATCGTAGTTTTTAGATCGGATCGACAACTTTTTCAGCTCGCGTAATCCTTCGAACGCGTTGCCGGGTATTCTGAGGAGTTTACAGTTCTGGAGTGTTAGTTCAGTGAGCGTCGAAAATCTTTGAAAATAGTTCGCCTCGAGATAACTTTCGAAAAGCAGCAATTGATTGCACTCTACATTCAGACGTTTTACAGCACCGGAAGGTGCATGTGCCAAACTGGATCCATCTGCCTCGAGAGTTCGCACCCGGCATATCGTGCTTCCCTCGTCACCTTTGGATTGGCCGCAATTATCCACGCCTCTAGGAGCATACGCGGCATTAACACCCAAAGTCACTAACAAAAGAGTCAGGAGTTGGAACATTTTCTACACACATTGGTCTTAACAGATCTGAGCGAAACTGCAAGAAACGTCACTTTTTTCACTTGAACTTTGTTTTCTAATGTCAATTGTTTCCGTTATCAGCGGTTGTATCACTTCACTGATGTTTATGTTGTGGCGCGCGTACGTTCGTTGTGGGAGGCGACGCGGTCGCGTGCCGCCCTCATCGTGGCTTGAGTACGACTGGCTAGCGCGGTTTAGGCCCGCTCACCGAGAGTAGTGCTCGGTCGCCCCACTGCACCCCCCTGCGCCCTCACCCCACATAGTTCCACGTTCCCTGTATGGCGCCACTTGCGCGCCCGACCGCTCTCTCACAATTATGTAATGTTTTCTTAATCAAGCCACCGCATCGCGCAAAAACGGTTTCTTTACTGGAAAATCATGTTTTATAAAAACTATGAAGACGTTTAACTGATTTTGAATATCTACTGTGTTAAAAAAATTAATTGTTTTAAATACTTTAGATTTAATAACAATCTAGATCTGATTGAAAAAATATACCTTGTTGAGTTTCTTGCCGGTTTCTTCTCAACAGGGTTTTTCGACGTTCATAGGAGCATCAATTGATGCCTAAATTGAATAAAGAATTTTGACTTTGACTTTGACTTTGAATAGTTTGGCTCATTAATAACCGTGCGTTATAAGCCGTAAGGAATATAATTTTAATTTTAATCTTTTTCTCAGAGCGTTCAACATAGCCAAAATTACGAGATCGCAAATTTTAATTTAATCAATACATAGTTTTTACGAGAAATATAAATTGTGCGTTATTTATTATAAAGTTATCCTTATTACTAATAATACCTTCCTTAAGTTATTTTTGCGGCAAATTGATTAGCTTAAAATAGTGTTAACGGATCATTGAGAGCATTCTCATTCCTCTGATCTGAAACAAATTATATAAAAAGTAAACACTACGCTCCGTCTCAAGTATAGCCACAAAGTACAGCTGTGTAAAACAAGGACAAAACCGAACATCAAAGTGACAATCAAGAACAAACTGCAGCTATGTTGCACGCGGGCATCCTTAATTCCTTTCACTGTTCACTTATTGGATTCCCAGCTCACATAGTTCGGTGAAGACACCCAATAAAGCTACTTTGGCGTAGTGTGTCCCTCACATATTTTTGTGTTGAAAAACGTACAGAATTTTCAAATAGAGAAGGGCAACCATTTTGGGGCAACAAATTCCGGTATCTCCAACGGGCTGGAAGAGGTGCGAAGTTGGTGCGAGTTGATAATTTGATTTCCCTGTTCGACACGTAAAGTCGTTTACGGCCTAACTGGAACTTAGTTGAGTTCAGAATACGAGACAGAAGTTTGGTAACAAATGCCAGACATAATACTTTACTAGAGTTGTAGTAAGATATTTCCGTCCTAACTATTTCGTTTAGGAAGAAAACAACATGTTATCCGTTGCTTAGTCGTTGCGATTTTTGTGATCAACACATTTCTCTTAACATTAGTAGAAAGTAGTATCTAGTGGTAGATTTCCCCAAAAAATAATATTTAGGTGATTTATCAACTTTAACTAAATAAGTCTGATAAAGATTATCACTACAAAATAAACAAAGTTTAACTTATCCTCGTATGGTAACTATATAACTTTAAAAGGAATCATTTAAGAACTTTATACGAGAACAAACACGTCCGTTAGAGAAGACCACTAAGCTGTCCAATTTAGGTCGCGGTTAACACCGAAAAAGCACAAAAACAAGGCGACGTTAAGAGGAAAGTTTTCCTTGTTTGAGGACACCCCAAAAACACTTCGACCACTATGATATCCTTAATATTAATGTCTAGTGGCAGTATCCTGTATCAAAAGTTGTCGCTGTCGAGAGTTCTTAGCGCTAGCTTGATAAATGACTTCGCCCACTTTCGCGAAAGTTGTTCGTGTTTTTTTTTCTGTTACAGGAGGCTGGATGTCGCAGGCTGGATGGGACGTACTGCGACTGCCGATGACGCTTCGCTAACGCGACCTCGTATCATCCCGTCGGATTATTCGGATCGCTGTCGCTTTTGAACTCACTCTTTATTTCCACGGATTTTATTTTCTTTCTCAATTTTGTTGATATTGCACCTATTTACTGTCTCAATTTTCTACTTAACATTTGACACTGTGATATCAGTTGCAATTTATAGTAGCTTCACCATCTAGATTTTTTTTACGTCTTGTTAATTTAATATTATAAATATCATTATTAAGGTTTGTAAATTCGTTTCTATGGTTGCAACTGAATCATTCGTAAACTACTAGGTTTGAATGAATTTGCATACAGACCAAAAGACGATAATACAAGGTCTTTTAAAAATTCAAGATTCAAAAGAATGGATGGAAACCAGGAACGGTAATTCAGCTTTTTTTGCGGAATAAAAGTATCATAAGTAATATGCCTTACATTATTCTGGATAGGAATGAGCGAAACTTATGACGACGAAGTTGCCAGTAAGCACTAATACCTCTATACATCTCAATTTATAGAAGCGTTTTATATAATCTGGTCCATTACAATCAGAGACACAGCAACATGCATTATTTAAAGCGAGGAAATATAATTATAACGCGGTTTATTTTGCACCTTTAGCCGGTTTATTCCATTGTTATCTTCATCTGGTTGCGTAGAGAATATGTATTCAGATAAATCCTGTTATAGGTAGCTGTTATCTGGCGGGATATTAACGCATTGCCACCGTATATCAAGTACTTTCTAGTGCAGAATAGAAGTTGAATGGAGACGTTCATTAAAAATAATAATAATAATTTAAAAATTGGTCATATTCACATTATGATTGATTAATACTTATAAAAACTGATTGCACTTTGTTCTTTTGGATAGGTCTTAAAGTCATTCGCGGTTTATCTTAGTTAATGGTATCTCTTTTTTCTGACCACTTTTGGTACGTTTTGATAAAAAAATTGTATTGGTTGGTAGTGGAGCTGACAAATCAGTTATAAAACAAGTGCACCTAACCATCATCATTTTTATTCATTTTTTCTAGATCATTTATAATTACTTACGCACAAGTTTCAAAAACATTCACCACACATCAGAACTCATTGTTACGAGTTTAAGGTTAAAATAAATATACACATTTTTAGTGATCTTGATTGTATTGTGGGAAATATGACCTTTGTTTTAGTTTATATTAATCAATGCCAAATCAAAAACTAGGAGAGATTATGCTGCTCAAAAAAAAGTTTTTTTTCTTAAATACTGATCTTTGATCTTTGATTTGTTTGAACGCGCTAATCTCAGGAACTACTGCTCCGTTTTGAAAAATTCTTTCAGTGTTAGATAGCCCATTTATCGAGGATGGCTATAGGCTATGTATCATCACGCTAACACCAATAGGAGCGGAGCGGAGCGGAAGAATGTTTGAAAATCGGGGATTTTCGAAGTGAAACTTCTATAGGCGCTAATCTCAGGAACTACTGCTCCGATTTGAAAATTTTGCCGTAGGATGCACCGTTTTCAAGATATTTGACAAAACACCGGGGGGGTGGGGTTGTTGAGGGAGGGGGGGGTTGAGGGGGGGAGAGGTAAGGGGGAGGGGGTGTGGGGGTATTAAAGGGAGGATGAAAATTTCATTGCTTTTGCCGTAGGATGCACCGTTTTCAAGATATTTGACAAAATCACCCGTTACTTTGAGGGGGGGCGAGGGTGCGGGGGAGGGGGTGTGGGGGCATCAAAGGAGGGATGAAAATTTCATTGATTTTGCCGTAAGATGCACCGTTTTCAAGCTATTTGACAAAAACACCGGGGGCGCGGGGGTTTTGAGGGGGAGGAGGTGCGGGGGTTTTTGAAGTAAAACTTCTATAGGCACGCTTGACTTGGGACGAACGCGGGTGTGCGGGGGATGCTGTGTGGGGGGGTGGAGGGTGAGGGTTCTTGGGGTGTGGGGGGGAGCGGATTGGAGGGTGCGGGGGGGGCGGGTAATTTTTTTTTATCGAGGAACTAAGGAGAGCCATAATTTGATGAAAAAGCGAATTGGATAAAAAAAATAAGCTGCCCAAATTACTAATTCCACGCGGACGGACGTGGACGGAAGGACGGACGGACGGAGTCGCGGGCAAAAGCTAGTCATTCATATAATTTCACTATAATTTAATTACAAACGCACCTGCACTCATCTCGGCCGTATCTCTAGATCTGTTCCAATCGGCACCGAGGTTTGATACCGCGACAACGGCCGTGTTCTATTCAAATGGAGGAGGCTTTATACAAGACGATGTTCTTGGAAATATCAGTAGCGCCTATATAAAAGGACAAGCGCAGGTCGTCTATACGCTATTATTACGCTAATATACGATCTTGACTATAATTAAAATTAATACAAATGATAGTTAAGATAAAAACGCCTCTATTTTTATAATTTAATTTGTTAAAATTGTAAACGTTTTAGATACGAAAACATCATAGAACTACTTTCAGTACAAAATAATACCTAAAAGCTCGGGTAGGTAATTAACTAAAACTTTAATAAAAACTAAACACCTACTTGAAACTAAATTAAATCTGATAAAAGACCCCATGGCATGGTGCCCAATAATTGAGAAAGATAGCTGCCAGCCTTTTGATTTCCAGTTGTGTATACAGGTCATACATATTTTTTGTTCGTGTGTCCCCTGTGGACATGGCCAAAGTGAAGTGTCTATAACAAATATTTTGACGTGACAACGTCTAATAAATCGTTGAACGCCGGCTGCATACACGAAAAAGGATGACGCAATGTAACGTACACGTAACGTTAGATGTACCTGCAGAGCAGTGAAGGTCAGTTGCAATATTACATAATACAATCTTAGTACTCGCTCGGGTAATTTTCGGGTGGCGGGGGAGGGGTCTGAATGTTTTGTTATGACATTTTCACGTCAAACTATCGTCCGTAAACCGACTTTACAGACAACCGGTTCTTGTTTAGCCAACAATCGGCCCATTTAAATAAATCTCAAGTTTGCTGACTCGGAGTCGCTAATTTTATGTCCACAGGAAGTCAATTTTTGTTTCTTACGCTGTGTATCACTCAGACCAGGCGCATTTCTTTAAAAATAGTTCTTTGTTAGGTACCTGTTAGTGGAAAACTCTTACCTCCGGTTGACAAGATTGGGAAGCGGCATTATCCAGAAATATTAACTAGATTTTTTTTTATTGAATATGGTTTACTATTATAAAAACTTGCTGTATACATAATTTTTTAGGAAGTAAACTTTGTTTATTTGTTTGTTGGGATAATCTTTGGTACCTAGCTATTTACTACTGAACTGATCTCACAATTCTTTCACTGATAGAAAAAAACTGTTTCTGATTCACATAAGCTAATTTTTATCACAAAATTCAGGCGAAGTTTCTGCCAAGTATTAGAGAGCTACAAGCCTGAACGGTACTAACTATTTCTCACAGAACGCAACGTGTAAAATTTACCAGTGAATCTGCCAGCGGCAATACCATAACACATCGATATCGACAATCGAGATTAAAACTAGACAAAGCGGCAAAATTTAGAACCTACACCTATTGGAACCGATCTGATAAAGTCTAACGGTTCTCAACCTAATAGGTACGTAACTTCTTATAGATAGCGATTTAAGGGCATTTTAATAGAATCGATTTGACTCATTTGTCGTGGGAGAAGAGAAGATAACGGATAGCTTGAAAGGATTAAAAGAAAAGTCTTAATTATAAATATGTGGTTTAAGGTTAAAACTAATCACGTCAAAGTTCCTGGTCTGGGGTCTTTCAAGACAGTTCAGCTATTTGATATTAAGTAGACAGCGCCCCTAGACATTAATCTTTTGAATATCTGTCCTTATAAATTTTCCAAAGATAAAACATTGACAGATTTATTTGTAGACCCAAAACACGAACCCTAGATTTTCATCGAAATGGCTCTACCATTTGCGAGATCGTTGTGGTATGAACAGACACCGCGTTTTCTTTGATATCCGTAAACTTCAATTAGTACATTGACATAACGACTTGGTAATTAATTTTATAGCCAAATGGAAAAATGATTATTTTTCAAACATAATAAAAAAAAATATCGAGTTCATAGTCATTGTAAAAGGTCATTAGAGTCTTGTAAATAAAATCATGACAAATTATTATTAAACGTAGTGATTGGGTCTTAGAGAAACTTTATTTGACTTGTTGAACGGAAAACAAAAATAACACGCTGTACGGAGTGACTGCTATGATGAAATAATAATACTTATAGGTTGTGTTTTATTTCACTGTATTTGATTTTTTGAGATTTGATTATTTTAATTAAAAATTTTAAATTATTGATTGACAAAGTAATAATTAATAATTAATTGCAGTTTGTCATAATGGGATAATTGCTTAAATAAACGGTTTACGCGAGCAAAGTCGCGGGTAAAAGCTAGTATGTTTATAATTTCAAACCAAAGCTTTCTCTTTTAATTTTTTTAGCCTTTTAATTCGTACCATAATTTGTGAGAATTATTTATATTAGGAGTTTATGAACAAAGGACTATTAAATCCACACAAAGAAAGTACAATTTCTTGAGCCGAATGAAGACACTACGCAGTAAAATCATATCTACCCTCTACTTTTCTTAAGGAAAACTAGCTCTCGAGGGTAAGGACTGTTGCTGAGAGTTCTTGAGAAAGCTCTTCTTTTCAGCTGGTTGTCATGTATGAAGGAAGCAATGAATCTTAGAAGCAAGATGAGTAGGGTATGTTTATACTAATGAGGGCTCTTTTATTTTCATAAATGGAACAGATACCACTATTTTTCCTTGACTTTACCTTTTAGGAGTAAGTACCTCAAAATAAAAAACGTAAACTATAATTTACAGGTTGTCTTCGTTTTACACCTGTTTGTAATTTTCAGTGACTGTAGGTACCTATTCTTTGTTGAACTGACTTGCATTGTTATCCGAACTACATATCCGTGCCCAAGTCAATCCGATTACAAGAAATGGGTCAAATTCGACATGTAAGATTTGAAGACAACTTACACACATTGTAAGAACGATAATCTAACTCTTTGTCATCCCAGCGTAAGTATATACGTCCTACTGAAGGAGAACAGGTCTCTTTCAGAGGAGGCCTTGGATAAAGTGGGCATGGGTTATAGTTCCCACGCGAGCCCAGTGCGGATTGGGAACTTGACACACACATTGAATTTCTTTTCAGGTGTGTGCAGCCTTCCTCAAGATATTACATGATACGGCTTTTTATTTCTAACTCTTAGCTGTACATAAATTCGCAAACAGTGTCACCCAAACTTGTCGCTGAAATTTTTCAAACAAATCTATCCTTCGTGAGAACTTTGTAAAACATTGCACTTTACAGACTACTTATACGCTACTTGAGACGCTTAAGTCTCCCGTCTACATCTTAACAAAGTGATTCAGACAAGTTTGTCGTGCAGTAGTAAAGACATGCACTCACTCCTGATGTTAATGCCTTAGACTTTCAACTTGAAAGTGTCGATTTAGTAGATCGTGAGTACGTTTTAATTCAATATGACGGCGTGTGTGGGGCTTAAGTTAAAATAGTGCTCAGTGTCAATCTTACTTAATATTATAAACGCGAAAGTTTGTATGTATGAATGGAAGGATGTATGGATGTTTGTTACTCTTTCACGCTAAAACGGTTCGACAGATTCTGATGAAATTTGACACATATTATATAGTTTTTAAACTAGATTAACACTACCCCCCTAGGCATCCTAGATTACTACTAGGACCTACCTACTTTTATCCCCGAAAATTGAATAGATCCCGAGGGATAGCTATAAACGAATTCTTCGCAGACGGAGTCGCGGGCAACAGCTAGTATCTAATAAGTTTAAATTAATTTCATATGCGCTAAGTTTTCAGTTTGATAAAAAGTAAACTTAATATAAATTAAAAATTTTAAAAACCCCCAACGCAATTATGTCACACGTATGTTTGAACATAAAGTAAATACCCATTATGCGTCTAAGATCCCTTCCGCAGTTAACAAAAGAGCCGATAACTTTGAAACGGCTGAACCGATTTTAATGAAACATATCTAAAAACCATCGCCAAGAAACCTGCTTTCTAATTAAAAAACCGCATCCAAATCGGTTCACCCGTTTAAAAGCTATGATGCCACAGACAGACACACATACAGACAGACACGCACACATAGCGGTCAAACTTATAACACCCCTCTTTTTGTGTCGGGGGTTAAAAAGGAGTTTTGCCAGTACTCTTACAAGATCTTAACACCTTGCCATTAACTTAAAAAGTGCACAGTACATTATTCTACTAATAACATGGTAGCCTAGTGGTTTCACCAATGGCTTCCAAAGCAGAGGGTCTTGGGTTTGAGCCCGGGCTCGCACCTCTGATTCAATATATCGATATCATTGATATCGATAGTACTGAAAATTCGAAACTATTGATGGTACAAAACTATTGATATACTATCTATAGAATCGATTTTTTTTGGTCACTATTGTCTGATTTAGCAATACTATCGATTCTATTGGACATAAAACTATCAATACTATCGACACATGGCGATGCTTTTGATAGTACTGTCGCTTGGGGCTTAAAACCACAAAATTTCATAATACCTTATTCACTAATACCCCTAATTTTCAAATTACCATGGGCTCATAATACCTAAAATTTTAAATTTTAAGATCTAGACAATTTAAAATTTTAGGTATTATGAGCCCATGGTAATTTGAAAATTAGGGTTATTAGTGAACAAGGTATTATGAAATTTAGTGGTTTTAAGCCCAAAGCGAACATTCAAAATCCCCCGTAACCTACGCCCGTAACGCAGTTAACATGTTAACAAGTATTTCATTGAAAAGTAAATAGACAACAAAGCATCAACTTAATCCGCGTAACATTCAACGCTGGATCAGAACTGGAACATAACAAGGAAATTAAAGTGGTACGTACCAATCGAGTTCGAAGGATATTAGTAGAAGATTGCTAGTCAACTCGAGTTCTCGCTCCAATCACTTCGGATAGCTCCAATGGTTCCAATAGTTCCAATCCAGGAAGCGTTGATTATGCAGAATCGGTTCAGTGGGACACTGTTGACATGACTGTCTGCCAATCGATACGCGACTAAGTATGTGTGGTGCATTAAAGGCACTAGGGTATTAGGAGATTGCAGGTGTACGAGTACAACAATTTGCCGGTTTCTCTAATTTGCGTGATTTTACAGTTCAAAATCTGATTAAAAAATGCAACTATTTATAACCAATTAGGTGTTGCCCATGACTTCCTCTGCGAAGAATTTGTTTATCGCTGTCTCATGGGAACTGTGCAATATTCCGGGATCAAAACTATCCTTCTACCAAGGATAACCATAAGGATAAGGATGGGTAACTACCGCATACCTAATAAATTCTTGTTGAGCGGTTTGAGCGTGAAGAGGTCACAGACAGACAGACATACTTTCTCATTTATAATATTAAATACTTTGGAATAAATACTTTAAGTAAAAGGAAGTCGCCTTTGATCACAAACTATTAATAAAGTTTTTTATCTTACGAGTTCGAGTTTCTCATGATTGTGTGCGTCGATGTATACATAATGGCGGAATGAAAAGGTTCGCCACTTTTTGATCTTAAGTCGTTGACATAGAGTCGAAAAGTGACGAACCTTTTCATTCCGCGACTGTACATACATATTGTCAGTATGTGCGTCAAACTTGCGACTACTTTGTGAATTCTTTGTTTAAGGTTATTATGCCTTAAAATCTAAAGGAATGCAGTTATTTTACTGTAAAATTACATCTGTGAAAGTAGGTAATCAAGTAGTAAGCAGGCACTGGTTAAATTAGCGAAATCGACAGAATTCTGTTTACAGCCTCTTAAGGAAATCGTGACATTTTTATGTCTTCGCAGACTATAAATAAAAGTATATCTTTATTCTATAAATAAAATTCTATAACATTCTTCTATAAGTTCGTTCGTTAAAATGCCCGCGTCGTATGTATGACAAGTTCATATAATCGGGAAAAATAACTTTAAAAAAATAATCATCTTGATTTAACTGAAGTTACTTTTACCATGGATTATTACACTAATAATATTGTATAACCACAGTTTTTTTTTACTATGGACGAGTGTGTGATTAATTGAGCTGAAGAGAAACCTTTTTCTTTGTTAAGATTTCACTGATATTTACTTAGATAAGTTAGGCTTGAAATCGTTTCGGAATACATTAAACGTTTTCAACTGTAAGTAAAATTCCGTAGCAAGCAAACGGAAACGCAACTTCAATATTTACACAAGAACAACTTATTCAATTTATTTCGAAGTAAAAGTTCGTTATAACTTTTCCAAAACTTATGAATTTGTTAGCAATCACTTTGTTTATCATCGAAATTTATTTTCAGTTATCTTATTGATTGGGCAACGATAAAATGTTGCTAAAAACATACGTAAGGGTATTGTCTAGTGTAATCTTGCAATTTTGATCAATTTACAATGATTGGATGAACTTAGAATTTAGTTATTATGTACAACCCGAATGACAATGGCTAATGGTTGAAAAAACGCTCGTCATTTCACTTGTGATACATAACGACCACATTTTAAGGACTTATTTAAGAGTCGAAATGGTTCGTTTTTACAGATGTCGAAATTAAAAAGTGTTTATAACTGGAAACCAGTTGTGCTTCAAAATATTTTAATTTGTAACTATTCCAACTTGAAGAATATCCTTTAATAATATTATGATATTGTGATCTACACTTCTTCTTTTCTTTCAGGAGCCATTGCAACTGTGGGGCAACAACTATCCTTAAATAACACCGAAATAATATTTGAAATACAGGTAGTTTGAATTTTCCCACCCTTTGTACCTTTCTAAAATTCATCATCATCATTTCAGCCGTAGGACGTCCACTGCTGGACATAGGCCTCCCTCATTGATGCCCAATCATTACGATTGGAAGCGATTTGCATCCACCCTGAACCTGCGGCCTTTACCAAATCGTCCGTCCATCTCGTTGGTGGACGTCCCACGCTGCGCTTGCCAGTCCGCGGTCTCCACTCCAGAACTTTTGGCCCCCAACGGCCATCTGTTCTACGTGCTATATGGCCAGCCCATTGCCATTTCAACGAGCTAATCCGTTTGGCTTTGTCGGTGACCCCGGTTCTTCTACGAATCTCCTCGTTTCTGATCCGATCCCGTAGAGAAACTCCAAGCATAGCCCTCTCCATAGCTCGCTGAGCGACTCTGAGCCTAAAAAAACAAAAAAAACAAAAAAAAAACAAAAAAAAATCAAAAAATTGTCTAAAATTACAAATTTAATATATAGACGCTTTCGCGTTTACACCTACAACATTAACAATTCTACGAATACCACTTTAATTTCAAACTGTCTCCCATTCCCAGCGTCATTTTAACCCGCCTGAAACCAAGTCCCCCCAGCAAATACGGCACAGATATTATTTGCACACAATTTTCACCGATACCAATGTTTGAGTTGTCACCGTACGGTTGCAAGGTAGTGTTTGTAGTTAATTATGCTAATGGACTGCAATGTAAACAGGTCTCGAAATACGGATTGCCTCGTCTGAGACTGTTTGCCTTTGGAGTTCGTGGTAGGATTGTAGAGATTGCCGCTTTATTGTGATGGTTTGTCAATCTGCATTAAATTATTTTGTAAGCAATGCGTCCATTTGTTGCCTACGATGAGGGCAATAATGATTTAAATGAAGGTGGTGATTAATTCACACTTGAACGATAAGGCAGCATGAGGATGTATGCCTAGTCTAGTTGCGTTGCGAGCAGAAAAAAGTGTTATGCTCAAGAGTCAATAAAATCTATACAATATATCACAATATTAACTAGAAACAACAACTGAATGAGTTAGTTTCAGTGGACAACCTTGTAAAAAGTTTTTTTTGGACTTTGAAATTGTGATCGCCAAAAAATTCCATAAATTGATCGTTGTTCGTAGTATACCATGACATACGACGACGTAGCGTTCTGTCAAATTAATCCAACCATTAGATGAAATATGCTGGATACATTTAAAAACATATTGTAGAAATTATAATACCAGCGTTAAAAGTAAAATGATTAAACTTTAGAGAAACAGATAATTAGCCGATCAAGTGTTGCCATACATATTTACTTCCAGCTTCTAATTTGGTTTTTGTTGCGAACTATTTGCTGGCGTTCGTGTCGTCACAGTGTGTATGTTTTTGTGTTTAGTTTTTAAATGGGTCCCACTGAAAAACAGCGTTGTGGCTTGCCACAACATTATGCTGGGTGGGGCCCATTTATACTATTCGATATATTTTTTTAATTTGTAAATTTCCTGTCAAATGTATTTTTTTTCTGTGTTTGTATCGAATATGTGTAAATAAACATCTCTCTCTCTCTCTCTCATAATTATAGGTATTCACATTCTTTAATAAGTTAGTAATCTAAGCGTAGCCAAATAAAGTTTACCAAAGTGATTTATGACATGGTACCAAATCGACCGCTTATAAAGTATAAACCAAGACATATTTATACCGCACCATCTCATAATTGGCTTAATCTATTGCACTATTCCTAGAAACAAATCATCCAGCCAGCTTCAACTTTATTTATAGTTGCTTTATTTCATTAGTCATATTTCACACCCATTCGAGCCGTTCTCGATTCACTTTGATCACTTAAAGCAAAATATAGCATCGTTCAAACTTGGATACTGGCTCAAGAAACTTCTATTAGACGATGCTCATACTGCGAACTTTGTAGGGAGGTACTAGGTTATTATTTTAGTCTACATGTCTGTACAATTTGGACGTGGAATTGTGGAAAGAACGCGAAATGAATTGTGATGAACGACCAGGAGCGCATGCCGAGGTGAAATACCCGCCTGCCTTTTGGCGATGAAGTATTGATGGAGGCCTGTTCTGACGTACATGTAAAATATGGCAGTGGGAAACGTTTTCTTTTTTTATCAACTGTCAGACCTGAACGGTTTTGGGTTTTTTTGGGAGTAAAAAAATCGTCCGCTTTCGGAGTAGAAAATATCAAAGTATTTTAGGACAAACTCTACAAAACAAAGTGAGTCCAAGTAAATACCTATCACAAGTTACAATTATAGTTTCTCACTGGCACAAATTTTCATTCTAAACGAAATTCTTTGGGAGCTTAATTTTGTCTACTGTAAACGGTAATATTCTATACCTTTCTATAAAACAGTATCTACCACGACTGACTCAAGATGCACTGGCTATATTATTGAAGCTACTCGAAGAGAAATAAAAATTAACAGATATAGGTCTTACATTGAATATTGAATATCAATTGATTATTGTTTTTTTGTCTTTTCCACAGGGAAACTAGTTATTAATTTTTGTCTATACATCAAAAACCAGTCATATTCTATACTCTCTATGGAATCCATTATCCAACACGTTTTTATAACTCTTGCCTTCATTCGTAATCGTAACATGCAAAGTTTACAGACATATCTGTAAATATTCCACAAACTTCTTCAAAACAAAAGCTTAACAAGTTCAAAATTGCAAACCTTAACATTTCATTGTTCTTGCTTTCCAACTTCCAATGAACTAACCACATTATACTCATGCACAGACAAAAGCAAACCCATCGATTCTACAACAAAGGTCTCGACCGATCTCAATGCTTTAATTAACAACTTCAGTCTAGTCCGGGCTATAACAGGATCAAAAACTCCAATTATGCCAGTATCTGCTCCGGGAGATAACAAGCAATTTAGCACAGATTATGTTGTACTTCACGAAACAACGTACGATACGAAACTAATGATATCGGGCGGAGTTACAATGGGTTAAAACTTGATGTTGAAAATGTTCACATATACTTAATGTAGACTGATGCTTGTCTTAGAACCATTTTTGTTAATGATACCTTTTTTACAACCTTTTTTTTTAAAAGGTAAATAACGGGCTCAGTACCGTATCGTCAATATAGCCAAACGTCAACACAACCATTAGATGCTCGTTATATAATATTATATCCTATCCACGTACCTACAATGCTTTCCTTTTTTTCATAGACGTTTTACTTTAATGACCATAATTTAGACATTTTGATACATTAATGTTTACGCGCTAACCTGCACCAAAACATTAAAAAAAATATAATTTGTGTTCAGTACCATGTTAATAACGCTATTTATTTTTGTAGGTAAGGATGAAATATGTACCTAAAGCGAAAAAGAACTTCAAAATTATTCAAAAGTCAGAATTCATTTCTTTCTTTTCAAAAATTTTAAGCTATTAGGTTCTGCGTATAAGACGTCAATTTTTTTGTGCTACGTAGTAACGGTTGTTGTTAGTGGGAAAGAAGAAAAGTTTTCGCGTTTTATTTACTTTGATGGCTTAAAACGTAACACAATGACATGACATTACATTTTTCTTTATGATCTTTCTTTTCCAAACATGGAAGGGTATGAAAAAATTCACAATCTCTTCGGCCATCGTGCATCGGTGGTAAAAAATACGTACTGATAGGCAGCATTATTGTCATCTCAGGTTTATGCCTCGCGATCGGGGATCCTCGGAGATTTTTTGCGATCACAGGACTCGGCAAAAAAAACGAAAAAACATTAGCATTGTTTCCATTCGTTTACAAACAAAGCTACGTAAAAACATGGCCACCTAAAAACTGGCATCGACATAAAACCGCGTCATAATATATCTCGGTTATACAGGGCTCTCCCTTAAGTGTGAAATATACGGTTGTTCAATATTTATAGGATTTTTATTTGTGTTATTTATTCAAGAGGCACGTTTTGTCGTCGAGACAAAAGGAGAGATGCTAAGTTTGTACGTTCTTTTTCGTTAGTATCTCGCATTCAGTTTGGTCTTAGGGCATATAAATAATGCATTATCACGCGTTGGGTCGCCGATACGCGAACGGTCTGCGAGTATAAAATTATTTGCAACGATTTAGCACGTTTTAAACATCCATTGTCGCGGTGACTTTCAAATTTAAAAAATGACACATGCCTTACGGATGAATACCTTAGTTATGCTTATTTTCATAGTAAATCGAAATCATTTTCAACATTTGAATTTCGATAAAAATAAAAAACCACCATCCGTTTTGTAAAGGTGGCCCTCGCTCCACACCTCTATGCCATTATGTAGGTACTTACTTATAAAATTGCAGCTGTCATTTTCAACGACCATAATTTTAAGTTGGAACTAACACATAATTGGAATCAAACATAATCCCGAATTTAATATTTTTGAATTTGAATAAAAGACTACATTGATAATATTTTCTTTGTAACATACTAAATCAGATGTGAAATGTTGAAATTATCAGTGAACACCTAATAAAAGACGTAAGTGCAGACGAAAATAATAAAATCACCTCCTTTTTTGAACTCGAATAAAAATCAAAAGCAATGCCAAATTTATCCTAGATGAATAAATTTAATTTCAAACTAGATGAAAAAGAAATCCGCCTGTATAATTCCCGTGCACATGGGAATTCTGGGAAAATATATGGGTCATTCTCTGGTCTCACGTTTTTTCGTGTTCTCAAATTCAAGTAGTTGTAAAAATTTAATTTTAACAGATAACCTTATAATTTAAATACCTCATATAGTTAACACTTTGATCTGCTTAAAAAACTTCTAACAGTTTTATAAAAGCTATATCTAATGGGAGAAAAAAAAACTAAAGTCGCTGGAATCCCCATTTTGGCCTTGTCCCACCTCCAATTTTCACTATGTGTTGTTTATTTCAAAAACCAAGCAAAATAACCAATAAATGTTACTGTTCACAGCAAACCAACTACTTTATGAATTAGATTAAATTTTCTTAGATTCGGTGAGCAGCCGTACTGCTAATAAAAAATAAATAATATTTGAATAAATAGATGCGGTACATCATTTCTTACGCATTTCCAATGTAATTTGGAACGAAGGAGTCGTAGCTTCTAATAGTTGCGATGGATGTTACCACACGCCACTGTTGGCGTATGTAAGCGATTAAGAATTTCGGGGGAGTCGGTTAGATGCGACGTGGTTCAATTGGTAGAACACCCGTTGGGGCGCATACCCAGGAGACGTGGGTTCGAATCCCACCGGCGCACCCGAAAAACTTTTTCGCTTTTAAATAATCTTAGATTCGGTGAGCAGCCGTACTGCTAATAAAAAATAAATAATATTAGATTAAATTATCTAAATATTCCTATTTACCTTATCTTTCTTTTTAAACCATATTACATAAAGGTCCCGAGAAAAGCGTCTTATCCAATTTCGTTCATAAAACTCGTCATACTGTTCTTACGCACACTTCAAGAATATTTGACGATGGCTTGCCAGAAAGAACCATCCACGCTGCGTCGGCTGAATAGGGCGGACTTAAGGTTTTTTGCGTCACTACCGAATTATGGGGGTGAGAATAAATATGAAATTTTTGGTACCTCTGAATTTTTTCTGGCTTTATTTGTTGATATATTGAACTCAAATTAATTTGGCACATTAAGCAGTGTTATTACTACTTCTAGAAAAAAAATCGAGTTTCAATTGTTAACCGTTTTGAAGTAATTCGTTAAAAACTAAATTGCTCATGTGAATTCGGTGGTGGTGAATTCGGTGATTTGAATGAATCCGGTGGTATTACAGTTAGTCATGGATTTTTGAAACTGTTAAGTTTATTTCTTGTACATATTTATGTAAAATAATCTTAGTCAGTTGATAATATTGGTAAATATTAATGATTTTACGAAAAAAACTTTGATTTTTGAACGTGTTTTCAGCTTTTATTAAATAATTATTTAATTATATAATATTTATTGGAAAAATATTTCTGAAATTCATATCTTTTTTGTTTTATTATTTATTTGTTTCGCAATAAAATTTTAGTTTGTGTTTAGCCGATTTTTGATATCATGAATACCGTTGAAATAAATAATAAGTAGGGAATGATTATTGTTTTTAAAAGATTATTTGTTTTTATGAATGTGTGCTTTAACTACGTTAAATAATTATAATAATAACTACTATTTAAAGCATAATAGCTTATAAACGAGAGCAAAGTTATGTAATTACTTTACAAGACTTAGATACTTATTTAACTAGTGAAACGTTCTAAAAAATATGGTGATAATTGTTTAATTATAGTTTAAGTCCATCATTGTAAGTTTTTAGTTATTACACATTGTGATATTAAACAATAAAAGTAATTTACTTCCATTATTCGCAGTTTTGTGATTTCAGTGGCACATGAAAATTTGAAATTAATTATCTCGATAACTGTGAGGACTAAAATGGTGCGTCCTTCTGCAAAACATTTCAAATAAATACTAGTTTTCGATGTAATTATAAAAAGTCGGATAATCATAAAAATAAATCATGCCACCAAAGGTCTCGCAAAACCGCCTTGCTCAGAGAACGACCCATATATCCTATGTCACTCGCGAAACTGAGACGAATCTAATGACACCTCACACTTCAAAACCCATTAAGCCGTTTAGGCTGCAGGGCGTGCCAAAGAATGATACATAAATACATACGCTCGAAAAAACATAACCCGCCTTCGACAGTCGGGTGATAAAGTCTCAAAGCAGAGAAATTACGTTTGTTTAAATTACTGGCAACATTCCATCACTAGTAGAAACACACTATCATCGATTCACATAAGCTGCTTTATCCCTAAAAAGCGCGCAATTCTCACAGCATGCAGACGTAGTGAGCAAAGCTGGTTAGCAAAACAAAATGACCCGCGATGTGGACAAATGTGGTTACACCAACTAACATTTTCAAAGAGTGTCTCACACTGACCTCATTTTCAGTTTTCAGCATAAAATCCGGCAAAGAATTTTCAGGTGTACGTCCCAGGGGATAGCCAATAGCGGTGTCTCGTTTTAATTAGAATGCAAATCTAATAGCCTTAAGGCATTTACATGTCAATGGCTCCCTAAATAACGCAATCTGAGGCACAAAGGATCCTACGAGCGCTAGTTGCTGCTTACTAGCTTTGCCATATTGGTCTCCTGGTTTATGGACATAAATACTAATTATGAATAATTAGATTTTATAAGAAAGCTACTGAAAGTCACTCAGAGGGCGATGGAGAGGGCTATGCTCGGAGTTTCTCTGCGAGATCGCATCAGAAATGATGAAATCCGCGCAAGAACTAAAGTCACAACTGACCTAAAAAATCCTTAGTGGACTATTGGTTACTTAAGGCTACTCAAGCACAGGACCAAACGCGGGCTCGCATTTCAGAGTTTTTCGGAATTTATGTGCGAAATTACATTTGAAATTAACCTTTGCTAAAACAATAGTGTCTGCGCACGCCTGCAAAGAAATTCAATGTGTGTTGTTGCGATAGCGATAGGCTATTGAAAGTATCGTGGCTTTGAAAATCAGTCATTCTATCGATAGTCCAATCAAAACTATCGATCCTTGATGACAGTATCAATAGTATCGATAGTAAAAATTAGACGATACTATCGAACTTGGTCGATCGAGTGTGTGCCCTGCAGTGGGACATAATATGGCAGGAGATGATGATAATGAACTGTCCTAAGAGGTAAACGACAATTTAAGGCTTTATTTTATCCAGGCTATGAATTGATTTTAATGTAATGTACGAACAATTCACTTTTTTGAGTATTGGTAGTAAACGACACTTTTAAAGCGTAACGTTCGCTCGTCAACGGTATCTATTGATAACAAACGAAGTAAACAAGTCATCTTGAAAGCTGAGGTGTTTCAACGATCTGGAACAGCGCCATCTACTCTTGGTAAAAGTTAAAATATTATCCCACGGGATGGTACTTAATACCGGGATAAAGTATCTCATGTCTCAATCTAGATCTTACTATATCCGACTCTGATTCTGATCGTGATTTAGTAACAAACCTCCGAACATCCAAACATCTTTACAAACTTTTTCATTTATAATATTAGTACGATAGGACAGGATTATTAGTTGAATGTGTAATAACCACATAACCAACTATTTAGTAAATTACAACTAATCAACATTTTCTCTCAAACATTCTGTTAGAGCAACAATTTTCGTATTTTATGAACGGAATTGTATTGCTTCTTACAACCCTCATTTGCCGCTTCCCGCAGACGGAATAATAGTAAAGATCCGCTACACTCGGGCTCGAGTTAATACAACTTAAGGCCTCTCACACCCATATATTTCGCTAATACTCGGCTCTAGCGGAAATTCTCCGCAGCTTAGACCCACAATTATTATGAGACCTACGTGGTGCGCCGCAAAGCTACCGTTAACAGCGGAGGAGCGGAACAAAAAATATCCGCAGAGTTCAACATAATTGGCTGGTTGCGTCCATAATAAACATTTTGCGCCCGGTTTATATTAAAAAGTAATAAAGATTTACTATGTTATTAGCCATGGAAAATGTATTTTTTTGTATTTTAATTACCTGTTCGTATAGCCTGGAAGTGACTTGGAATCCCTAAGGAGGCTTATTGAAAATAATGCCATGTTATGTTAACATTTTAAAAAAGCTAACCCCTCTTACTGGGGAGCAGTCTAAGTGGTGAAATACAGTTAAAAGTAACTCTAAGTGCTACTTAAGTTATAAGCTAGGATTAAACACAATTTTAGACTTTATAGAAATATACCTATTGCTTGCTTATAAATTTGTTCAGAAAACTCACTATCCAATCTGCACTTGGCTGTTTTTTAGGGTTCCGTACCCAAAGGGTAAAACGGGACCCTATTACTAAGACTCCGCTGCTGTCCGTCCGTCTGTCTGTCTGTCTGTATGTCTGTCCGTCTGTCACTAGATCTCATGAACCGCGATAGTTAGACAGTTGAAATTTTCACAGATGATGGAGGTATTTCTGATGCCGCTATAACAACAAATACTAAAAAACAGGGAGCTGCCCCATACAACAGACATGATTTTTTTGCCGTTATTATAGATAATGGTACGGAACCCTTCGTGCGCGAGTCTGACTCGCACTTGGCCGGTTTTTAAACTTTGCAGATGATCGTTTTTTATCTTAGTGATAATATATTTCTGCACATGTAATTGTATTAATAATTATAAATGAAAGAGTTTGTGAAAATGTTCGGATATTTGGATGTTTGAATGTTTTTTTTATTTAATAATACTATTTTTGATGAAATTTGGCGTACAGATGAGACAAACGTCTGGATTGAGACATAAGATAGGTACTTAAAATCCCGGTAATAAGTTTCCGTGGAATAATATCTAATACCTTTAAACGAGCAATTCTTGTATATATGTATATATATATGTATATAAATATATATATAATCAGGATCTCGGAAACGGCTCCAACGATTTCGATGAAATTTGGTATGTGGGGGTTTTCGGGGATGAAAAACTGATCTAGCTATGTTTCATTTTCAGAAAATCGCTTTTACTCGTGTTTTCCGGCTATTTTTGTTTGCATTAGAATATAAAGCTAAATTTCGCTGACTTCGAGCAGATCATAATGGCGCATTAGAAATCGGGTGGTCGCGGATCCAGCCGACCTCGGTTCGATTCCACGTTTTTTTTCAAGTTTTTTAGTTTTTTTTTTTAAGTTTATTTTTCATGAATTAACGTCAAATTTCTTCTTTTGTGAGAAAAAGTATTATAGGGAACGTGCAGTAACTATAGGCGGCAGCACTAATGCGACAGAAGAGACACTATGCGGACAGTAAAACAAACTTATTAAGGTAAAACATTCAAATTGATGGCACCCTTATGGCACCAGTTGGCAGCACCGTCTATGTGCACGTTCCCCATTGGGAGCACAGAACAGGAAAAGCCGGTTGTCTGTAAAGTCGGTTTACGGACGATAGTTTAACGTGACTCATCCCCCCCCCCCACCCCCTCCGGTGTTTTTGTCAAATATCTTGAAAACGGTGCATCCTACGGCAAAATCAATGAAATTTTCATCCCCCTTTAATACCCCCGCGCTCCCTCCCCCGCATCCCCTCCCCCCTCTCACCCCCCCCACCCCTCCGGTGTTTTTGTCAAATATCTTGAAAACGGTGCATCCTACGGCAAAATCAATGAAATTTTCATCCCCCCTTTGAAACCTCCTGAACCCCTCCCCCGCCCCCTCCCCCGCACATATATAATCAGGATCTCGGAAACGGCTCCAACGATTTCGATGAAAATTGGTATTGGTATTGGTATTGGGTTGGTTTTTGGGGGTTTTCGGGGATGAAATATTGATTTAGCTTGGTCTTATCTCTGGGAAAACGTTTGATACCGAGTTTCTGCCCGAGCAGAGCTCGGTCGCCCAGGTACTTTTTACTTTAATCAAGAATAGAAGACGCTGTCCAAAAGCGTTGAAGCACAGTCAAGGCAAGTGCACGTACCAGGGTTAACCCTTTTCATTGATTTTTATTATTATGATTATTATTAATCTTGAAATTGGTTGTGAAAAGGTTCCACCATGGTACGATTATGTAATTCAATTTCCTTGACTGTACCTCGGCTTTCAATATGACATGTCAACTTTGCAATCCATAGATGACGTTGTCCAAGCGGTCGTTGTGCCTTAAAAATGGGTCTCTATGGTTGCGCATAATTTAACAGGTCATAATGTATCATTCTTCATAGTCAACTTTAGTCATAAAGTGATTTATTTATGAAACAGTTTTTTTTCGGATTTTTTAAAAATCAAACCTAACCTTACTGCATTCTATAAGATGGCTTTTAAAAAAGTCCTGAAAAAAATACTGTTTCAGAAATTAATCTAATCACTGTATGACTAACGTTGATTATCATCATCAGCCTATGTTCGTCCACTGCTGGACATAGTCCTCTCCCATGGCACGCCACTGAGCACGATCCTCGGTCACTCTCATCAGCTCTTGTCAGCCGCCTTGCGAAGATCATCGCTCCACCGAGTCTGAGGACGTCCTACGATACGTTTGCTGATCCGTAGTCTCCACTCAAGAACTCGTCTTCGTTCGTTGATTATGAAGAATGGTGCATTGACTTATTAAATTATGCGAAAGCAAGGGATCCCGTTAAAAATATTATCGTAATCTTTTTCATGGATTTTTAAGACAGGTGAAGCTGCAGTATTACATATTTGACGACAAATTATTTCGTGGTATATCTCCTTGGATCGTGCTCAGTGGCGTGCCATGGGAGAGGCCTATATCCAGCAGTGGACGAGCATAGGCTGATGATGATGATATGATATTTCTTTACGTGCCTTCTGTTTTAGGCGGCACCTTAATTAAAATAGTAGCGCGCCCTCCGAAGTGACAGCGCGTTTATAGCTCAATACAAAATAAAGACATGCATATACCATTACCGGTATTAGTTTTATGACGATCATTGAGCCGTGACAAATTAAGGGATGACTGTTTATGGTCGAATCTCGTTAGGATATTAATTTGATGATTTAGTTAGGAAAGCTATAGGTGAAAAACTCTTGAAGCTGACCTGTTGTATTATAAAATCAAAATAACAACGGGATTCGAGAGTACCGTTAGCACAACTGTACTTATAAATGATTAAATATAATCATAAGTCAATCTTTAATATCTTCATAAGTGCAGACACTTACTGATAATAGAATTAATAGATTTACAGAGTATCCTTTGCATATTTGGACTCTATTCTCGGTAAATGTTGTCATTTGTTTTATAAAAAATATTAATATCATATCTGACAAATCAGTCACTAATCCACATCATTTTCGCATTATCAAATTGCCGTAGCTGTTAAAAATACGTATGTATAAAATATGAAAAAAAATTAAGTAATATAATTTAATGTTTTTTCCTTGCTTTAGAACTTCATTGCACTAAAATAAAAATTTCATTTGTCTGCACACTCTACCACTGACAATGGCATATCATGCATTAGTTCAAAAATGGCATTATGAGCTCAATCCCTTTCTAAACGCGCTTTGATAATATGTAGTAGTAGCGTGTCCGTATAAACAAATTGACATTCCAAATTAGAAAAACCGGCCAAGAGCGTGTCGGACACGCCCAAGATAGGGTTCCGTAGCCATTACGAAAAAATCAAGTAATATTTTTCTAAGGATTTCGTATGTGTACGGAATCTTCCAAGTTTAGGTATGTTTTATACCTTAGGCTACTATTTACTCTTAAACTACAAATAATTCCCAAGCAATCTTAGCCGCTATAATTTTCCTTGTAAATTTAATATATTTACTACCATTCAGAATTTTTTCAAATTTTTCCACCCAACTGTTTAGATTTTAGAGGGGGGGGGGACGGTCGATTTTAATGAAAATTTTCACTTTAAAGTTGAATATTTCGCAAACAGATCACTGAATAGAAAAATCATTTTAGCAACCCCTTAATAGTTTTAAAAGACCTATCCAACGATACCCCGCACTATAGGGTTAGTCGAGAAAAAAAAATCACCCCCACTTTACGTCTATGGGACCTTTATTACCCTTTAAAAAATATTTTTTTTTTTAATTTTACCACTTTGTTGGCGTAACTGAATGTATATTCATGCCAAATTACAGCATTCTTTTCAGTTTTGTTTAAACAAATTGAGCTTAAATCTAACACTGTTCAGTTCGTTTATAAATGAATTAATTTTAAACCGAACGGAAACATCGCTTCCACATACCCCGTAGTACTACTGCCTATTCGTCATAGAGCTACGAAAGCTAATCATGTTAATGTAGTTATTTTTTTTTTTTTTTAAATTACAATCTAGCTCACAAAGGCTAATAAGCAATATTCATTTAACTTAATCGACTTTTTTGTTTAAAGTCTCTAAGAATAACGTCCAATGACTTTGTTTAGTGTCTATTAAGGCAAAGCACTTTGTTCATGTGTTCTTCATTTACGTCACTATCACTGTAACACTATTTCGAGTATGATTAACACTACACTAACTCAAAGGGTTTAGTCCTTTTCAGTCTTCTCACTAGGTCCGTGTTGTCAAGGAGTTGGATTGCCTCAACGTTCACATGATGATGAAGTCTGCGTTCATGAGCTTCGGCGTATTTAGATATTACCTCGTGGACGAACTCAACATTAAGGTCCTGATGGAGATATATGTAGTTATATTAATTTGCTTAAATATATTGAAAGATTTAAAGCTCTTTGCTAAAAAAATCCCACTAATATTCGACTGCCGAATCGAAATTATTCGATTCTAAAATATTTAAATGATATTGTTTAATATGAGCAATATTCGCATGCAGTACCTACACAACACCAGTTTTTAAATTTGCATTTACGACAAAAAGTGTAATAGCTCTATAAACTACCTCTATCTGCAACATGTTTGAGTAAATAAAAAACTGATTATTCAAGACAAGTGTTTAGACTGGGTAAGTTATACTAAAGTTTTTTTTTTTAATTTTTCATATTTTTTGTTTAACATTACTACTTTGTTATGATATTTTGAACAACTTTAAAACAGTGCTACCTTCAATATACACTTTTTTTGTCAAGCCTTACTTATTCAAAAATAAAATGGTCTTTATCACATACGACTATAAGACTAAGAATTTGTTCTTTTCGGACTTAAAATTTGTTCCAATGTCTTCAAGTATCTACGAGTATAAAAAATAAAAATCCAATTTTATCGAAACCCTCGCTCGCCTCTTACATTCAGGGTACAACTAGTCCGCACAGATTCGATTAAAGACAACGATCGCGTTTCCTATTAGGTTCTGTTGCAGATCGTGCCGTCACGCGCCACCCTCAACCCCAACTTTTATTTTTAGTGTTCCGCAGTAAAATGGGAAAGCCTTAGTCTATTCCGGCTGTAAATTGAATTGTTTAGCTTAAACACTGGCTGGAACGTTTTTATGGAGGAATCTGTACGGAGATTGTGTCGGTAATACTTCAGGATGAGAGTAGTGAGCGAGTACGTGTTCAGTACGTGATTCGTTGTGTCAAATAAAATACATATTGGATTTTCAGCTCATCTGCCACAGTATTTTCTTTTTTTCTCGGTTAGTACCGAAAGTGAAATTCATATATGTATTGATCGCAAGTTTTTAAAAACCTGTTTCGTAAAAATCCAAGGAAGCTATTTTTAACAGCATGTTCCGCAGGCCTATGAGGGAGGCCTATGTTCAGCAGTGTAGCTCCAGCGGCTAAAATTATGATGATGATATTCTTCAGCTTAAGTTAAAAAAGACGTAAAATAAACAATTAAATTCGTTAGTTCAAATGCTGTCAACTAAAAGCAAAGAATTCGTAATAAGGGTTATCGGTTACATTTTCAAACTAAAACGATTTGTTAAAATTTTGCATATTTTATACGGAACCACGCTCTTGTTGACAATTCGCACACTTCTATTTTTTGCTTCTAGAAAATTCTTGCAGGCTAGTAGGGTTGCATTGCCTTCAGTAATTGGAGCCCCTGGATATTGTTATAAAAGAATTTTATCGTTTTTTCGAGCATCACGTACTAGTACAGCCAGCAATTAAAACAAAGTAGCAATTGCGACGTATATACCTGTGTATTGTTGCTATTTTATGGTACAGAAGCTACTAGGAATGGAAAAGTAATGCTCAGAAAAATAATTTATTTATTACATACTCGTATGTCGCAAACAAATTGGTTTTATATCCAATATATTGTTTTTTTTTTATATTGTGAGGATCATTATTTCTTCTACTAACTGTTTCGAAACATTTAATGATATTAATAACCCTCCTTCGACAGTTGGGTTAAAATTTATACTTAATATAATTCATCATCATCATAATAATTTCAGTGGAAAGACATCCACTGCTAATTATAGGCCTTCCCCAATTAATATAATTAGAATTTTCCAATTATCTATGAATTTATTGTTAGGTGTTATCTTATTATAAGGATCTTAAGACCGGCAACGCACCAGAAGTCCCAATATTGCACTGTACTGAAGGTGTCTATGGGCGACGGTGATCACTTAAAATAAGGTAAACCGCATGCCCGCTTTTTGGCTTTCGTATAAAAAGAACCTGGTTTCATTTTAGGAACATATAAAAAATTGCAGTTGTAATAAATTTTTGTTGTAAGTATTTACATTATGGACAATTTATTGCTTATTAGCTGACCTGGAAACGTTATATTATCAAAAAATAAGGAGTGAGTGTAGAAGGGTGAAAAGTACTTTTCGACGTAAGTATTCTCATACCTACCAATTCTGGGGAACGTATCAAAATATATAAAGCTTAAAACAAATAATGGATGAAATACATAATGGTTTAATGGTCATAATACATACTAAAATTTTCTATGAAACTATTGATAAAACGAGTTTTTTTAATCATGTAATATACAGATTGGTTTAGGTTAGGTTGAGTTTATTGTATGAAAATCCTGTAAAGTTGAGAATTTCCAAAAAAATTACATTATATCAAATGACCATTATGTATTTCGTCCATTATTAATTTTAAACTTTAGATATTTTGATACGTACCCCAATTCTGGTTCTGATTCTGATCAAACCAAAGCCGAATAAAATTTGAACGAAAGTTTTTAAATCCAGTCGATCTCAAACGGCTGTATTTTAGCAAACAAATCGAACGGTAAAATAGCAACTGGTTTACCGTCTCTCTGTTTCACGAAGCGAAAAGCCAAATACGTGATGAAAACATGCTCAAATACTATCCTTTAAAATAACTATCTGAAATGATTAAAGCATTATATCTCCCACGAAGTCAAACGTGAAAAATTAAAAATAATATCCGGCATCGTATAAGGTTTATTTCCTTTGTCACTTTTAACTATAAGTATGCTGTTCCCAAGAAAAACACGTTTATAGCAAAACCAGCTGTTGCCCGCGACTCCGTCTGCGAAAAATAAGGGTATAATAAATAGCCTACGACCTATGCTCAGACCTACCAAATGGAGAGAATTTTTTTCATAAAAGTCATGACTGACTTCCTGATCCGTTTCGGAGGAGTTCGATAACAAACACCGTGACACGAGATTTTTATATACAGGGTGTAATCAAAATTGTTGTAGATAGTAACCTCTGTTGTGTAGACTTGCTTATAATATTATTCTTTTTCTTTAGGTGCTCCTTAGTTACTTCAAATAAACACTCTTGACAATCAACATCTTTTTACTAATTCTCAATTTACAAATAATTTTATTAAATGCTCTTCTAGCTCTTACCATCAAATATTCCAACACGTTATCAGCACGAAATGCAGAAGAGTTTAAAATTGAATTTGTAAATTAGTTGAATCAGTTTTTTTTTTGCGTGATTAATAATTTTGACTAATCGAAATGCCACAAGAAACTGGAGATGCTTCGAGTGTTAATAAGTCGAATCCCTCTACGTCGAATTCATCTTCGATTCCATCATTTTGTCTGAGGAATAAAGATGGATATCCTACTTGGAAGTTTAAGATGAGAAATTACCTTTTACACGAGGATTTGTGGGTAACAATAAGTGGTTATTCGGAAGATGACACGACCCCTGCTTCGATCAAGGTACGCAACGACGAGAAAGCTCTAGCAAAAATATGCTTAACAATAGACGGTGCAGCTATTACTCACGTCAGATGTGCGAAAACTGCAGCCGAAGCGTGGAATCTTTTGCAACAGGCTTTTGAGGATAAGGGAATGGGAAGAAGACTTGCTTTAGAGAGAAAACTGTACAGGTTGAGTCTGTCAGATTTTGAAAATATTGAACTGTACATAAATGCAGTGATATCAACCGCACAGGATCTTGCAGATATTGATGTAGTCATAGAGGACAGGTCTGTTGCTGCTATACTTTTGGGAGGTCTCACCCCAAAATATGAACCTCTCATTATGGCTTTGGAAAATTGCAATATAGACGTGACTAGTGACTTAGTAAAGAGAAAACTGCTGAACGAAATGTCTAAAGATGCAGCTATATCCATAGATTCCGTCTTTCATGCGAAGAAGAAACCTAAATCTAAGAAGAAGGAAATAGTCTGCTACGAGTGTAAAGTACCTGGTCATAAGAGACCCGACTGTGCATTGCGAAACAAGAAGGAGAAAGCCAATACGGAGAATGCTAAGAACACCACATTTACAGCTCTCAATACTTTTGGCAACTCAAGCAAGGAGGTTTTTTATGTAGATTCTGGTTGTACTAAACACATGAGTTTCAGACAAGATTGGTTTCAGAACATTACGATACAAAACAAAGGTAGTGTTACTGTCGCAAACGGAGAGCAGATTAAATGCTGCGGCATAGGAGACATTTCAATAAACACACCCGATAACGTAATCAACAAGATCAGCGATGTTGCTTTTGTCCCTGATTTAAAAGCCAACTTACTATCTGTGCAGAAAGCTGTTGATAAGGGTTTTGTTTGTACTTTTGATAAAAATGGATGTAACTTTTATAAATCTGATAATTTTCATTTTACAGGTGATTCGGTACTTCATGCCTCGCCCTGTGGTGGACTGTACGTTGTAGATGGTACTGTTAATGTTCCCGAGAATGTGGCAAGTAATCATTTGACGCAGGATGTGCACTCTGACTGTCAGAATATTAGTTACAAACTCTGGCACAAGAGGTTAGGACACCTGTGTCGTATAGGCATGACCCAACTCAAGAATCACGAGGTAGGTGTAAAGTTTACAGTAGTAGATAAAAGCAATTGCATCGCTTGCGTGGAAGGAAAACAGGCAAGAAAACCTTTTAAGAAGGTATCATATAATAGAGCTACTTCTCCTTTACAACTGATCCATATGGATTTATTGGGACCTTTGTCAACTAACTCTTTTCAGGGTAACAGGTATATGTTAACCATAGTTGACGACTTTACAAGAAAGGTATTTGCTTACTTTATTTCTTCCAAGACACAGGTTAAAGAGAAATTCAGTATTTTCCAATCCTATGTTGAGAACCAATTAGATAAGAAAATTAAAGCGGTTAGGACTGACGGGGGTAAGGAGTTCGTTAATAGGGAATTCGTTGATTATCTTGCCTCTAAAGGTATCGAACATCAAACGACGACGCCTTATAGTCCTCAACAAGTGGGGGCTGCTGAACGAACTCAACGCTCAATAACCGAGAAGGCGAGGACGTTGCTAGCAGAAAGCTTACTGCCAAAAGCATACTGGGAAGATGCTTTTCAAGTTGCCGTGTACCTAAAGAATAGGTCTCCTCACAGAGCCTTAGGTGGTCAAATTCCGGAGGACAGGTGGTGTGGTTGTAGAAATGACCTTAGTCATTTGAAAGTGTTTGGATGCAGAGCACTTGTACACATACCTTCATGTCACAGGAAAAAGTTAGACGTAAAGGCAAAGGAAGCGATTTTTGTCGGTTATTCAGAAAATCCAAATACTTATATATTTAGGGATCCTGCTAACCCACGAAAAGTGATTACGTCCAGAGATGCAACCTTTTTTGAGAATTGTTTTACAGGATTGAAGGAGCAGAGACAGTCTGAACTTGGGGTACAGTCAGATTCCATATTGTTATTCGAAGATCACGAACCTGAACATGAAGATGGTCAATTCTTCGATTGTGTTGACAGTATCGACACCATAGCTGAGACAACTCCACAAGTAAATGTAGAAAGTGCTGAAGAATCAGCAAATATGAGAGAATCAGAATCATTCTATGAGCTGAGACTTCCTAGTGTCGACGAAAGGCCACCAAGTTTGAAAGTGGAACAATCAGTTTCGGAGCGGAGGTATCCCGCAAGAAACAGAAATCCACCAGATTTTCTTACTTACAATGTGCCGACGGTTGATGCCAATGAACCTACGACATATTATGAAGCTACTCATGCTGCTGATGCTGATAAATGGCACCATGCAATGGCTGATGAGTACAACTCTCTAATAAAACTCCAAACATGGGATCTAGTAGATAGACCAAACAAAAAGGTCATACCATGTAAATGGGTTTACAAACTTAAAAAGGACGCTTATGGTAATGTCACAAAATATAAAGCCAGACTTGTCGTCAAAGGTTTTAATCAAGTTAAAGGCGTAGACTATGACGAGACGTTTGCACCAGTGATTCGTCACTCTTCTCTCCGCACTTTGTTTGCATTAGCTGCAGAGATGAGTTTAAGAATGAAACACTTAGACGTTGATACCGCGTTCCTTAATGGAAACTTAGAAGAAGAAGTTTTCATGGAGCAACCCCTTGGGTTCATAGAAAAAGGCAAGGAAAACAAGGTTTGTTTGTTGCATAAATCCTTGTACGGCCTTAAACAGGCGCCGAGAGCTTGGAATAAAAAGTTAAACGAAACGCTTATAAAAATAGGTTTTACAGGAACTCCATCTGAGCCTTGCGTATATACGAAACTTTTTGGTGAAGAACTCATAATCTTAGGAATATTTGTCGATGACATAATAGTCTTCTATAAATCCGAATTGACATTTGACATTGTCAAAAAGGATTTGTCGAAATATTTTTCTCTGAAAGATCTCGGAATCTTGAAATGTTATTTAGGTTTGCAAATTGAATATGATTCCGATAGTGTAAGAATAAACCAGAGAAATTATATCTTATCGTTACTGGATAAGTTTAATATGAAAGATTGCAAGACAGTGGACACTCCTTTAGTTAAAAAGAATATGGAAAGGAGAACCGAAGGACAAGTTGGTGAGTCTTATCCTTACCAAAACTTAATAGGAGGACTAATGTACCTTTCGGTAAACTCTAGGCCCGATATCGCCTACGCCACTAGCTACTTAAGTCAGTATAATACGTGTTATACGAAGGAACACTGGAATGCTGCTAAAAGGGTTCTGCAGTACTTAAAGGGTACTCTAAACTATTCATTGGTTTACAGGAAAAGCGGAAAACCCTTAGAAGGTTATTGTGACGCTGACTGGGCGAACTGCACGATAGATAGAAGGTCATACACTGGGTACGCCTTCAAGTTGAGTGGAGGGCTTGTATCTTGGGAGTCGAAAAAGCAACCTACTGTTGCCTTATCCTCGGCGGAAGCAGAGTATATGGCACTAGCGTCTGCCACAAAGGAAGCGTGTTACTTGCGTCGATTTATCTATGAGATAACAGGTAAACTTTCATCAGTTAACTTAGCTTCTGACAGTCAGAGTGCCATTAATCTCGTTCGAAATCCCGTACACCACAGCAGGACGAAGCATATTGATACCCGTTTTCACTTTATTAGGGAAAAATTATACGATAATGTTATAATGTTGGATTATGTGAAAACTAGTGATATGCCTGCTGATGTGCTAACAAAGCCACTAGGGCCTATAGTACACAAACGATGTACAATTAGCTTAGGTCTGGTAACTTAATTTTATATTTATGTTTTATTGTTTGTGTGTTTGTCTTGCACAACTTCGATTAAGGGCGGCTGTTGTAGATAGTAACCTCTGTTGTGTAGACTTGCTTATAATATTATTCTTTTTCTTTAGGTGCTCCTTAGTTACTTCAAATAAACACTCTTGACAATCAACATCTTTTTACTAATTCTCAATTTACAAATAATTTTATTAAATGCTCTTCTAGCTCTTACCATCAAATATTCCAACAAAAATGGTGATCTAAAAGTAGCGTTCCTTACTCAGTTAATGCTGGCCAACATAATGCACTAACTCATTTGTTTTAATTAGTCTTATAAAATTTGAGATCTCCATACATTGAGTTGGTGATTTCATGGCAACAAAGTATGAACATCCCAAATTTTATCAGACTTATTTTAGCAAATGAGTTAATGCAATGTTGTCCAGCATTAACTGAGTAAGGAACAATACTTTTGGATCACCATTTTGATTACACCTTGTATTAGAAGATGAACATTTTGTCTGTTTGTACCTACAACTTATGGCAAAGTAAATGTCAATGTGTCAGATACGCTTAGCAAGCATTTGTGATGAATGCAAATTAATGTCCGAACATCCAAAGATCTTTACAAACTTTCTCATTTATAATATAAGTAGGATTGTTTGTTCATTCAGTTTTAGAAAATTTTGCAAAATGACAGAGCAATGGGAATTAAATATCAAAATATGTACGTAAATATGTCATATTTGAGCCATTTTGAGGTTTACAGCTCACAAAGCCACTAGTTCGATTATTTGAGCAGACTGTTAAAGTAATGCTACATGATTAAATAAAGTTACCTTATCCACTGAAAGACTAAATGTCTTTCGTACAAAAGGAAATCAACGCAGTAACAAAATAAAGAAAGCAGCAGCAATCAAATTTCGATTGTATTCCCATTCGTCAACATTTAGGCCAAAAAGTCGATCAAAAAAACGTTCAAATATCAATCCAATAACCTCAAAAACGACAGCCAAAGGATGAAGTGCAAATAATAAAAGGCCAGAGAGAGCAAACCCTGTTGAAATGACGCTCGCTGAGATAAGCTGAGCAAAAAGAGATGGCAAATTACGCGTCCCCATATCATGTTATTACAACTGTTGGGTGCTCATCTTTGATGCATTTGCACATCGCCGGGTATCTGGCTTTTTTTGATGTATAAGTAGTAATAATTAAAGTTTTGAAAATAAAGTTCGATACTTGATTATTATTATTACATTGTTATCGTAGCTTTGCTTCAATATTATACCTTTTAACCAAACCCGTGTACTGGAAATAGGTCAAAGTAGTAATTAAAGCACATAAGCCCGAAAAGTAAATGCTGGAGCCAGATATCAAACCCGGGTTATCGCAGTTCATTCGTCGTTCCATTTTCTGAAAAAAATTTGGGGTGGTGTTGTGATCTGATTCTGATGGTATAGCAAAAATCCGGGTTCGATCCCCGGCTCCGACATAAACTTTTATAATTTTTCGAATGTGTTTAGTTACGGTATTATTAAAAAAATCACAGTAAAACCGTGAAATTAAATAAAAAAATGCTGAAGTTAGTCATGCTAAACTGTTTACTCTAAATATCCTTAAAAATCCTAACAGATAATTTTGACGCTTTGAATAAACTTATGCCATTTTAAATTCCCGTTGAAAAACAGGCTTAAACATGTTATAGCCCTGACCTTCCGTCTGCCTGTCTGTCCGTGGCTTAGCTTAGTAACTCTTAGCACTAGAATGCTATTAGCATGAACACACATCACAATTACGGTGATAAAGAGTAAATTAAAAAAAATGTAGGAGACGCCCCGTAAAGTGAAAATGTTTTTCTTTTCTCATCAATTCAAATGAATAAACCACATACCACGATACATATAATGTTGATTCGTAAATGTCTGCCATTGAAGCCGTTAAAGCGTGTTTATATTTAGCGCAAATACCTTGGAAACTAAGGTATGTAAATATTTAATTATAACCAACAAACTTGTCGGTTACCCCATCCTCCGTCAAGTCAAATGCTAAGTCGCGATGCAATGTGCCCAACTTATTTTACAGACCGGGAATTATACTGGTTCATGCTACTGGATATGGATATGAATAGCAACTAAAATGTGCAGCCGAAAGAACTGAATCACTTACCAGGGTGAACCCTTTTCATTGCAAATATCATGTTTACATTCTATACATCTGCTAAAGTAATCATCGTGAAATTTGTTGTGAGAAGGTTCCACCCTCAGTTTCCTTGACTATACGTTTTTAAGGTTCGTTTAGTTCGCACGCGGGTCCAGTGCGGATTGTTGAATATACCTAACGCTGGCCATCAACAGTATCCTTTGGCTGTCTTGTTTTTATACCAAGATTTAGCTGTCACTGTCTTCTGTGCGGTTTTTCGGAGCAGGAAACTTCACACACACCATTGAATAATATGTAATATTACGAAGCTTAAGATTTTCTGGGTTATTATTAGATTACCATCTCACCATGTTGTTTTTTAGTCGAAGCCATAATAACTAGCCTAGTGGTTTGACGTACCTACTCGTATAAGAGTTCGAAATCGGACTCGCACTTCTTGAGTTTTACAGAATTTATGTGCAAAATTACATTTGAAATTTACCATGAGCATTTTACGGTGAAAGAAAATATCGCGAGGAAACCTACACACACCTGTGAGATAACTCAGTTAAGTGAGTGAAGGGCGCAGGTCTCTCTCAGTATGGGATGATTTGGGCCGTTTTTCCCACGCAAGCTCAATATGGATTATGAAATTCACAAACACCGTTTAATTTCTTTGCAGCTGTGTTGACGATGTTTCCCTTTATCGCAAAAAAACTCATGGTTAAATGTAATTTCGCACATAAATTCTGAAAAACTCAGAGCCCCGTTGTCGAACCCGCTACCCTCTGCTTGAAAGGCCATAGGCTAAACCAATAGGCTACCACAACTTCCCACAACGGTCTCTTGTGCTAATCCGAATTGCGCTTGACCGTTTTTTTAATATGAATTAAGAGGATACGATGCGCACCATTTCTCCATACAAACGTAGTCCCCTGTTTCCTCCCTGGATAATGGCTTTAGAGCCAATTTTTTTTTACTGTGTAATCTGTATCTACCACAGCTATGCCCCTATATTTCGTTATTTTCCATATTTCAATTAACATAAGAAATATGAGCTTTCAAAAACTGAAAAAATTGCCCAATTTCAACGTCATTTTCAGACACTCATCAGAAAGGAATCCCTCATATAAACAAAAAAAGGAAAACATAGGGGCATAGCTAAATCTGTCCTCTAATTATTTTTGAAAAATAAATATTTTATTGGTCCAGTTTTCGATAAGAATATAGGGGACTACGAAATGCTGTTTTGATTAATTTTACGCGCCTGTTAACGGTCTGAGCTGCAGCTGTCCCGCGAGACAGCGACATTTCATTAAAATACCTATTTCTCAAAAGTCTCTCAGCCATCGTATCCTCTTAAGCGCAAAAAACAAGAGACAATCGTGCACTATGTAATATAGCTTGATATTTTACTGTTACGCCAATCCTCCTCGGTTTATCCCCGACAGCGTAATGAATATTAATATACCACCACGTGTAACTTTGTGTGTTAGTGAATTATCTATTGATACTCTAACACCAAGTTTCAGTAAGTTAAGACAACATCATTACATATTCACTTGACTTTGCTTCGACCTAAAGTCGACCCAGATACTTTCTTTACCACCCTAAACTTTAATGTTAGTTTTTTTAATAGTCTTTTAGATATCTCATTGCTGGGCGAATGTCTCCCCTTTTTCTTTCCACCCGTTTCTATCCTTCGCAATATCTTGCCAAAATAGGTCAAAACAAAAATAAAAAAAATAATTGGTCAAATCCCGCCATATCTATTTTGGAGTGCCCCTGCTCCGGTGCCCGTCGCTTTGAGCCCAATTGATGATTATTTTTGCCCACTGATCCGTATGTATTGGGAACGTATTAAAATATCGAACGTTAATATATCAAATGAATAAATGAGAGAGAATGAATAGTTGTAAAACTAACCCGACCTGTTGAGAAGTTTACGGTTTAAGTTAATAAACTTTTCGATATTTTAACCATTATTATTATTTTATTAAATTCGATAATATATTAACGAGACGCATTAATTAAAATTTCAGCCGAAAGACGTCCACTGCTGAAGTCTCTATCTATAGTGCATTATCTAATTAATATATTGCATGCCAAGTGTAGGTAGAACATAGGCACATCCTATTCCACTACTCGTAAGATCTTTGTTATTCACACTATGTTCTGGCAATAAATAACTTTGACTTTGACTTTATTATGGTTCTTGACATACTGCCCTGTGATGGACAGACGGACGGGCAGTGTAGCGATATTAATAAGAATCCGTTTACTATCACCCTTCGGGCATCATCATCGCCGCAGTAATAGGTTCCATAGCAGGGCACAGGGCCTCCTCACAGAATCGGGTATGGAACCCTAAAATTAGTACAACACTGATTTTTCCATTATAGCTACAGGGAATTAGCCTATTTTTATTCATCCATGCGAGCACAGACACGGACTTAAGCTAGTGTTTATATTAATTTATAATATGTGATTATTTACCTACCTAGCTAGCGTGGGTTATTCGAGTCTTCGTAGATCCACGTCGATTTGTCTAAGCCTCCCTTGAGGCATCCGTAATGAATATTAACATCCCGCCTAGAACGGTACGTTGGCGGTTACAGTCTGTTATTTCAAGCTAATTTTGATGTATTTTCTATAGTCTAGCAAGTTAGTTGTGCTTCTTGAGAATTACCAGTAAAAACCTGGAACAGAACTTAGTATTAGTGAATATAGTTTTGTGAAATGTCTACAGCAAGTGTTTGATCTTGTTAAAGCGCTAGGTTATTAACCAGATACTTTGTTTGCTTCATGCAACATTAAGTTAAGGATATTGTTAGATCTGGGGGCATGAATACGTTGTGAAACGGTCAAGCCACTTATTTTGACTAATTACAAGGTGTTGGTGTTAAGAATTTGTGAGGTTAGAGCTTGTAAAGTAAGGGCGTGTAGAATTAGAAGTTTGGTCTTGTCTTGGCAATATAATGTTTTTGGAGGGTTACACATTTTTCGAAATTGCATCGTAAACATATTCAATTTATGTCAAAAGTGAATAAGGTTATACAATCGCGCATAATAGGCTATTTTCGGTGATTAATCTGAATCAGTGACTTCACTTACACTTGTAATGCTTGATTGGTTAACGTACGGCCACATTAAATGGCCAAAACGAGGTCGATTCTTGACATCAGATCTCCGAAAATCAGAGCAGTCAGGCTTCGGTTTACCATTAAAGCATGTTATTTTGGTATTATTAACTACTAGCGACCCTCCCCGGCTTCGCACGGGTGCAATTATGCATGTATTATACATATTTATAATCCTTCCCTTGAATTACTCTATTTATTAAAAAAAATCCGCATCAAAATCCGTTGCGTAGTTTTAAAGATCTAAGCATACATAGGGACAGACAGAAAGCGGGAAGTGACTTTGTTTTATACTATGTAGTGATATTATTCGAAAAAAAACTGTACTAAAGTTGAAGTATAATTGCATAAAATAAATGTAGACGTATGTCAACAATGTATTTACATGTATGTACACGTTTCCGTCTGAGCGGCCCTACCAAGACTGTCGCCTGCACACCCGCTGTTTGCATTTCACTCAGCAAAGATTTATGACGAATCGGATCGCTAAGCCTTCGTAAAAGACGTGCTCAATAAATTGTCACGGTTAAAGAATGCTTGGTTTTGAATTCATGGCCCGCCGGCATCGACTTGTGTGATCTATTCGGTCAATTTACGAATTCGATATTCTCGATGTTTATCAAACTGCGAAGCACTAATAATATGTACTTTCCATATAAAAAAAAAACAACTTTTTATTCCACTAATATTATAAACGTGAAAGTTTGTATGGTGGATGTGTGGATGTTTGCTACTTTTTACTCTTTTTTTTCTACATAAATTGACACATAATGCAATTCCCAATTCCAATCGACACAAAACAGTATCAACAGAGCTCCACTCACGCGGAGCTCCTACTTTCCCTTCGGGCCAATGCAAACTAACATAACCTAACCCTACTAGATATTGGTCATTACGCGTTTTGGTCCTTCTGCGTTATTTTTTTCAATACATACATTGGTCATTGGTCGGCCGTCCTGGAAAAACAGTATTACAGAAAAGTTTCGACGGTTATTTCCGAAGTCTAGCGGTCCACCTCCTTTGATCTCTACTCAGCAGCCACGGGCGTGCATTAAAAGAAAATTAACGGAATTTGATGCACAGATTATGCAAATCAACGCATATCCAGACAGGTTCTTTGTTAGCACGTACACTAAATGAGTTTTAATAGCGACGCCTGACGAGGCATTTGCATGAAAGGAGTTCTTGCGCCGCGTTTTGCTTGTTTACTTGAGCGTAATTGTTTTCGACTTGGTTGCATCAGTTCAGTTAAGTGAATTTGAGAGAAGTTTGTAAGATTCACGGATATTGGTGTAAATTGAGACAGCAAAAGAAAATCTAAACTCAGGAATCTTGTCAGGAGTCTTTTTGCACCCCCTAATCTACAACAGACTTATAAGACTATATAATTTTAAAGAATACTCAGTCTTCGAAGCAAAAAAGCTTTTAATAATTAACATGATGATCTTATCCTATTCAGACACGGAAAACATTATTAAGATAACATATTAAAAACACACACACATACACCACACACCTACACACACACACACACACACACACACACACACACACACACACACACACACGCACACACACACACAATATTCGCCCTCACATAGACAACTTGTTGACACACAATTAAGAATATAATTATAATTTTGTTTTTAGTTATTTATGTTTCGCCTTAATTATTAAGGCTTTAAGAGGCTTTAAGAATTTATTTCAGTTATATTGGTGTATGTCCGTTTTGTTTTATTTTATTTTATTATTTTATTCTTTCTGTTCCTTAAATATGGTTGCAAATAGCCGCTAATGTAATATATTATTTTTGGAAACTGTAAGGAACACTTTTACCCCACGGGACAGGCTATGCCTAGTGTGGGGTTCAGTAAATATGTAACTGTGTTTTATTGTCATTTTTTTGGAAATAAACTATTTGTATTTGTTGTATTTGTATTTGTTACAGATATTTGTCTCGATTTAATAACGTATAATTTTAATGATCTTAATAAGTGTGATCTTATGAGTGCAATGTGTGCGAATGATCTAATTATCTAGGTAACGGTATTAAGAGAAGAATATCATGTTTCAATTAGCAAATTTATGTACAGTTGCAAGCTCAAAGATGTCAATCTGTTTTGCTTAGTAGTTTTTTGTATTAACTCCGATTTATTTTTGTTCTTTTTTCCAGTGCTACGTTATTTCTAAGATCTGTTATCCTTTCACTAGAGCTGTTTCCACTCTAATTTAGCTGTTTTTGAGTAAAATAATATGTGTGAGATCTAGGTACAATGTTCGTGCTTCTCATTAGCATTCCAATTTTTCCTACACAGGAAAGTGACTCACAAAGTCGGTTTATTTTATTATTCACTTTTAAGAATTCTTAAACAAGGGAATGACAAATGTGAAACCGATTTCAGAAACATCACGCCCAAAATTTAAAAAACCATTCTGAGCCCCTCAAACAAAATTACTGTATCGTAAAACAATGATTTAGAATCTCGAAGTTTGCCTTATTATTTCCATTCGGGGGAGTGAATCGACATGCAACCGTTACGTAGATACCCAGGTATCTATAACTTGATTTGATAATAATAAGTTACAAACGGAAATGTGGAAATCAGGGGGCGGCTGGCTTGGGGCGTGAAAATGTTTATACACTTTCATAATTTTGAGGGGATGATATCGGATACGGCAAGGGGCCGCGAAGGGCTTTCAACAAAATACTTAATACGGAAAATACGAGGTTGAAAACCTGGTTATTTCTAGCCCTATTATTGCGGCTGATGTTGTATTTGGGAGGCTTTGCAGCGAGAAACGCATTACCATAAAGAATAGTGAATCGATTTACTTCGGGGTATTTGTTTATTTTCATACAATCTTCTTTGACGGGGAAAACGAAGTGGATATAAAACAAGTGAATATATACGTAGCTGCGTGTGTATACGTCACGTTTATTTTTTTGATCGAGTAACTTCGTTTCCAAATGTAATCTGAACCCTAAACCTATAGTACATTACTGCGCAGCGGCCGCGAAATAGGGGATTGCCGGCCTAGTAGTTATAGATGGCCGAGTGTTAACGAGGCCATCTAGAGATACGAGGCCGGCAATCCCTGTTCGTGGCCAAGGCTTGTCATCGTCGTCGTCATCGTCGTCGTCATCATCACCATCATCATCACCATCATTATCATCATCACCCATCATCACCATCATCATCACCATCATCATCACCATCATCACCATCATCATCAACATCATCATCATCATCACCATCATCATCACACCATCATCATCATCATCATCATCACCCATCATCACCATCATCACCATCATCTTCATCATCATCATCATCATCAACATCATCATCATCTCATCATCACCATCATCATCACCATCATCATCATCACCATCATCATCATCATCATCATCATCATCACCCATCATCACCATCATCACCATCATCATCATCATCAACATCATCATCATCATCTCATCATCACCATCATCACAATCATCATCACACCATCATCATCACCACCACCATCACCATCATCGTCACCGCCATCATCAACACCATCAGCATCATCAAATAAGCGTAGTGGCAGAATGTCTTAATGAACCAAAACGCAAATATTGCTTATAGTTTTTTTTAAATGGCTAAATGCGTCATGGTATGAAACAATAGACGATCACTTTGCTGGCCAAGGCCAGCAATGTTGTATGAAATTCCATTATTGACCTCTCGTCTAGCTGCACACCACGCCGCGCCTGCATTGTGACACTTCGTGGCGTATTATAAGGAACATAACGTCAAAATTTCATAGCATGTTTGAGAAAATTATTATTATTATAACTTTCCCGCGGGATCGGGAGTTGACTTTAAAACTTTTTGTGCGCTGACGATGTCGCGGGAAAAAGCTAGTAAATTATATATTATTATTATTATTATCTGGATTTCATTTGGTATTCGATCAGGTAACTTTTGACCAGTATACAACACCGTAGTTAGTAAATAAGATTTCTGTAATTAGGTTAGTTATATTGTATAAATAAAATATTTTTTTTTTTTTTTAAGGCAGTATAAAACGTACATACTTTTAATTGGCGTTTGTGGTACTAGAGACCGAAGTCGCTAGCAAATTTACACTAGTATACTTTATACACGACAGGATAGCTTTGTGGTCAGTGACCCTTTTCACTAGCTAGACTTAAAAAACTGGCCAAGTGCGAGTCGGACTCGCGCACCGAGGGTTCCGTACAAATTTATATGTATCTATGAACATCCAGTCTTAGCAGACCCCTGCTCCTAAGCAAAATAATTTATGCTTTTCGCAATTTTACCTTTATCTGTGCTATAAGTCCTTGCATCATACCAAATTTCAAGATTCTGAGTTCACGGGAAGTACCCTGTAGGTTTTGATTCCCTTGCGAGTTTCGAAAATATTGGGAAATTTGCGTCATAAACTGTATCTTTTGATTGCGTTGGCTTAGAAGTTTGATTTTTTCACAGCTCTAAGGAACTGTAGACCTGAGTATTTGATATAAATTTCAGCTTAATACCTCCACGCGTTCCCGAGAAAAAGGGTCTTGACAGACGGACGGACGGACGGACGGACAGACGAACAACAAAGTGATCCTATAAGGGTTCCGTTTTTTCCTTTTGAGGTACGGAATTCTAAAAAGTAAGAAGCTTGTATTAAAAATGTTTTTATTTCAAAAACTTCTTCCTAAGAAGACGTAACCATTCTCAACAGCACATAATTTACAGGTAGTTGCTTTAATAAATTCGTCTATAACTAAGCATGGCTAAACGGCGTTGAAATGAAACATGCCCTTTTAACAGCCATTTCAAATGCCACCGCTCGCTTAAGTATCGTTTATTGGTGATAATGCTTTTAGCTTGTGCAACGCCAGACCGATAGAGAGGTAAATTGCACGGCAAAATGCTTGTAGTAACACGTTAGCGCAAATATAAGAAAGGGCATGCATTGAACAATTTCAATTGCCACATTAAACCTTAAGAAGTGTTGAAGAGTTCAAGCGTGGAATAACAATTTGTTCGTACTAGAAAATAATCTCTATATGTAAAGGCTGATATTTCACGTCAACATTGTAAAAAAATACACTGCTGGGAGAGTAAATCTAGTATATTATAAAAATCTCGTGTCGTTTTTATCTAGTACATAAAAATTCACTTAGTTCTTCATTTAGTTATTTCTTTGATTACGCATTGAAAATTCAATTACATCAGCTATTATAGACACCTGAACAAATATATAATATGACCCATGAAATCAGAAAGAAATGAACCAAAAGATTAATAATAACATGCTCACTTACTTGTTTTAAGAACCGTGTAAATTCTAAAATAGTAAATTATCTTTAATCTGCACTAATCTTTGTGAAATCACATGTTGTAGTCGCAGTGCAAATTAAAAATCTAAGAACAAATATACGTAATGAAATATTTCACAAATATTTTACCAAAAGCTTATGGCGTAGAATCTTAGAAAGCTTAAATCTTTAGATGAAAATAAAAAGTAAACAAACTATACCAAGAGATTTACGATTAACAAACTCTTTTTAATTAAAAAAAACCTTTAAGCGAGTTTGGGCGAGTCTTGTTCTTAATCATGAATTTATTTGGGTATTTTTTGCTGAAATTATTCAGGTTTATTGAATATCGGGGAGAGGGCAATCTATCACGGGGATACACGAGACCCAGGACCTTGTGTAAGCCCGACCCGGGATAAATGGGTCACCAAAATCCTTTGAAAGTCGGACTTTTAAAAATTGGATTTACTCGTTCACATGTTTGCGGTTTGGGTTGATTGTTATCTACTTTTACGTATTTATGCTATAAAATATAGGAATAGTGACAGTATTACATCACAAACGTGATGTTATAGAAACCATTTTGGGCATGGTTTTAGCTGAAAACATACACTCATTCATTACACTCAGTCATTGCACTCTAGTGTTTCTTGTTGTTTTGTTCAACTAAAAATACGTTGCCGCTTAAACTAAAAATATGTGCGACAATTTTTGAAAATTTTAATTTAGGAAACTAAGCCAGCCCAAATGAACATACTTGATTGCTATTTATTTATAGCTAGATGTAGTTGTAGATCGAATTCGTAACGAAGTGATCAGACAGAGAACCAAAGTTATCGACATAGCCCACCGCACGCTGAAGTGGCAATGGGCAGGCCATATAACCCGAAGAACCGATAACCGTTGGGGTAGACGAGTTCTTGAGTGGAGACCACGGATCGGCAAACGTAGCGTGGGACGTCCTCAGACTCGGTGGAGTGATGATCTTCGCAAGGCGGCTGGCAATAGCTGGATGAGAGTGGCCGAGGATCGTGCTCAGTGGCGTGCCATGGGAGAGGCCTATGTCCAGCAGTGGACGAACATAGGCTGATGATGATGATGATGATGATGATGTAGTTGCTATCAATATTTCGGGTTAAATTATGTCACATGCCTTTTGCAAGGTCTCATCTATATCTGTACTAATTTCATGAAAGTTACTTCAGTGGATTCGGTGTGGAAACGTAAGTAACGTATAGCTACTTTCAGATTCATAATGATTATTATTTAGAAAACCAAAAGTTCAACCAGTAGGTGACTGAAGAAGGAAGTAATGATAAGAATTTTATACAAATGTTTAGTGTCACCCTTAAAATTACTAACACGAGAACTAGAAACGTCGCCACTTTGTCTCCTCTCCTTCAAATAATGTGCACACTTTTTTTGTGCTTACATTACGATTTACTAAATTAGGTACCTACTGTATTTTTTTTTTTTTTTTTTTTTTTTTTTTTTTAATAGCCTGTTTCAGTGTCCCACTGCTGGGCAAAGGCCTCTCCCCTGGACTTCCAACTCGCCTTGTCTGCACTTGTGTTTGACCAGTCGCTCGAGAACGTGTCTAGGTCATCCCGCCATCTTCGCCTTGGCCTGCCGCGGCGCCGGCAACCGTCCTGGGGCACCCATTGAGTGGTAACCCGCGCCCACCTCTCTGGGTGCATGCGGCAGACATGGCCAGCCCAGTCCCATTTCAGCCTGGCGGTTGCTTTGCCTACATCTACAATGCATGTTTTGGAACGCAGTACAATGTTCCGGACTCGATCGGTTCTTTTTACATCTAAAATGCTGCGCTCCATAGCTCTTTGGCAGACCTTCAATTTGGACTTCTGAATTTCAGTCAGGGACCACGTTTGAGCACCGTAGGTTAGGATAGGCAGTATGCATGTGTCGACGAGTTTCCGCTTGAGTGACAATGGAAGGTTACCCTTCAACAGCTCCTTCATGGACCAGAAGCTCTTCCAGGCGTTATCAATTCGTCTTTCGACCTCTTTGTCTTGCCTATTGTTAAAAGAAACTATATGGCCCAAGTAAATATACTCGTCGACATAATGCATGACGTGCCCATCTACCTCGACCCTACGTTTCGTGCTATTGGTCATGACTTTTGTTTTGGTTCTGTTCATCAGAAGTCCAACCTGAAGGCTTGCAGAGCTGAGATCTTGAAGCATCACTTCGAGTTCTGATGCTGAGGAAGAGAAAAGGACTATGTCGTCGGCGAAGCGAAGATTCGTTAGTCTTCTGCCGTCGACCACAATGCCCTTCTCCCTCCAAGCTTCCGCCAGGCTCTTGAATATCTCTTCTAGTGAGCTTGTAAACAATTTGGGAGATAGCGGGTCGCCCTGTTTTACTCCTTTTTCTATTTTGAATGATTGACCTGATAAATGGTTGAGCTTTATATTGGCAGTGCTGTTATTATAAATTGACATCAACAGATTTATATATGTTGGGTTAATGTTCTGATTATGAAGTGCTGTTTCTATTGCAGAATGTTTGATACTGTCAAATGCCTTCGAGTAATCTATGAATGCCAGGTAGAGCGGTTTATTAAATTCATTGCATTTCTCTATGAGTTGGTTAAGAGTATGAAGATGATCTGTGGTTGAAAATCCGGGTCTAAAGCCAGCTTGCTCGGGCGGTTGAAGCTGGTCAAGCTGCCCAGCAATGCGACTTTCTATAATTTTTATGAAGGTCTTGTAGGCGTGTGAAATAAGGCTAATAGGACGATAATTGCCAATATCGCATTTATCGCCTTTCTTATGCAGGAGTATTATGTTGGAATGACACATTTTTTGCGGAAATTTACCGGTGCGAAGAATAAGGTTGAAAAATTTTGTTAGGTGGGGGAGTAAAATTGGTTTGCCAAATACAAGAGTCTCTGTGCTGATTCCGTCAACTCCTGGACTCTTTTCCAGCTTTATCTTTCGAAGAGCCTTATCTACCTCGTCTTCGGTAATCGGAGGAATGTTGTCAGCACAAATAAAATCTTCTGTGTTATAACTTTTAGTTGAATCGGAATAAAGTTTTTTATAGAAATTAGTGCAAATATTTAGTATTTTTTCCCTATTACTATGTTTGGTGCCATCTTCGTCTCTCAAGTTGGTGATCCAGGACTTTCCTTTATATATTCCCTGCTTAGCTGTTCTTAGCGATTTATTTTTGATGAGTGCAGTCTTGACTAATTCAGTGTTGTTATCCCTGATGTCCTTTCTGATGCTGCGTTTAACTATTCGATCCAGTTTACGGTATTCCGCTGAACCTCGGTTTAACCGAGTTCTTTCTTCGATTAGTGATATGGTGTTTGCAGTCAGTTTATTTAGTTTTTTAGGCCTCTGGGATATCTTATTGCTGGCTTTTCTTATACTCTCAATAATGTTGGTATACTTTATGTTCACGTCTTCCACATCAGTATCCATACCTTCAAATTGATTATGAAGTTCTATGTTGAACTGGTCATAATTTGCCATTAATACCGCTCTATTGAGTTTGTTGAAACGTTTAGAAAAAGTTATTTTGCGATGTATTTTGAAATTAAAATTGAGTTTGGCTCTAACTGGTCTATGATCGGAACTAAAATTGATTTTATTGATGATACCTACATCTTTAACGATACTTTGGTTTGATGATAATATGAAATCTATTTCATTTCTAAAACTACTGTCTGGAGATGCCCATGTCCAGCGTCGTTGCGATGTTTTATGGAAAAAACTATTAGATACCTTGAGGCTTTGTCCAAATGCGAACTGAATTAAGCGAGTACCTCGAGTGTTTCGGTTTCCTAACCCGTAAGGTCCTAATATATCTGCGTTGTCCAGTTCCTGTCTTGGTCCTACTTTAGCGTTGAAATCACCGAGGACCAGGTTCCAAGTTCCTCGGTGATCATCGCAAGCCTTATTTAGAAGGTCGTAAAAGTCTTCTGTCTCGTCGTCGCTATGAGCAGATGTCGGTGCATAAGCTTGTATAACAGTGAGACTCTGTGTTGGTGTCATGCGAAACTTTAGGACGGCGATCCTTTCCGAGTAGCCATAAAATTCGATAATATTATCCTTCCACTTTTTTGCCACCAGAAAACCCACTCCATGTTGCCCTCCAGCAGCTCCACAGTGATAGAATATGCAGCTGTCTCTTTCTACAATCTCTTCTCCCTCTCTTCTTACCTCAGCAAGACCTATTATGTCCCAATTAATGTCTTAAGTTTACCTACTGTATTAGCCAATTAAAATTTTGAAGTACAATTTTTGCTATAACCCACTATTGCGCACAGAATCGTGCGACGCTTCGTAACAGATTGCGCCGCAAAAATAATTACCTGGCTTTTTAGATAGGCGATTCGCGGTTTTACTTCACATGACATTTCTATTCCTTTTATAGTTAGCTCTGTGGTTTCATCCCTACAACGTATCTAAGATCCGCTGGCTTTCCTGGACCCTCATTCGCGTTGGATATCCTCGAATCTTTTATTACTATTGTAAAACATAGTGGCAGCGGAGCAGGGATTCTCGAGATGGTTGTAAAGGTAAAAATGTTATTCGAACGACTGTTTGAGTATTCTCTTTGTTAGAAACTGTTTTGAAAAGGAAAATGTTATGCCCAATTTAGTCTAATGTTATGGGTTAATTTGGTTAAAAAGTTTGAAAATGGTGAATGGTGGTGAATGGTGGACGATGGAACTTAGACTTTCGGCGGGAGGTGCGATGGTGGAATTTCGCAGCAGGCAACAAAATAAATAATTAATAATAATATTATGTAATGTTTAGTTGAAATGTAGCTGTTTTTACGTAGTTCAAAGATTTCGCAGCGTATCCAGTAATTATTGTGATGTAGTTCTTAATCCGTCCAACAGAAGCGCTGTAAAGTTTAAATATGCGCTTTTACAACCCAAGTTGCGTATTTCAAATTAAGGTGTCCGTTACTAAAGTATGAACTGCGATATGTCACATTATAAAGGTCTCTAAGGGAGTAAACTAAAACAAAAAACTTTTTGAAATCAATTTAAGTTTCATCAATCTAGATAACTTTGTTTTAACAAGGTCTAACAAGGTATTATTTATTTACTTTCTTCTAAGTTTAGAATCGTGATTTTTCTTTCATCTAATACAATTTTCCCACTTACTTTAAGTACCTACACGTCTCTAAAAATATATTTAAAAAACTGTTCAAATTAGTCCCGAGTTGTGTAATTAGGTCCTTAATGCACAAAAGATAAAAATCCCGACCAACTTTTCATTGTCAGCTCAAAGGAAAATTTTCCAATACTTTATCAATTTCTCATCTTACATAGGATTTATCTACTTAAACAAATCTTATAACGATTCTTAAAACTCTCCGCAAACTTTATTTTAATATAAATTAAGTTTCCGAATCCCTGTTGAGTTTGAAAGAAGAATATTTTTTGAAACAACAGGAGTTAATGAGAATTTCATTAACACGCCTCAGAGCGTCAAAAAAACGGCAAAATATTATTGGAGTGGAGAAAGTGCATTACCATTAGATCCCTAAGGGAGGAGGCAAATGCAAGGGGTCCAGAGAGACGCAACTGGCAATCAAAAACAACAAACCTCACGAACAAAATTGAAACTTAAATTGGTCTCCTTGCTCCTAATAGATTTTAAGCTTATCTATTAAAAAAACCGGCCAAGTGCGAGTCGAATTCATGCACTGAGGATTCCAACCAGATTAAAAGTCTGTTAAAATAAATTTAAACTTCATAGTATTTCTATGAAAAAATAAAATGAGTTTGTGGTTTAGTAATTTTCGGAGTTTTTTCTTTACTTGTGTTGTGAGGCTTTAGGGTGAGGCCACACAAGTATAATTTTGTGAGTTGTGAGCGGCAGAGTTTCGATTGCGCCATACATTGTGTCACGTGAGTGTCACGTGATGGCGCGCATATTGTATGGCGCGGACCGAAATTCTGCCGCTCACGACTCACAAGATTACGCTCGTGTGGCCTCACCCTTAGGCTTAAATATAAAAAACACTAGCTGTTGCCTGCGACTCCGTCTGCAAAGAATAAAAATACAGAAAAAACCAAATATAGAAAAAAAAATCATAAAAGTCGGTCAAGCCGTTTCGGAGGAGTTCGATAGCAAACACTTTACGGCTTTTGGCTTTGCTGTGTTGTATACTAAATTTCATAATTCTACAGGTTATGCCTAAATAAAAAAGTAATAAATTCCGGATACCACAACTGATGAAGGGCCGATCTGTTTGGCGAGCCTTGGGGGAGGCCTATGTTCAGCAGTGGACGTCTTTCGGCTGAAATGATCATTATGATAACCACAACTGAAACCCCTAGTGCAAGTGTGCATTTAGAAAATCATCATTATCATCATCATCGTTTCAGACAAAAGACGTCCACTGCTGAACATAGATCTCACCCAAGGCTCGCCAAACAGATCGGTCCAGCGCCATCCGCATCCAACGCGTTCCCGCAACCTTGACCAGGTCGTCGCTCAATTTTGTTGGAGGCCTACCTACAACACTACGTCTTCCAGTCCGTGGACGCCACTCGAGAACCTGTTAATTCTACGAGCGATGTGCCCTATCCACTACCAATTGAGTGACTTAAAAAAATCAGAGACATCATAATTATGTCGAAACCTGACCTGCATAGTGCCCACCTACCCCTTCCTCAAGTTTGTCGTCAAACTTACGGGCCATTCTGTATTATCAAAATGTACCCTATAGGTTTAAATTCCCAAAGTACTTGTATGAATAAATAATTTAAAAAGGTGTGTTTTGATCTCATGAACTGCAAATTTTTTTTGCCAGTTTGCTAGAATCCATAACCTTGGTGTTTCATATTAATTTGAATTCAATATATCTACTCGTTCTTGAAAGACAGGCAGACACCCTAGAAGAGAGAAGTGATTTCACAAGAGTTCCCTTTTTCTTCCCTTTCAAAGAAATAACACCGAAAATGCAAATTATCAAGTAAAAAATATCCAAGAGTTTAGAACAACTTCGTCTACAAAGAACATTGGCTAAACCTAAGCATCCAAGACGCCAATGTAATGTTTTCTGTTTACTTCAAATAAACCCAGAACACAACAAAGTAGAATTCACCGAGCGGAAAACTAGTTTCTTTCCCAGTAATCCAATATCACCATTGTAATACATACAGACTCCACGGAACCCATTTGTCCAGTATTTTATAATCCAACATGAACGCTCTTGATGCAAATTTTATTTACCCACTAGTTTTTATTCGCAACTTCATCATCATCATCATTATAGCTATGCGTCCCACTGCAGGGCACAGGCCTCCTCTCAGAATGAGAGGGGTTTGGCCATAGTTCCCACGCGGCCCCAGTGCGGATTGGAAACTTCACACACACCATTGAATTTCTTCGCAGCTGTATGCAGGTTTCTTTCACGTGGTAAATTTCAAATTAGTTTTGCACATAAATTCCGAAAAACTCAGAAGTGCGAGCCGGGATTTGAACCCCCGACCCTCTGCTTGAGAGGCCTTAGGTCACACCACTAGGCCACCACGGCTATCGGTCATTTCGTCTGCACAGAATTTTGTACTAACAACAAAAATTCAATTCGAGGTCTAAGATCGGTTTCGCGCTACATCCTATTAGAATCAATGAAAATATGGTCCGGAGTAGTCGGAGAAGCATTTGTATGATAGCTAAATCTTTATTGAGCCTTAGAGACTACTACACATCTCTCAGCCATTTTAGGTTAAAATATATTAAACAATAAACAATTCTGGGACCCATTACATCCCTTTCACATTTCACATAATCTTTTCTATAGGGCAGTGGGCAGGGCACATCGCTCGTAGAATTGACGGCCGATGGGGGCGTCCGCGGACCGGAAGACGCAGTGTAGTTAGGCCTCCAACAAGATGGAGCGACGACCTAGTTATTCAAAAATTCAAAATTCAAAATTTGTTTTATTGGTGACAGCCTTTTATAAGCTAGAGAAGGTTGAGACCTCCCAGTAAGTACAAATACCTGTGTTAGGAGATCCCGCTCTTCCTCAAGTTTAGCAATTACATAATGTGAACAACCAATAACAAGAGTATTATTAATTAATTATACTAAATAATAACTAAAATTAAGAACAAAAACACTTTGATAATGATAAAATGTGAGTGTGTGTGTGTGTGTATATGTGTGTGTGTGAGTGTGTGTGTGTGTTTGTGTGTATGAGTGTTGTGTGTTTATGAGTGTGTTGTGTGGTTACAAAAGTATTGCTTCAGCCTCCTCATAACTTAGAATTTCTAACCATGCTCTTAACGTTTTCTTACATTCATGAACTTGCACAGGGTAAATGTTTAATTTTCTATTTATAACATTATACATTTTTGCAGATTGATAAGTAAATTGCCTCTTAGCGAATTTAGATTTAGAGTTATGGTGGCGGGAACGCATTGGATGCGAATGGCGTAGGGCTGATCTGTTTGGCGAGCCTTGTGAGAGGCCTATGTTCAGCAGTGGACCTCTTTCGGCTGGTGCGTGGTGCTGGTCGCGTGCTTTAATTTGGGACCCATTTCGAAAAAATATCCTTTGAATTCCTGTATAATATGACAGGACTGTCAATCTTAAGTGGGTCCCAAATTAAAGCTCGTGACTGTACTTAAACATTCTTGGACAGCGCTCTCTATTCCAGTTTAAAGTAAAAAATAAATATCCTTCGTCTCATCTAAATCTTACTTATTACGTTATTGACTAACAAACATCCGAACATCTTCACAAACTTTCTCATTTATAATATTAGTAGGATGTATTCGAATCCGCTTCCTCGTTTGCCTCCCTCTCATAATAAAAAAATAATCAAATTCGCTGTAATGGTATCACAAGGAAATAAACAAAGTTTCACGTTTGAAATATTTATAGGATGTAAATTAATATCTACTCTGAGGCACTCAGTGAAGCGACAAATTGAGTACGTGGAAAAATAAAGCCCGTCTGCCTCAAGGCAGCTTATGCAAAGGCCGTAGCGCTTGGTAGTTGCCAATTACGCCAGTTGCGCCGTAATCTATAACAATAGCGGTGCATGTACGTTGATTTATGGAAGTACAGGATGTAATAGTTTGCGTTACACTAATACAATTATGCATAGGCTTATTTGTGAATTGAATTATGTTCTTCGTTGAATGACGTTGTTTTATCGAATCAACTCAATCGTGCACACTGTGGAACCTTTTCACACATTACCAATATTCGGTATCCTATTATCGCGCCTCATTCGTTCTTATTTGGTCCCATTCTGTATTCGTCACTCATTCTTCTTCGTCGTTCGTCATTATCTTATTTGGTCAAATCTTGTAACCTGTATCCTGTATCTCTCTTAATAAGTCTTATTTGTTTTTCATCACGGTCTTCCTTGGACTCATTCGTCGTTCTTCCCTTTCGTCTCATTTATTTACGAACCTTTATTCACCAGCACCGAACGTATCGAAATAATTTTGGCGAATAAGTAACTGAGACAAAAAACGAAAAGGATGAACGACGAATGAATCCAAGGAAGACCGTGACGAAAAACGAATAAGACGTATTAAGACACAGACAAGTTTCAGAATTTGACCGAAAAGATAGTGACGGATAGCGAAATGGACGGAGACGAATACAGAATAAAACGAAATAAGAATTGAACAAAAAACGAATGAGGCCATATAATATCCGAGTGACGTCGCATTACCTAACAATGAAAAATCATTGTGACGCTTGCTATGAGAACATTAAATGTTCTCATAAAAATTTTATGATTGGTCACGAAACAGACATCGGGATCAAGTTATTCTGCAATTACCTAGTTTACAAAGCGAGTTGATCATGAAAGTATCTACTTATTTACTACATCATAGAAACAAATTGAAAATCACACCATTTTATCTCAAAATTCGTTGTGATAGAACTTTTTTTGTAAAAATACATAGTAAATGAAAACAAAAAACGAAAGATATAAAAAGATAACACTTTTATAATTGTGATAGGCGTTAGGTGCTATTTGATCATATTTTTGTTTTTTCTTTTTAATAATTATTTCAAATCCTTAAAATTTACTTTTTTCTGATTGTTTTCTTTGTGTACACGTAATTACCCAACTGGATGCCAGATTTGAACTTCATAGGACATCTGGAAGTGGGTTGGGCTTTTAATCTATATATCAGTCAGTGAGTCAGTGGAAAAATGGCGAAATTTAGACGTTTGTATCTCAAGAACTCTTTAAGGTATATTTATGAAATTTAGGATGTTTGAAAATAATTTTAGTCTAATCTTATTACTGCGATTAAGTTTGTTGGTTATTAATAGTTATAGCCAGAAAAAATATCATTGCAAATGCCTGCAAATAATTGAATGGTGTGTGTGAAGTTCCCAATGCGCACTGGGTTGGGTTGAACAAGCCCAAGCTCTCTCATTCTGCGAGGAGAGCTGTACCTACTCTGCAGTTGGACGTAAGTAAGCCGAGATAATAAATATTGCATTTTGAAGCTACATTGCAAAGAAAAATTGAAGCTACAGACTGACCCTTACTGCCTTATTCATCCAGCATTACAGCCTGTAAACCCTCCTATGATAACTTGAAAGAACTTTTTCTTTAACGCACCATTTGCCTTGAAAGAAAATATGAAAAGGGTTCGCACGAATTGCGATGTCACTTGTCAACTGGCTCGGCGAATTCAGTGTAAATGGTTTTTTTTAAGTCGTCACAATACTTTTCCGCCCCTTTGTGTCGACTGTCAGGCAATTTCTTCTCATTATATTAGTATGGTGCTCAAACAACTTAAAGTTTGATGGAACTCGTGTCCTACAATCGTTTAAAAGTATTTCTTTTAAGTATCCCGGAGTTTGGAGAGATTGAAATACCAGAAAAGCATACCTAGGTAGTTTGAGGAACTGTATTTGATTTCCAGCATCAGATATCTTTTCATGGCTTTTAAATTTGTTCTACTTTCGATATAATTTAAAAAAAATAACTTCTAACGGGAAAACCCTAAAAATAGAAACAAAAATTGGATAGCAAAATCACTATCCGATGTTATGAATCGATTTTTTTATTTACATGATATAAGTAATTAATAACATGATTGCGATTTTTCCTATTTGTAATGGCATTAGTTTTGTAGTTAATATTAAAATACGAAAAATCTTGACTCACTGATAGGCACATCAATGTAGGTCATACCCTTATAAAAAGCTGCAAGTTTGCTATAATTATGCACATTTATGATTCCTTTATTATTTGTAAAACAGAGAATTAAGGAGGAGTGTTGCAAAATTCCCTTAGAATAGGAAATTCTACAATGGGAATGAAGCTAGAGATACAAGCTAGTGTGAACTAATATAGACTATTGAGCGACTATGCAGACTATTAATTGTTACCTATTAAATACGAGTAGAATGATATTGAGAAAACGAGTAATAAACATTATTAAAATAATTTTGACATGAATAACAGCCTGTTTATTTTCATACGAAAATTAGACTGTTAACAAATGACGATACAAACTGAACCCTACCACGACAGAATAAGGGCCCATTTGGATATATCATCAAGACGAGGGTACTAATGGAAAAGTGATATTTGATAGCCACGGACGCATACATTATTCAAATTTTGCAACGAATCTTCGTTTGTTTTGACATTGCATTTGACATTTAGAAGAAGAGTCGGTATCAAATTTCAGGCAGGTAAATTTGAAGAACAACAAATAAGAAATATCTTTGCTGTTGTAGAAAAAAATAGGTATATTCGTGAAAGAAATATGTATCAGTGGCCTTACATTTATTTACCGAAAAGTTGGTTTACTTTGGCCCTGAAGCTTGACTTTGGCCGTTGGAATTAACTGAGTCTAGATTTTATTATTACATTAAAATTATGGCACATTGCCATTATGGTTGGTTTTAGCTGAAAGCTCACATTTTTATTTTTTATTTTTAAGCTCCATATGTGGTTTTTATACGGGCTAAAGCTATTCTCCACTCAATCAAGTATCTCGACTTTACGGTATTTCTTTCTTTTAATCTTTGTTGTCTCTAAGGGTCAATTATAATTACTTAGAGATGAACAGTCTCGAAGGGTCTTCTTATTATTTACCTCCTAGATTTTCCTGTGGCACATCAAATCAAATCATTCAACACATGAACCGTGTCCGCCGCACTTTCTCACGTCACGTCAAGAATCGCCATCGTTTGTTTGAGGCAAACAGCGTTTGATATCTCACTGTTTGACAACAAACACGCTTCCCGCGTTTATTCTCGGGTACACAACGTACGTCAATTCCTTTCCGGACCCTTAATTGTTTTTAAGGTGAAACACAAGGTGGAATGTACGGTCGCTTTATCGCTTTAATTTAGGGCATTCAAACGGCCAAAATTGTTTAAGTTTTAAAGGGACACACATTAAGAAAATATAAGTAATGTACTTACATACACAAATTGTTGAAGAAAATTATTAAAAGAAGAAGAAGAATTTTTTGTATATATTAATGTTTCGGAGTAGGGACAGGCTAAAATGGAGATGGCGGGATGACTTGAACTGTTTTGACCCATTGTAGCGGGATTTTGCGAAAGATAGAGACTGGGTGGAAAAAGGGAAGGGCTTTGTTTAGCATTGGTACGACCAATAAATTATGAAAAAAAATCAACGTTCAACTAGGTACCTTTCAAAATCACTATTTTCTTTTATTTTTATATCTTTGCAGACATACATACTTGCTTTCCATTAAACACATTTATGTTTACCGCTCTGTCATCATTTCACTAAACAGGTTCAGGGATTTGATCAAATGACAGACTTTTTCTAGGCGAATGATAAAATAGACTCCCCATTTTAACATATCCCTTAGAAATTTGTTCTAATCTCAGTTTTGAACATTTCTGCGACATAGGTATAAGCACAAAAAATGTTTCTACTTAAGTCTGTTATAATCTTAGAACAACAATGCATTAGGCATATTCAGTCCATCATGAGTCGATTGGGGAGACGAAGACGCACGCAAAAGTTAGTACAGCAGCTGGACCCCCTTCGGTCGACAGTAAGTGTTAATGACACGTCATTACAAGTATTTGTTTGGTTGCTTATTGTCCGCGCACCGTTCCTATTTAGTTTTGTTTCGGATAACTATTTGATTTGGTAATTGAAATGTTCTGTGTATCGGACTTTGTTGACTCAGCTTGGGTCCGGCCTCCCTAATCTACATATGTTAATATCACATACTCTATTTGCTTTGATTTTGTAACTCACCGGAGATGAAGCTAGACGCTTATAGTGTAAGATCCCGCCTTAAAATTGTACAGTCTGGTATAAAATATGAGTGCATACAACTTGCTCCTACTCTCGTACACAATGATGAGAGTAGGGTTGCAACGATATATCGGAAAACCGATAATATCGAAGGTAAAATATCGATATCTTTATCGATATTTGCGCTATAACGATACGATAATATCGATATCATATCCTAAGAAAAAAAATCGATGATTCGCGACCTTAGATATGGCTGTATGGGCTTTGAACATTAGCCTTTTCTTATAATATTATTATTATTATAATTTCTAGTTTTCATTCGATGAAAAAGTGTGTAAAAAACTGCTGATATATAATAATAATAAAGCACTTATTCAGTGAACTGCATATTTTTTATTTAAATTTAAATAAATTCGATATTATCGATATTATCGACCAAAATCATCGATATTATCAACTATCGATAATTTCAGTACCTCGATATAATTATCGATATTTTTATCGATATTACAACAACCTTGCATCCCTAGATGAGAGTATTAATTCGATACATATTTTTGCACTCGACTGTACCTAACGTTACTTGATCTTAATTTCATTTAAACTAGCGGTTCTATGAGCTGTAATCGTATGATATCATCGTCATCATTATCATAAAGTCTTTATACGTACCACTGCAGTCCAGCCCTCCTCCTAGAAAAAGAGAACTTCGACCGTCGTAGTTCCCACGCGGTATTTGAAATTTACCATGAGCTCTACGGTGAAGGTAAACGTCGTGAAGAAACCTGCACACACCTTCGAATATATGTAATTCCTGTGGAATGGCAAACGTATCGTTCGCATACGGAATTGCGGCCAACATGTTGTATTTATATCTTATTTCTTTCTTTCTTTCTTTCTTTATAAATAAATAAATAAATAAATAAATAAATATCACGGGACCTAGTCCCAAAGTAAGCTTAGCAAAGCTTGTGTTATGGGTACTAGGCAACGGATAAACATACTTATATAGATAGATACATACTTAAATACATATTAAACACCCAAGACCCGAGAGCAAACATTCGTATTTTTCATACAAATATCTGCCCCGACACGGGAATCGAACCCGGGACCTCAAGCTTCATAGTCAGGGTCTCTAACCACTAGGCCATCTGGTCGTCTATATCTGGTCTTTATATTACCTACTCTAGGGTAAAATACCCAGTAGTCAATCAGGCACCAGTAGTCGGCCTCTGCCAATCTTTCGTACGAGTGGGAAGAGCACGAGCACTCATATATGGCCGACTACCCGTGCCTGGCTGACTACTGGGTACTTTACCCTATGACTACACGAACTAAGTCCACAATGGATCGAATTCACTTGACCGTATATAGCACTTTCCCATCGCAATCGTTAAATCTGAACACCAACACAATAGGACCTTTAACAACATTGCATCTGATTCCAAAGGCATCGTGTGCAATATCTATGCAGCGAGGTGGGATAAGATCGGACGCAAACGTCGTGCGACGAAACTTAAAGGATACCGAGTTTCAATGCTACTACTTAATATTATAAACAGACATAAGAATTTAGGGGGCAAAATTTAATGACAGGTAGGGAGTTCCTTTATCGATAAACACAACTATCGACGCTTTTCCCATATACTAGGGATCGTCCTCAGCTTTGTTTGTAAGTTTGTATTATTTTGTTCGGAGCCAAAATATGATAATGTTTACACAAAACATATTTTAAATCATAGCTGGGTTAGGTATTGAGTATCATTAATTGCACAAAAAAAATATTTACAAAAACCTCGTAAGGCCTAACATGCTAATTAACGGGTAGTAGGTACATACGTGAAAGCAAATGTCAACTTGTCTTGAGTACGTGGGCTTTACGAGGATGTTATCCTTCATCGTAAAGCTCATGGTAAATTTAAAATGTAATTTCGCATTATTCCGAAATTTCCAAAATTCTATGTATAATTGTTTTTGCGAATGCAAAATGTTTAATTGTTTTTATTGAGTTTCTAAGTTCTCAACTTTAGTTTCCAAATATCTGCAATCGAATTTGTCATCGTTAAACAATTTAATTCTGAACAGTTTTTCTTTTCGTGACTTCTGACAGTTAGATAGGAAATGAAGTCAATAGCAAAGTGGTAGGTACCTTAATTTTCTCTCTCTTGAGATCTTCAAACAAATAAAATATTGAAACTTTTATTTGTGACTTTATTTTAGAACTTTAATAACGCAATATTGCACGAGTAGTATAGTCGGGGTAAGAAAAGGTTCGTCACTTTTCGACTCTATGTCAACGAATTAAGGTCGAAAAGTGACGAACCTTTTTTTTACCCCGACTATACCTAGAAACATATTGATACTAAGATCAATCTACGTGGGTTTATTATAGTTACATTGGATCAAAAGGATCGGGAAACTCGTTTGCCATTATATTTCATAAAAAATAACCGGTCAAGTGCGAGTTGACTCCGTCCGCCGATGGTTCAATACACATTAACGGTTCGTTATAAACACCAAAAGGTACTAGTATATATAAATCTTGTGTTAGCAGACCGCACCTACTGAGACAAACTGTGTAAATAGTTTTGCAGGGCTATGTGCAAAAAAAAATCTATGTAAAATTATTCCTTAACTTATGTAAAAAGTATGTCAAATAAATAATTTTTCTTTTTTCATTCATTTTATAATGTACGCTGTGTGCGATCATTTAACATTATGTAATTATAATTGATTCGGTATACTATCGCATTGGGTGTCCTGTAATGATAGTGTTCTGTTTACTTTAATAAATAAATAAATAAATGTAAAATAAATATTTCGAAGACCTTGTTAAAAGGAACAAAACGTTGCAATTAATAAATAAAGCCGACCACGTTACTGAAATTTTCTGTTAATTCAGTTCCGACACTCATTTGTAGCCTGTAATGTCCTGACGAAATATTTACGAAAATGTTTCAACGTTCGATTTGGTGACGTGATTCTTTTAAATCGCGCTAATTGTCTGTAACGCGTCCCGCGATGAAAAATCACGTTTTATAGTTAGCCTTAAGAATGAAAAAAAATACTAAGTCATACATTCATCATCATCATCATCCCAGCCTATATAAGATTGATGGGACGTCCCATTGCGGGGCAAAGGCCTCCTCACAGGATGGCAGGACTTGGGCCATAGTTCCCACGCGGGCCCAGTGCGGATTGGAAACTTCACACACCGGTTAATTTCTTCGCAGGTGTTGTGGGTTTCCTCACATTGTTTTCCTTCACCGTAAAGCTCATGGTAACTCACGGGCTCGAACCCACGACCCTCTGCTTGAGAGGCCAATAGGCTACTGTAAAATTACATAAAGTTTACCACTGACAGATGGTTTGCCTTCATTTCATATTCAACTTTAACGACCTACAAATAAAGCCAATTTTAGAATACTGTTACCCACGTTTGCAGATTTTGTAATAGCTACTTTATTTGTATGGTGTTAAAGTTGGTAATGAAATGAAGGCAACCTATCTGTCAGTGGTAAACTAAGAGTAAACGTATTGTACACGACTTCAATCACACACAAGTCAAACTATTGCTTAATTCTTTATAGGTGTTATAATTATGAATTACAATAAATTGTTTACGAGCCACTTTCCTAAGTTGATTTCAACGATACTAGTTGGACAAAAGTAGTCAAAAATATATGTTTAGTCAGCCATTCAATGCCAATGGAAAGCTATAAAATGTTAAGTCTCCTTAAGATTACATCTAATTCCCTAATAAAATAACAAACGTCCAAATTCACTTTGTCGTTCCGAGTCATTAGAAAGTTACATACGGATTGACTTCTTAGAGCTCCGCTTGATATACCACGCCACATGGGACGTTTTACGACTCAGCTGTAAAAGTATACGTCGTCTTAAATGAGACATAAACACAGGGACGTGTAAACGAATGTCGCACATTTATTTTATTAGCATCATTAATTCCTACGCTTTCGTCGCCGTCCGAAGCAGCTTAGGGACGAATGGACAGATGAAAATTATATAATTCTAACGAATCTTGGGTAAAAACTTGTGTGGTCTTTATTACATCGTTACTGTCATTGTTATACTCGCCGGCGCTTAACAGACTTTGTTTTAAATGGGTTTCGACTGCGCTCTAGTGCCATATAGTGTTATATGAAAACATAAATTATTTGCAGAAATGTACCCAGCGTAATCATTTAGAATAACTCTGTACTTTGTGAAAAGATGCCTGTTTTCAATAGGTTCAAATGCTACACTTGAAATTTGGGTTTCGTATTTACTACTTTTCATTTATGTTACATTCTTCTTATTAATTACCTATGATGGAGCTAATTATAAGAAGACACCCCGAGTATAGATGAGCTTTATGGTGAAGGAAACGTGCACACACCAGAAAAAGAATAATTGGGTCATTCTAAAATTTTGCGCAGGTAAATTTGTCCCAACCTAAAAAAAGTTGTTTCCGGTTACACTGTCTATTTTCTGCGGTTATTTAAGTGAAATGATTGATGATTGCAATCAGCAACGTATCACAGATAATTATTGACTATCGGAATCAAAAGAAGATGCTTAGTATTTCTGCAATATTTGTAATAATGCGTGGTAACAGAGTGGTAGCTCCATACAAATAGTAACAGAGTGTTCTGCGTAAAATTTTAGAATGACCCAATTGTGTTCGTGATCTTCCTAATCCGCACTGGCGACGCGTGGAAACTAATGCCCGAGCTCTCTCATTCTCAGAGAAGACCCGCAACGTATATATTGGTCGGTTGGGATGATAATGATGACACCACGAGTACCTGTCATTTAATAAATCAGACATACATTTTTTATGTAGTTTTATGTATTTTTATTCTCAGCGATGAAGTACCTATTAGCGTCCTCTTAGATAAAATGGAAGTGCCGAAAACTGAAAAGAAGTGCTGACAATGCATCAGTTGTAAAGTGCACTCGTTGCTTTGTGCCAATAGTTTTGTTGCTCGAAACGTTGTTTAGACTTGTTACGCTGACGGAGATAAAAGTACGGTAAAATCCGAACGTTTTAAGATCTTTTAAAAAAGATTCTGCACTTGGGTGTAATGTCTACAGTTGAAAGTTGGCTTGGGCAGCCACCGGAATGAGTGCGATAAACGTGCCTAATCGTTTTTTTCAATGTGTTCTCTTAAAGTGTTCATGAAATAAAATAAAATAGTATATCGAGATGTTCAAAATATTTTTTGATTCGTCAGTATACCTATAATTGATCTTTGTCTTTAATGATTATTGGCAAAACGTACCGTTACAACCTTTAAGCGAAAATGCGTCAGTTTGCATTAAAAAAGTGCGTGCATTTAAATACAATTCGCGTAAAAAAAACCACGTCAGAAATTAAGTCACCCTACTTGCACCCATTTTCGTGCCCGTTATTTACGCATATCACTTTATTGTACGTACAAAGGATGCATTATCCTTTCACGTTTTGATATAACTAATGACGTTGAAAAATAAGGTAAGCTTAGCCCGTGCAGGCCTCGATTTAATAAAAGGGTGTGAGACTGATGTATGGCGCGTCATATTTTCCGCGTCATTACTGCGGAGGTGACTTTTTGTTTTGAAAGAGTGACAGGTTAACGTCATATTGGGAGCTGTAGTGTTTTTGTTGGAGCAGTTGTTGTTGTCATGCAGTGGATTCTGATTGAACTAGTGAGCGTAAGAGTGTTAGAATATAGTAAGTAATATGTAAAATATGGCACGTTTCTGAATATCGAAAATTATTATATTATCGAATGGGTTAAATATAACATCAAATCAAAAATTCGTCCAGTATCTAAACATTTTCTTAATAGTAGGTAAACTTCTGTTCTAGTACAACACTACTCTACTGGTCTGTAAGCTTTTGCTTTTTTGCTTTACTATAACTACACTACTATTTACATCCCTGTATCAATAACTGCACCAAGCAATAGCGATAGAGATTATGCTTGCACAAAAAATATTAACTGAATATTGTATTTAGTAAGAAATTGTGAAATTTGAAGAAGGCAAATTGAGAGGTTATCTTACATACGTAATTATAACTTATTTGAAAATACAAACCATTATCGTCAGGCATAAGAAATGCATACATGCCACTGTATTCCAATAATTTTGGCAACGTTCATAATTCACATGTTTAAAGAGTATTAAAACATTAAAAATATTACATAAACCATAGTCATTACCGAGTTTTCAAAGGCAAGATTTTCCTATTGCACGATCCGCGACATTAAATATTCCTTTAATAAAAAGTAAATTATTATCCATTCAAGTTATTCACTGACTAAAAATGACCTGGAATTTTACATAGCACGCTAATGGGTGTTATTTATTTGTTTGCTTGTAGAATCGAGCATACAACCAATAGAATAGAAATGTGATTAAGTGTATTATTTCAAGAAAAAAAATCGCCTTGTGGCGATCACTGTATTTGAGTTTGGCAAGCAGAAATTATCATTGATATTGTAGTTAGTGAATAATATTCAGTTTATTCAATAAAAAAAGTAAATGTACAACTATATAATACCTAGCTGACCCTGAAAACGTTGTTCTGCCATAAAAATTGCGGTTTAAAAATGGGGGTGAAGATAGGAGGGTTAAAATATTCTACGACCTATTTTCATATAAAAATCGCTCGAATAATCGTTACAGACACCATTACACGAGATTTTTATAATTATCAGATAAGATTATAGTTCACAGCAGCAAAAGCTTCCCCTTATCTTTTTTATCTCCCGGTATGCCATAATATTAGGTCAAGTCTTTTCATATACCTACACATTAATATTTTAGTTACACATAATTATAGTGTATTATATTATTATTAATTTCTCTACTAGTTAAAAAATTTTGTTCTATGAAGGTAGAGTATATAGGAAAAAGTATTCAAAAATGACTTTATTTTTATTTAATTAGTGACAAAACAATGATGAGTTTCGAAATTGGATGCCGAGTGTTATAGCTAGACCGTTTAAATGAGTCCTCAACCATGCGATACAGGGCCTAGGGTGTATGGTGATAAAGGATCTGAGAGAGATGCGGGCGGCGAGCGCGCCTAGTGTGCCTGTCGCCCGCACCTCTCCCGGCCGCCTTTGTCGTCATACCCCAGCCCCTGTACCGCGCAGGCGAGGACTTATTTCAACGGTTTAGTTATAACAGTCTATTTGTTACGTACTCGACGGCTTATGGCCACAGTTATCCAGTGACCTAAAATGTTAAGAAAATGTAATACGGGATTCCGTGTGCTTTATTGCGGGCAGACAGACGAGCGTTAGAAACGCCAGAAACCCTGATGTAAGTATTGTGTCGCAACAAATAACTTCATGAAACAATGTTTTGAAAACGGTACAGTAGTAAAGAATCGCCGAAATGTAAACAATAAAATCGCAACCTAATAAAATAATAATTTCTTGCCGGAGCAACTTTTTACTTTATACAAAGCACAGGTTAGATCGTGTATGGAATACTTCTGCCACCTTCGGGACGGTTCCGCCAAATAACTATCAACTGGCGGCGTTGGATTCTAGCGTTGTGTAACTCTTGCTTTTTAAATGAGGATGAGGGAGGACCTCATTTTGCCTCGTGAGGTACTCGCGAGGTGCCCCTCATTTGAGGTGAGGTGTAAAGAATTTAAAATGATTGCATGAAAAGCGCGTAGCGTAGCGAACGAACGAATAAACAAACACCATTTTTTTATTTATAAAATTTTGTCTAATAACGGTTTATTAAATGTTGATTTGGGAATTTTCAGCCTTTTCGTAAAAATATTACTTATTTTCCATAAAAAAAATTGTGTCAATTTTGTGACGAGCCATATAAACTGTATAAAAAAAACGTCACAAAAGTAACAAAAAATTTGAGACTTTCCTTTTTATCATCAAAATCAGTAGCAGTCTTAATTCTGAGTAAGAAATCCCCAAAATTTCCTCATTTAGTAACAATTAATGTTCGATCGATTCATTCCATCGAACTCGTTAATCCGTTTCGACTCCCTCGCTCGTGAGTCAGTGAGTAAATAGTAAGTTATCTGTGCTCGCGCCTCGTGATAGAAAATGAGGAGCTAAATGAGGTGGTTCAAAGTTGCAATTCGAGTACTCCCTCATTTTGTCGCAATGAAGAACTCAAACGAGGTACCTCACGAGTGAGGGACTCATCACTATTGGATTCGACGGAGCGTCGAGCCCGAAGACTCATTGGTGTTAGTCAGTCGATCGGTGGCAGGCTCCAGAGCCTTGAACGCCGTCGTAGAGTTGCTTGTTTGTCTGTTTTTTATCGGACACATTTTAGTGAATGTGCGCAAGAATTAAATAATTTAATTCCTCCATCTCCATTTTACCAACAGACATCCAGGCGGGAGGAGCGTCTTCATCCTTATGTGGTTAGTATTCCAGTGGCCCGTACGAAGCGCTTGGCGTCATCTTTCCTAATGCGAACTGCTGAGGAATGGAATTGACTCCCGTGGTATTTTCATATAAATACAACCTAGGGCTCTTCAAGGATAGGCAAGGAATAGGCTGTTACTGAACCAGTGAGACACCTTTGCCCTCATCTGCACTTTTCATCAGGTGAGATAGTGGTCAATCAATCACAGGTCAGTTTTATGTAAAAAAAAGGTAGGTATTTGAAAAACATCCAAACAAAAGGGTCGCTGGCGCGTAGGTATGTGCGTGGCTACAACAACCAGCGCCACAGTTTAAAATTTTTTTTTTAGTTAAAAAAGCTGAAAAAGTCAGGGTTCTTGTATGACGACCCCTATAATTTTAAACTTTATTATATTTTTAGTATTTTTCGTTATAGCGACCACAGTAATACATAATCGGTGAATATTTCAAGTGTCTAGCTGTTACAGTTCCAGAGATCCCAGAGCCGTGTGACAGGCGGACATACAGACGGTCAAACAGCGGAGTCTCGGCAATAGGGTCCCGTTGACAACCTTTGGGTACGGAACCTTAAAAACGTTATTTTTTAACGCCGGCTTTATCCTTTCCGTAAGCGTCAAGACATGTTTTTTGTAATCCAGATTAGGTTGAAGAAGAATAACGGTCGTGTCCGGTCGCAGGGAAACGCGAACGCGACTTAGTTTTAGCTTTTACTGCATAAACAGTCGAGTATTTAAATTTTTAACAACTATTATAAAAGGAACATAAATGTTATCGTCTTTATTTCTTTACAAAATTGGTCGCCATTTTGTCGAAAATTGGTCTCCTGATCTTAAAGCGCACACGTTTTTAGGGTTCTGTACCCAAAGAGTGACAAAGGGACCATTTTACTGAAATTCAACAGCCTGATATATGTCCGTCTGTCTGTCGCAGGACTCTTCCTCCTGAACCGTGGCCGCTATAACAACAAATACTAAAAATAAAATATAGATAAAAATTAAAGGGGATTGTCGCACAAGAAACGTGTTTTTTTTTCAACGTTTTTAACTTGATCTTTATAATGGCGTCAACTAGAGTCTTGTTATTCGCCTTAACTTTTTTATAGATTTGTGACACGGGTGAAGCTGCTGGTTAACCTCATTTTGAATCACGATATACGCAATAGAGCACGATATACGCACGAGATATGCAATAACCCATTTTCTGAGAAATTATTTTGGTTACAGATTTAATTCGGAAAATAAACATTAATAAAACTTTACAGATCGACACAGACCAACGAAGTCATACTACAAGGGCTCCTTTTGAGATGTTTAAGAGGGGTTCTAAAGAATCATGAGAATATTAATATTCTTACATCGCTATTAACAACTGATCACACCGATCAGCTAACTAAATTAGCCAAGTATAATATAACAGTGAGCAAACAGAATGTTCGTTTCCCCGGCGACAGTCAGAAGGCTCTATAATGGTATTGCAGGGGAGCGTCAACTGACAGTCTCACTGCCATCCATTATACGTTGGGAGATATTCTGGGAGCCAAAGGCAGAGTAAGATCGTGTTTTCTACGCGCTTTAGCATTAATAGAAATAATGTTCAAGGTTTCATAATAAAAAGGATTGTGGGGATCCCTTTTTTTAGCCAAAATTATTTTGCCAAAATTGTATCACTCAAACAAATTTTTACAACTACTTATTTGTTTTCCAATGCAATCTTTGTAATAAATTTAGTACCTACGCACATTTTCATTTGGACAAATTTCAACTACCAAGCTTAATAGATAGAATGTTAAAATTTATGCATAACTAGCCAGTAGTAAGTAATGGGACTTCCATTATTTGCAATAAAATTGATGACCATTAATACTACTCAAGCACATGACAAAAACCGATACGAAGCCATGAAACCATAATTAGATACAAAAGAATTTAAGCTTTTTCTAACTTTTATAAAATGCAGACTCACGGGAATTCATATGAAAACATGTACGTAATCCATCACACGCTTGCTAAAACTCCGGAAAAATAGACAAAAACCTTATAAAGTTTTTCCTCCCTAGGGGAAGTCTGAATAGGGGCGCTAAGACGTTGCGTACAGCGCTGCATTCATTAACTAATGTAATACACTTTCAAAATATTTGCACATAAATTTCGCTTAAGCGAAAAAGTAGGGAAAATGTCAAGAGGGAAATGAATGGTCTTGGGGCATCATTATTTTTACGTCGATTATATCGGTTGGTGTGTGGCGTACTAAGATTTAACGAAGCGCTGACGATGTGAAATCATTTTCAATGTTGACGGGCGCGGGCTTATGATTTATTATTTTTGAGCTTCGATCGTTTTTACCCGACTGCGCAGAAGGAAGGGTTATGTGTTTGACCCGTATGTATGAATGAATGTAGGTATGTATGTATGTCCATTCCTATGTCCTCTCGTGACTACACAACGGCTGAACCGATTTTGGTAAATGATACGTCATTGGATTCGTCTTGATAACGCGAGTAACAATGGATACATGCAATTCTTGAAAAATTAAAATGGCGGATTTTTGGCGCCAAATTGTGAGTCTTCATAAAAATTTTTTTATTCAAACCTATCGAGTAGGGTATCAAAATAAAGGGATTTTAAAAGAGATTACAAAAATATATACAAGTCATGTGTTTCAATTAAATTTGGAATAGTAAATTGGCAATCAATGCATTAAAACGACGACGTACCTACTTACTCAGATATCTTTGAGCAATAAGTTTCTTTATGAAACCCATGTGGAAAATTAAGTACCTACATATTTCAAAATTGGTTTTGGTTTTGGTTTTGTACTTTATGATTTTAGGATTCCTAATTCAATAATAAGAATATAATTCAAATCACTACATAGTATAAAACAAAGTCGCTTCCCGCTGTCTGTCCCTATGTATGCTTAGATCTTTAAAACTACGCAACGGATTTTGATGCGGTTTTTTTTAATAGATAGAGTGATTCAAGAGGATGGTTTACATGTATACCTAATACATGCATAATTGCACCCGTGCGAAGCCTGGGCGGGTCACTAGTACTCAATAATTTATCTGGGTCTCAGGAGGTTACACTAAAAAGCAAGAAATAAAAAAGTAATTAAAAAAACTAAAAACCCGCCTGCGGTGTAAATAAAATAATAAATTAAAAAATCAAAAACCCGCCTGCGGAAATACTGAAAAGGTGGAAACAAGATAAAATGTTCAATAACAATAAAACGAATTTAAAACACGTCGATGGCAGTCTTTCAAAATTTAATGCAACGATAAAATGCAGTCGGAGGCATGGGAGTTAGTGGCTGTATGGGATTTAATGTCACTTCATGCATGCCTCCGACTGCATTTTATCGTTGCATTAAATTTTGGAAGCCTGCCATCGACGTGTTTTAAATTCGTTTTATTGTTATTGAACATTTTATCTTGTTTCCACCTTTTCAGTATTTCTGCAGGCGGGTTTTTGATTTTTTAATTTATTATTTTATTTACACCGCAGGCGGGTTTTTAGTTTTTTCAATTACTTCTTTTATTAGTTTTGTTGATCCTTTTAGTGTCATGATATTCATTCATAAAAGTTTGGTTGCTATCATCCCAGTTAACTAAAGATGCCTCCGCCTGTATTATAGGCCCTTTACAAGCAATTATATTTTGAACTGATTTAAATCAGGTAAGTAATGTAATTTAAACAAAGATATACCTACTTACCAACATTTAAATAATGAGTTTAAGATGTTTATGTTGCCGTCCCTTTACTAAACGGTAGTAGCTAGAGAAACAACTTCAGACTAAAATGTTTTACCCACGGAAATAAATTTATTTATACTGGAAGTAAATCATTCGATTACAACTTATCAAATTTAATGATAATCATAGGTACTAGTCTGAAGTGAGACAGCAAGTTCAAAGTGCAAAGTGTAAGATTGTTTTTTTGTTACTAATTAGCTTGGCCTTTTCCTTTACAATTATCACCAGAGGTTCTAGGCATTAATCGCCGTCTTAATCTTCCATCTCTATCGTACAGTCGCTACCATAAACATCAAAGCTCTCTAGGCGTAAAACAATATTGAAACACAACCATATTGTCCGTGCGCGCTCGCGTAATTTTGAGCACTTTGACAACTTCGATGTTTTTGGCGAATGAAAACACATGGTTACAATGCCATCGTTACTAATATTATAAATGCGAAAGTAACTGTCTATCTTGATTTCCATCATGATTACATCGCTAAATCGATTTAAACGAAATTTGGTATGAAGATAGTTTGAGATCGTGGAAAGGACATTATCCAGAAAATTGTGTAGTTTCAGCGGGATAGTGATAAATTAATTCTTCACAGTTGGAGTCGCAGGAAACATCTAGTTTAAAATAAGTCAGAAAAGGAGGAAATTGTCGTTATTTTATCTTTACAAAGATTAAGAACCAAAGACGAAATAAAAAGAGGTTTCCCCAGAATGAGGTAAACTGGTTGTGCTTTAGCAGTTTTCTTAAATATCTTAATCTATAGTAACACTAGCTGTTGCCCGCGACTCCGTCTGCGAAAAATAGGAGTATAAAAATAGCCTACGACCTATTATCAGACCTGCCGAATATAGACAAAAAAGTTTCATAACAATCGGTCAAGCCGTTTCGGAGCAGTTCGATAACAAACACAATGAAGAAGAAGCTTAGATATAACGTTTCCAGCTCAAACTAGCTCAATTCTTTATTTCACTGTTTGCTGCGCCCAGACGGAGTTTAATATCTCAGAGTGTCAAGACAGTGCAATCACGGCGTGCGTCCCCGACGCTTGACGTTTCTTGTTAAGCTCGCCTACTGTGCTTTCTAGTTTGGAACTATTTCCATTACCCTTTGCATTATGCTCTGAAAATTTAGTCCAAATAAACCATAATGCCAAACGAGTAAACTTCTTTTCACCAGGACAGAGACTTATTGTACCGTAGACAAAATAGCTATACATATAGTCGATTCTTATCATTCAAAGTTTGGCGGAAAGTAAGCAAGCGAATATCTATATATCTATACATATAATAAATCTGTAACAAGTCGGTGTCTGTACATTGAAGATATTTGAGAAAAACTGTCACTAGGGCTATTTATTAGCGCAATAGAACCCAAAACAATGATTTTTAGAATTATTGTCTGTTTGTCTGTTTATCTGTTTGTCTGTTTGTCTGTGCGTTTGTGCGCGCTAATCTCAGAAACGGCTTAACCTAGAAGGATGCGGTTTTCACTGATATGATCGTATTTTCTTTTCTAGTGTTTGTTTCATTTGAATCGGTTGACAAATAAGAAAGATACGATACTTTCAGTGTTAGATAGCCCATTTATCGAGGAAGGCTAATAGGCTATAATATCATCATGCTGGGAGTACGGTGGTGAATGTGAACGCGGGTGTGCGGGGGGGTTCGGTGGGGGGTGGGGTTGGGAGCGGGGTGCAGTTGGGGGTTGCGGGGGGGGGGGGTATTTTTTATATCGAGGAACTAAGGAGAGCCATAATTGATGAAAAAGCAAATTGGATCAAAAAATAAGCTGCCCAAATTACTAATTCCACGCGGACGGAGTCGCGGGCAAAAGCTAGTCTCTAATATATAAAAATCTCGTGTCATGGTGTTTGTTATCGAACTCCTCCGAAACGGCTTGACTGATTTTTATGAAACTTTTTTCTCTACATTCGGTAGGTCTGAGAATAGGTCGTAGGCTATTTTTTATACCCCCTTTATTCTTTGCGGACGGAGTCGCGGGCAACAGCTAGTATTATTAGAATGTTGTGATCGAAATTTTAACGTCACAGCTTTCCACAGACTTGCTTTTCCTTCCGTTAATTTGTTAACATGTCATTTCCACGTTTACCCTACGACATGTTTTGATAATACATCGCGGTGTTTTCCTTGTCAAAAATTATCAATTTAATTTGACGCAAACTCGTAAGTTACCAAGTATAAAAGAGTTATAATAATGGAGTTTAAGTATTCTACTGAGTTCAGCCACATAATTTTGATTTATGTTTTTGTAAAACTAAAAAAGCACCCAAGTTTGCATACCAACGCGATTAATGAGGCAATTAAAATTGATTATAATGCATCATGTGTACAAAACCTTCTATTTTTCATTATTCATGATTATTTTTTGTATGGAAGTAAATAAAAAAAAAATTGGCATCGGTTAATATTTCTCATCAATAGTCTACGTATTAGCTATACATCTCTTTTCTAAGCTCTGTTAAGTACTAAAATATAAAAAGGCACATGCATCATATATTGTGCTTGCGTGATTTTCTTCTGTATTATAATATAAAACATCACTGATAACTTGATTGATAAGTATCTAAAACCAGGTAGCTCCGATCATCACTTAAGTCTTAGTTTCGCAAAAATAACTTATACACTAAACTACTATACCCAATTCAGATTACCTAAACGGCAAAATTGTGAAACAGACTAACGACAGCTAGAATTTATATCCCACCTACTAAAGCGAACGTTTCAATTGAGCCAGCATGCAAAATATAAAGCTAACATGCGGATGCGGCCTCGGCTACTTCAGACCGGCTTGAATGAGCGTCTTAGCTGACCAGTCAGATACCCGGTATTGTGCGTCAGTCTCATAGCGCTGCGCAGACGTCCACTAAGGCGCCGCACTGACGTCTCCAGTTATTTAAAGCTTCATTGTGCCACTGACCATCCAAACCCGAGATTCTGTGATAAGCATGAATTGTTTCGACTGATGATGTGTCACATTAGGTTTAAAAGTTGCAGTGAGATTTATATGGGGTAGTTAGTTGGTTGCATACTGAAAGACGACTGGAAAGAGTATATAGTCCAATTAAAATTAAGCAGATATTACGATTGTTGCGTGTGCTTTGATGTGGCCTTCTGCTTCCAGGTTTTGCAGCCATGGAAGAAACTAAATTTTGATACTACTATAAGGTGATTTCGAAGACGTGATCAGGACCAATATTAACCAACTTAGTTAATTATACGCTACAGTTTCGTAGCAATAGGTAATTAGTGAGATTAGTGTTCTTTTGTTTTTGCGTTTATCGTCATTATGTACAAGATTTAGGTCAGTACCAGTAACGTTTAATAAAAAACAAAAATGAGAATATTAAACTTACCTAAAAGTACGGTTTGTTGGTATACATTTACTAAGTTCTATAAGGTTTATCCCGATTAATTGTCAAGAATCATTCTGTATTGTCAAAGAGTTCGAAAAAAAGAGCACCAGGAAAGTAAGAAGGCAAAAAACTTATTAAAGAAATGAAATGTATCACTCAAAATAAAAACAAACAGAACCGATACATCTCATTAAGAATACTTATTACCCTCGTCCTCAATGAGCATACTTAATGTCAAATTAAGAAACAAAATAAACGAATATTTTATCTTGTTTGGCAACATCTCATCGCTGAATTGATTTTACTGGCTCATTCATCAATCTCCTTGACTTATTGATTGATGATTGCGTACCTCATTGACGGAAAGTAATTAAAAAAATATATCTGGGCACGTCGTGTTTCACACGTCACAATCGATAGTTATGAAATGACCATTATTCGAAGACCTTTGATATAACTAGGCGCTTTAGTTGCTTTGGTTGATTATATTCTTGCTGGTTAAGAGGTCTAGTTCTCCTGGTTAGATGTGAGTCGGAGTTATTATATTACTATCAAGACAATCGCGTAGCTTGGGCTGGTAACATTTTGTTGTGTGACAGGTTATTTATTTTATTCGGGTCACAACGTGATTTTTTATAAGGTCGTGCGAGATTGGTCGTTGCTAATAGGATATTGAGCAAGTTCTGAAGTGTTGAGTCATTTTATGAGACCTTAAATTATGTCATATTATGACTAAGAGTGCGCTTTCACAGCAGCTGATCCGAGCAGAGATGATCAAAACGACTAATCGCATTAGTTAAAATCCATGCTAGATTGTCATATTAGTAAGGCAGCAGTGCAAGAACGCTAGGGTAGGAATAGCGTCATGTAGAGAGGATTTGATTCGTTAGTAGCTAAATAGTTGAAATCATAAAGTTCATTTTCTTTAACGAGAATGACGGTTATTTTAATACATTTAAAATATCGAGTGATTGCTAATTGAGTATTTTGTTAAATGAGTTTTTGTAAAATACATTTGCTCAATAAAATGTTTGCTAATTAATCATTAAGCATCATTTGCTCTAGTATTTTTTTGGTTAGGCATGAGTGAACCGCACGAAACACAATGCAACTTATTAAGACTGATTCCCTGATACCCTACTTAAGTCTACCCATAATCGTAACTGTCGCAATACACTTAAAACTTCGAGTCAGTTTTAAACAATACTATTTTGCGTGATAAATCCCTACGAGACGTAGTAATATACCCAGCCTTTGATTACAGTCGTTAGCATGTCAGTCCAAACGCATGAACTAAAGCCGACTGCTTACTTTAATTACTACGAGATAACCGCTGTCACGTCCAGCCCTATTGCCTTGCTAATTCAAAATGACGTATGTGTCTACAAACTAACATTGACTTACGTCGTTTTGGAATCACTTAGCTTTGGTATCTTGTCACATCTGTATGGAAACCGCACAGAGCTAAATGCTTTTAATTAGTTCGGTTTTTAGTACAGTTGCCAACACACCGTTCGTGCATCTTATGTTACGTTGTAATAAGGTTCGCGAATGGTCAGTTAAGAATGTTGGCGAGTGTACTGTAATTACAATAGTTGCGGCTTGTTATTTTTCAGATTACCTGAGCAATAGAAACTTTTTTCTATGAATGAAAATGAAAAATGTTTTTGACCTTTGGTGAAGTTTTGCTTGTGATGGTCATACATCGTTATCGCGGGGGCAAAAACGATTTGACAGTACTGAAAGATTATGAAAATTAGCAATAACAGAAGCGACACTGATATCGAGCAACATTTATGACCAAGAGTTCAAAGTTTATCAACTATATTACTAATATCAGACCTCCATACTTGACTTGATTACTAATACATACATAAAAAATATTAATTACGCAATCGCAGCGTCAAACTCTTCAGCCACTTTTCTTGCTTGACATTGTCATTTATTAATTATTTGTAATAATAACTGTGTTTACAACATAATTATTTGTGATCTATTACGAAATCCAAATAAAATCCGAGTAAATATACGTTAATAAAAATTACACACATTGCTGGCTTATTATTCAAGTAGACACATTGACTTCTATGTATGTAAACGTTTAAACAGTAAATATAAGACAAATTTGATTGACCTTTTCCAGCGAAAACTTTAGTATTACTAAAACTTCTTAGATGCTTAGAACTTGTAGGCAAAATATATCCGTATACTAAACAGATATTCTGTTAATATATATGTTCTTTGACTGATTTGTTCTTGCTCCCGCGATAACGATGTATGGTGATGGTATGTTAGATTCCAATGATTAATGATAGTAATCCATTTTCGTCATTGAATTTCACATGTTTAATTATGTAGAGTATAATGGGATAGGGTATGGGTATAACCAACGAACTGTATGTGTGAAGTTCCCAATTTTCACTAGACCCGCGTGAGATGGTTCTGAGAGAAGGGTTTGTGAGGCGTGCGTTGTGGGACGATGATGAAAGAAAATTCATGAGAGGCTGTCAATGCCAAAGTTGTTACCATTTTCTCAACTATCTTTTGACCTACAAACTATTGAACTAAAAACAAATTGCTTCATATTATTAGTATTTTACCATAATATTTCATACTAAATACAAACCGAAATATAGATGCACAGAAAAACCCCAGAAAAAAGAACAATGCTGGGAATCGAACCATTCCCAGCATTGGTCTTTTTTCTGGGGTTTTTTCTGTGATCTATATTTCAGTTTGTATTTAGTATGAAATATATGGTTTCACGGGATGACCGTATAAGTAATAAAAATGAAGTTGAAAAAATAAATACAAAAAGAGACTTCATAGCTAACTTGTTAGTATTTACCAACAAATAATTATATTTTTAACTAAGTACGTAATATTAATGACTGATTTAATTATGCGTTTAGAGAACAAAGTATTTATTGACGTTTTCGATTGTTTTTAATTCTAATAATTAGGAGGATTAGGTTAAATACCTTCGAAACCCTTCGTGAATGAATCCGACTCACAATAATACGTTTTTATTACTGTCAAGCAATTATATAGGCTCATATTTAACTAACTAGTAAGTATCCTTTTAACTACATGCAATCGAGACCTTTTGCAGAAATCTTTAACAATTAACGTCAATCATTTAGTTGTTTGAGAATCATTGACGTGCCGGTATTTTTCATTGCTTATAGTTTCTTCAGCCAATCACAATCCAAATGATTGTCAGTAATAATATCCTCCACCATATAAAAAAAAAAACAATCAATTACACTAATAAAGCATAACATATACCTGACCACGCTTTCGATCGTCAGTGGACACAGCCAGATAACCATCAGTTCTGTTCCTAATTAGGAACAACTCGTGCAATTTATACGTTTGATAAAGTCCCAGTTCCAATTGCTCGTGCCTTTGAAGCAGATAAGGAATAATATAATCAGTAAGGCTGGCGCTAAATTGACCAATAAAATTATTATTTAAAGAGGATCTTTACCATCCCATTATTTAATGATTTAACACAAAACGTCTCTATTATTTGTTTCTTAGACGACGAAAGCGATTCCAAACGAAATTTTTGTTTTCTGAATTTCATAACAACACCCTGTAACTAGTTACAGAAAAACTGGATAAAGAATGCGCGTGATGGTCAATAGATATCCTTGTGAACTTGATGACCGTCGAGGTATATCATATGAGTACAATATTAATAGTGCCCTTCACATATTTTTAAAATATTAAACTATATTATGTATGGTTATCATCAAAGTTTTCGGAAGAAAATTTTATTATTATTGTTGTTGGTACGGATTTTAGATTACGGGTCTATGGGGACGGGTTAATTGAAAGGCATTTAAGGCGCCGAAGCCAGCATGAAGAGGACTTTGTTACTACGTACTCGTAATATAAATGAGAAGGGCGCAGCTAGCTGTGGAGGTCTAATACCTAATACACCATGAGGATGTGTTAGCGGATAGTCTTCCACAGTTGCCAAACTATTATCAGGCAAGAAGCGACATGGAATGGGCTATGGGGTTGGGATGTTTTGGACAGGACTACCGGCCTATGTGTGTTGACAGACACCTACCATTTCTATTATTTGTTATTTAGGCTCTTGCCTCTTATCTCTTGATAAGTCGTGACCACGGCCATTGCAATGTGACCGAACCGTCGAGGTAAATATTAAATGTTATTTACGTGATAAGTTTCGTGAGTGGTAATAGTTATGAGATGAGTCCTCTTCCCATATGTTCAAAATCATGAATTGTTTTTTTTTTTTTAATTGGAAATTGTAAACTTTTAAACTAAGTTGATGTTCTAATTTTGTAGTCATCTCACACTTAGAAATATAGGTACTGATTTGGTCTGAATAAGATAGACATACGAGTTTAAAGATTATGAGTTACTTATAAATGACAATGTACCTAATATTTTTGTAAATGTAAAGAAATTTTCTTCGCCTTTCCGCCTTTCAAAACGATTATTTGGCTTAAATAGCCACAGCCTTACCTACCACTAAACTGAGAATTAATTATGAAGGGAATCAGCGGCGATTGGTTCTGCCATTGACCCGTGCAAGGAAATTGATAAATTAATTTTAAATTAGCAACCGTTCCGCTTGTGATTTTAAGCAAAACTGTTAAATGAAATTTTACTATTGTTTCTATTTTGTCCTAGTAGGTATAAATGAAATGGGATCAATTTTGAGAATATTTCAAATGAACTTCAAACTAGATGCTGACCCGTGCAGCGATAGTCTGTCATTGCAATATTGCGCATTTTTATCTCACTTCACTTAAGTAATGTCGGTTTCACTGCTACTATGTTTATACTGTATAACATACTCCCGAAGGAACCCAACGCCGGCTGCAAGGCTAGCATTATGCTCAGTTGTTGGTATCTACTATTTCATGACAATTTGTACCTGCGTTTCTTATATTTTGGTAATGAATTTTGTTCTTTTTTTTTATTTGTTCATAAATATTACTCATCATCATCATCATTATGCAAGTCTATATATGTCTCAATACAGGGCACGGGGCTCCTCTCAGAATGAGATGGCTTTGGCTGTAGTTCCCATTCTGTAGTTCATAATACTCCATTGAATTTCTCGTGTCGTTTCTTTTTTCGTAAAGCATTGTAATTTCGCAAATAAATTCCGAAATACCCAAAGGTGCGAGTGCGACCTCGGACTCGAACTCACCACCCTCAACATTAGTGGTACAAACAATCAAAAGGAACAAAAATCTGGTTTATCTGTCTGACGCTGCGTCGGCTAATGATATTTCATAATTATGCATGAGTAGCCCTCTCGTTCTGAGAGGATGCCTGTGCCCTGCAGCGGGAAGTATATAGGCTGCGATGATGATGATGATGATTCTCAGATATGTATGATAAGTCGCGAAAGTAAACGTGTCGACTTCACTTTTTTCATCATGTCTGCCAAAAGCGTCCACTGCTTTACAAAGCCCTCCCGCAAGGAGTTCCACAGTGATTGGTCCTGCGCTACCCTCATCCATGTGGTTGGTTCCTGCGAGCTTTACCAGATCGTCGGTCCTTCTTCGTGGGGACCTTCGCCACGCCTTCCGGTTCGCGGTTGCCACTCTGTAACTTTACTGCCCCATCGGCCGCCAGTTCCACGAGAAATGTGGCCTACCCACTACTATTTAAAAGTCTGTCAACTCTTCGAGCTAAAATCAGTAACTTCAATTCTTCTGCAGATATCCTCATTTCTGATTAAATCACGCAAAAAACTCTGAGCGTAGAAATTTTCCTTGTCTTTCCTTTTCAGTTCAAATATTATGATCACAAAAGACTAATTTCTTTCACCATTAATGAGTCCAATTTTAGTATCATAATGTGCAACTATATGGCATAAAGCTAAACATTGTTACTACTCATAATAGACAAAATTTTATTACGCTTTTATTAGAAATATGTCATAAAACTGATCCCCCATACATTATTATCGAGCCGCAATAAAATAGTTATTTGCCAAACAAAACGTAACGTCCTGGCTTTAAAGCTAAATCTATTCGGAACTGAAATATGACCGCATGAAAACCGATACGAAAAAGATAAATAAAACATTGTATATGCCGTTAAACGGGATCGTAAACCTTCGGACCGGCGAAATACTGGATTTTGCTCACGTTTCACAATCTCTTCTAGAGAAAACGTCACATTTATTTACCAATACACGTAATAAAATGGTTACGTTTGTTCGTAAATGTAAATTTTCGGGGAAAGCTGAAAGTTTCGAAAAAACTCGTAGATCGACTGAGGTTTCTTAAAACAGAAGGTTTATTTTTTAATTTTTCATGGCAACGTTCAGAAATTTAAAATAATACTGGTTTATTCCTTTAAATCAAACAAACATTAACCGGTTTTGTTTTTCATTGTAACGTTTGTATTTCTTATTTTACCGATACTTTTAATTGGTGTAATAGAAGGATGAAATAAAAAAAAATGCATTTTCAGCCATAACTTTTTATTTTTTAATCAATTAATTAAGGTATAGTGTACCCATGCACTTTACAATTAGGATACTTACATAAGGTTATTGCCGTAACCAGGTCGTCGCTCCATCTTACCTGGTTAAGGCCTGGTTATGACCTGGTTAAGGTTGTGGGATCGCGTTGGATGCGGATGACACGGGACTGATCTGTTTGGTGAGCCTTGGGCGGCCAATGTTCAGCTGTGGACATCTTTCGGCTGTATATTTAACCCGCGACACAAAAAGAAGGGTGTTATAAGATTGACCGCTATTTGTGTGTGTCTGTGTGTCTGTCTGTGATATCATAGCTCATAAACGGGTGAACCGATTTTGATGCGGTTTTTTTTGTTTGAAAGCAGGTTTCTTGGCAATGGTTTTTTCATCAAAATCGGTTCAGCCGCCTTAAAGTTATCAGCTCTTTTGGAAGCTGCGGAAGGAATCTTAGACGCATAATGGGCATTTACCTTATTTTCAAACATTATGTGTAACCTAATTGCGTTGAAGATTTTTAATTTTTAAAAATTATAGTTATTTACCTGTAAACAGAAGAAGCTACATGCTAAGACTAGTGGAGCGTTTTATTACTGGAAAAGGAATAAAACAAACCGATAACATTTTGTCAAGAGCCTTGAACTAATAGTTCATGTAAATCTACTTTCAGTTTATTGTTTTTGTGGCGGTAGAGCTGGAATTACATTCAAAGTGGATTTGGTCCAAAGCTTGTCTAAGATGAGTTAAATTAGGAACTCGAGTTTTATTTAAAGTATCACAAAGAATAAACAAAATAATGTTAGTGTTATTTAACGACCGCTTTAGCCTAATTGGTAGTGACCCTGCCTACGAAGCAAGAGGTCCTGGGTTCGAATCCCGGTAAGGGCATTTATTTGTGTGATGAGCACGAATATTTGTTCCTGAGTTATGGATGTTTTCTATGTATTTAAGTATTTATTTATCTATATAAGTATGTTTATCGTCGTCTAGTACCCATAGTACAAGCTTTGCTTAGTTTGGGACTAGGTCGATTTGTGTAAGATTTTAAACCTTTTTCTAATAACTGATTCTCATCATCCAAAAATTCCACATTAGTAAGATTTTTAACACGAGGGTAGGATCTACTAACGGTCATAATTTCTACCCTCGTGTTAAAAATCTTACTAATGTGGAATTTTTGGTTGTGTAAGATTGTCCCGTGATATTTATTTATTTATTATTTATTTATTTTTAGAAACAAATTAAGTATAAATACAAAGAAATGAAACATGGAAAGTTGTCTGATGGTAAAAGACAAAAGTTAAGTGAATTCAGGAGTTTCAGGAACATTTTTACATTCATCCAGATTGAACATCCATTATCCAGATCCATCATCAACCAGAATATAGAAAGCTGGAACCACAACTTCAATAACAAATATTAACATAATGCAGTTTTTACAGATACTGCAATTTTCGCATCAAAAATCGTCACTGACTTTACTCAATTGTAAACGTTGGGGAAGACAGAAGGTCACCCAATAAGCGTTTAAAATGACAGTTGCATTTTATTCGCAAAAATGCAGCTCGTAAATGGCGCCATACACTTGCCGAAATTAGCGTCAAATGGAGAACGATCCGATTACGATATAAGGAGGAAGAGGAGGGAAATGGTAAAATTGGCATAAGGCACTTTTTGTACAGATTAAAATGCCGCACTTAATCTTTTTTAGATAAACCTACCATTCTCTTCTTTTCTCTTCTTAAAAATCCAATCTTTCTCCATTACAGACAGTCCTAGAAATTTTACTGAAACAAATGAAAATTGTTTCGACCGCTCTCCCAACAATTTGCAGCTCCTCTATAAAATTAGCATAATATTTACAAATATGCAGCCAGCTTTTAGGGCCCTATACAAACTTCATAGATATACAAAGTATATTTACTCGTATGAGTCCCGTACATTAGGGGTGGCGCGAATATGGCGGGTCAACGACCTGAGAGACGATGCAAAGTATCTTCCGGGTGATTTATATTCTTACAGTTTTTTTAATATATTACGAATGTAAGAAGAAACTTCACAGAAGTTATAAGATAAAAGGATATTAAAAATGTAATGCATAATTATTATGGTGTTGAAGAGAGATCCATTTAGATTGATATTTTAATTAAGTTACACTATATCCGAGATACAGCCTGGTGATAGACGGACGGACGGACGGACGGACAGCGGAGCCTCAGTAATAGGGTTTCCGTTTTTACCCTTTGGGTACGGAACCCTAAAAAACATAGAGTCCAATAGTTTATTTTGATTTGTTTTCAAATATTCTTATTCTACGAATATTTACCTCGTTTGTTCTTTGACCCAAAAATGGATGTAAACGACCTCATAATAATTCCAGACAACGTTTTAGCATTTGAATAAGTTGATCTTTGCCGTTAAAACTATTTCAGCTAACGTAAATATTTAGCCCCAGGACGACAGGCTCGAAAAGATGAAATACTTGACAAAAATAATAATGATCTAAATTATTCAGTGTCGTTGACCCCGAAATACTTTAGTTAGAAATAGACGAACTTTTTCGTAGAATTATGCTTAAAACAAAAACGGATTTTAAGGAAAAATAACTTGGAAACTTTTAGTCAAATTCTTTAGTGGTTTCACCGGAGTCTAAAAATATTTAACATAAAGCATTTGGACAAATACAGCAAAGAATGCCAGGCACGTTAGATTTTAAAATGAGTAATCTTAAAGGGATTCTAAGCGCTATTCTTTTTACCCGACTGCAAAAAAGGAGGGTTATTAAAAAAATCTACAATACAATGACTCTTTATTGTACACCAGGAATAGTAAGCAATACAGAAAACAGGTACACAGAGAGAAAGATACAAGGTAAGCAATAGGCGGCCTTATCGCTTAAGAGCGATACAAAAGTAGATTGCAGAAATCTAGATTTTTATGTCTTCTTTGCGTGTCTGGTGGCAGTATTTTTATTCCTCAAACAAATCTCGGCTTGTTGACCGTTAATATTCCTTTGCACTTTGCACGCTTTTCCAAAGCCAGACGCTATTCGTCTTTGCACGTACATCGCACTCCAAACTCAAAATTACAATTCCAATATTATTTCAACGAAAACCTGTAGCGCAAATAGAGTGGCAACTGGCAACATTTGCGCGCGAATTTTTATTTGTACTTTAGTTGGAGATGCTTTTATTAAACTGAGCAGTTTTTCTTTAATTTAATTACCAAGAATAATCAATTATTTTAAGAAACTAGAAGTTAAACGGAAGCTTGAAGAAACTTGAAGTTAAAAAAATATCCTTTCTTGCACCAAGTTGCAAGATGTAATTTGTTGGTCAAAAAGTAAATAGGATTTGGTATTTTCAAACTTTCATTCATCGAGTCCATCCTATAGTTATGTCCCATTGCTGGGCATAGGCTTTCCTTAAGAATGAGAGGGCTTATTTCCAGGCAGGCCTGCTTTACGTGTGAACGCAAGTTTCCCCACAATTTGTAAATTTTGTGATCACTAATTTAGAGAGGTCAGATCAGTTTAACGGTTGCGTTTTGTCTGCATGGTTTGGAAGAAATGTAAGGGTCAGTTCAGTACACACCGAGACGTGACGTGGCAAATTTTATTGAGAGCATTCGTCAATACTCATATGTCATATTTCATCTCTAAAATTCAATGAAAAGTGCCGTTTCGCATCTCGATGTAAACTGACTCTAAAGTGATCAACGCCTCTTGTCGGACAACGTAAAATGCTTAACCTTTTTGGACTATTCTCACTTCCTCATTGCTCCTTGTGCTGCTCAATCGGTTACGATTATCTGCCTCGTGGAGTGCGGCTATGGTTGGTTAATTGATCTTTTAGAATTCACTTTTCAATATTCAATTGCAAATTTTTGTTAGAATAATTGAAGACGTGAGTATATGAAGGGGGTATGTCACAAAAACATTATTTCGAGTAAATCGCAGTTAAAGGTTTTTACGTTGTAATTTTGTTTTTAAATTGAATAGGGTATTGTTACTTTTATAAAAATTAACCAAATAGCCCGATCTATTGATTTTTTTTAATAAATGCTTTTAAAAAACATTTTTTTATATAAAAAAGTACATAACCCCTTCTTTCTCCTTTAAGCTGTTCTGCAAAGAAAAGAAGTTAAAAAAATGAAAGTGTTTATTGTAACAAAATTTATTGATTTAGTAGAATTTCTTCGTAAAAATACCTGCATTCAGAGTTTATAAATTTTAGTTGATCCCTACTGTTTTCTTTTTTTTTGGGATATTGGATTATGTCAGAATTAGAGAAAATAAAAGTTTGTCCCATAACATGGATGAAGGAGCTAAGTGCGTACATGACACTTTCTTCTGTTACATTCAGTCGCAAACTGGTAACCACTTCTAGAGTCATGTGCCCTTAGCACCTTCATTCACGAAGAACGTAACTTATTCTTGTACATAGGTCCTTCATACACTGGGTTAGAAGCTGTTATAGCTTAAAAATATGAGAACTGATAGCGTCCGGTGTTGCATTATGACTTAGAACCTTCATTTATGGCATAAAACCGAAAATGAAAAAAATGCGACATACCCCCTTCATCCACTCACGTCTTTAATTATTCGAAAGTAATGCCATGTTGGAGCATATCAATTTAAAAATAATAACAACTAATATATCCATCAGATATAGACATCAGCTAAATGGAACTATACTTACCTTATAAAAAGTATTCGGCAAACTAACACTGTGAAATTAATAGTTTAATGTAAAATGCTCAGAAAAAATATCACAACAGCAAACATAAGTAACACGTTAATAGGTAAGTGCCAAAGCTGTGTTACTTTTTTCATTGATCACGAAAGTGCATAGAAATATAGCATGCATTTCTACTATAAAAATGCATGCAATAACGCCCGACGCTCTCGCTTTACGCTTCAAATTCAATGCTGTGCAATCTTTTTCAACTTGAAAAATAAATGTAAAAATGTATTCGCATGAAAGTTCAAGAAAATCTAGCGCACTTTGATATGAGCGGTTTCTAATTTGAAGTCACTCTGAGTTCCGAGATAAAATATTTTCACCGTTCATTTAGATATTATAAATCAGATTTGCTACATTCTGTTAAGAAAAATATTATTAAGTATTGTTAAAATAAATATTAAGTTTTTTGTATTCCATAATGGGTCTTAGATTATTTATATACTCGATAGAGTGTCAGTACCAATTACTGCGATACAAAAACCCATTTGACACTTCATCTTACGTCATTCAGACTGAGAAGGGGGCAAATGTCATATAAGCCAATAGTTGGCTTATATTTTTCGGGACGTTTTCATGCCGCCTAAGCTCTATCTAGTGTATAAATAATCTAAGTAATGGGTGTATACTCGTATAGTGTAACTCGCTGGACTGACGTCGTATAGAAACTACGGAGTCCACCTTATTCCAGTGTAATCGCAACTCTTTCGGAACAGTAGTAAGTATAAATTAAAAAACCAATTGTCTGTAAAGTCGGTTTACAGACGATAGTTTAACGTGACAACGTCATAACAAAACATTCAAGAAACAAAAAGCGGTCACCCATCCAAGTACTGACCGCGCCCGACGTTGCTTAACCTCGGTGATCGGACGAGAACCGGTATTTTGTCAAATATCTTGAAAACGGTGCATCCTACGGCAAAATCAATGACATTTTCATCCCCCCTTTGAGGCCCCCGCAGCTCCTCCCCCCCCCCGCACCCCTCCATTAAAACACATTCAAAAAACAAAAAAATTAAACCCCTTTAATACCTACAGCTACTACCTATTTTTTGACAGGAAATAAGCAATAAGGTTGACTATCACAATGGACTTGGAAGTGAAAGCAGGGTGTACTACTGTTTTTGTCCGTACAAACAACATTGAACCTTAAGGTTCTAAACAATGTCTTTGTCGACAAAACGACAAAAAAAATAACAAGAGCGTGTCGGACACGCCCAAGATAGGGTTCCGTAGCCATTGCGAAAAAATCAAGTAATATTTTTCTAAGAATTTCGTATGAGTACGGAATCTTCCAAGTTTAGGTATCGTCAATACTTTGAAAAAAGCTCGTATTTCACAATCGATAATCTGGCTAAGTGAACTTTATTACGCGCGTATCAAGGTTCAGTTTTGTTTATATGCTGATTTGAGATACGAGCTTTTAAGGATTCCGTAGTCAACTAGGAACCCTTATAGTTTCGCCATGTCTGCCCGTCTGTCTGTCTGTCTGTCTGTCTGTCCGTCCGCGGCTAAGCTCAGAGACTGTTAGTACTAGAAAGCTGTAATTTGGCATAAATATACCTCCCATAGACGTAAAGTGGGGGTGACTTTTTTTTCTCGACTAACCCTATAGTATTTGAAAATGAATAGGGGTTTGCTATAATAATTTTTTGATAAAAATAATATTTTCGGAGATATTCACTCCAAAAGTTCAAAATAATGTGTCTCCCCCTCTAACTTTTGAACCGCACTTTTAAAAAATATGAAAAAAAATCACGCAAGTTAAACTTAATAAAAACTTTCTAGGAAAATTATTTTCAACTTAATCAGTAAAGCAGTTTTTAAGTTTTTGTAAAAAAATATTTCTAAACTAAGATTGTAATTTAACCGCCATTGCAAGCATTTTTTTTCTTTAAGTACCTATAAGATCACGCTAACAGTATCTTCTTTCAAATAAAAAAAATATATTACATCTGAAAAACAATCAATATACATACTAATTCTAGTAGACTGCAGTAGATTAGTTACCCATTTCGCCGATAGATCGTTGGAACCAAAACAACCACTTTAATAAAGTATGCAAAGATTTTTTCGTACCTGCTACAGAACTCTATCTTGGGCGTGTCCGACACGCTCTTGGCCGGTTTTTTTCAAAGTAGTGACGGTATGTTTTATACCTTAGGCTACTATTTACTCTTAAACTACAAATAATTCCTAAGCAATCTTAGCCGCTATAATTTTCCTTGTAAATTTAATATATTTACTACCATTCTGATTTTTTTCAGATTTTTCCTCCCAACAGTTTAGATTTTAGAGGGGGGCGGAACGATCGATTTTAATGAAAATTTTTACTTTAAAGTTGAATATTTTGCAAACAGATCACTGAATACAAAAATCATGTTAGCAACCCCCCAATGGTTTTAAAAGACCTATCCAACGATATCCCACACTATAGGGTTACCCCCACTTTACGTCTATGGGAGGTACCCTAAAAAAAAATATTTTTTTATTTTTAATTTTACCACTTTGTTGGCATGACTGATATGTATATTCATGCCAAATTACAGCTTTTTAGTACTAACAGTCTCTGACCTTAGCCGCGGATGGACAGACAGACAGACAGACAGACAGACAGACGGACAGACAGACAGACATGGCGAAACTATAAGGGTTCCTAGTTGACTACGAAACCCTAAAAAAGTCATATTATTATCTCCAGGGTATAACGTCCCACTGCTGAGCACACATCATCATCATTATCATCATCCTAGCCGATATACATCAGGGCACAGGCCTCCTCTCAGAATAAGAGGGCTTGGGCCGTAGTTCCTACGCGAGCCCAGTGCGGATTGGGAACTTCACATACACCATTGAATTTCTTAAAATAATAATAATCAATTATTATTTATTGTGATTTGTTTTTTTTTTCTCAGGTGTATGCAGGTTTCCTGACGATGTTTTCCTTCACCGTAAAGCTCATTATAAATTACAAATGTAATTTCGCACATAAATTCCGGAAAACTAAGAGGTGCGAGCCCGGACTCGAACCAATTACCTCTGTTTGAGAGACCACTAAATTAAGCTTCAAAATTTAAAAATATTTTTTTTTATTATATCCGCGTATCCCCTCTCAAAATTAAAAGGTTCTGGCTGTAGTTCCAATGCGAGAAAGAAAAGCTTTAAAATATTACCGTGTTCAGAAACGTGTGCATCGACATAGGTTTCGACGGCTGAAAAGTGTTCGATATTGTGTAATAATAGTTGAATGCAGCCCCTTTGACTAGATTGGCTTTCCTCGTGGCAGCCTGTACTGGCTTCCACTTGGATGTAAATGGCTGCACAGAGTCGATTGTTTCGCTAACTGTCAATAGTCCCGCGATGTTTTAATAAAACCTTTATTATTTTAGCTCGACGATATTGTCACTGAAGTATTTATACTCTAGGTCTAGGTCAAAGGTTTTATTCGCGTGGTTTATGAATACCTAAACACGTCCTGACTTTGAATGCCAACCTTGAAGCCCTAGCTCGCGTTTTGGTTTGACACGAAATTTAACAATTACCATCGAGCAAAACTTGACAAAGGACGTGTTACCTGAAACATGTCGGACATACTTCGAATACAAATACGTATGTCCGTGTATTCAAAGCGTATTACAATATTACTATAGTAGATTACAGAGCAAGAGCATAAAGCGCGCTATTTTACCAAACGAGCCTGGATAGGTAAGTCGAGGGTAGATTTTTTAAACGGTAATTAAATTAATGTTAGAATAGAATAGAATAGAATTTAATTTATTGCCGCAACATAAAGTACAATATAGAAAACTTATTACATAATTAATTAATTATAAAAAATAACTAAACTAAAACTAACACTGTTCAATTTTTTATTTTTCATGCATTTAATTTCATGTATTAACTTGTTAGTAACATGTATTAAAAATATCTAGCGTTCGTCTCTGACCTAGTGGTAGGTACTTGATTGCCTTAGTCGTAGACAAAGATTTTATTTTATTGACTAGAGCATAGAAAGTCTTTTTATGCAACCTTCATCCAGCTGTTTTGATAACCAATAGAGAAGGGGACTTGTGACCGGGTTTTTTAGTCCGTGCAAGTCGGACCCCCATTCCCAGTTCGTCCGAAGGGATTTTTCCCGAGCACATGTCACCTTTCCAATCCTTAAAGTAAAAAACAGCAAAGACTTCGCGTCTTTGGCCCCTCTGGCGACTCATCCAAAAAAAAAAAAATTTTGGTCCAGCATAAATAATAACTTTATGAGCATGAGAAGTAAAAACCTTTTTAGTTTACGTACCGAGGCCTAAAAATAAGTCTATCTCCAATAGCAACATAGTAATTGGCAAGAAAACCTTGGTCGTGCAGCTCGTTTTTAACAAACTATGAAAAAATACGTGAACACCACCGTTCCGCTAACGTGCGAGGTGCGAAAAGCAGCGAAGCGGTAGTGTCAACTTTAATTGGTGCTGCTTGTCAGGCTGAGTTCGTGCTCGTGCACAGCAGGCTTTATAACGCGTGCCGACTGACAGCGGAAAGGGAGATTAAAATCTATGAAGGGTATTAGAAGTAATAGGATGAAAGTTATATTTTAAATGATGATAAGAAGGAAAATCTTTAATAATAATTATACAACATGCAATGAAATACTGAACAATTAATTGCAGAATAACAAAGTTGTTATTAAAAATATTCGTCTGCCTCTAGTGAGGACTTTTGGTTTTCCCGGATTAACTTTTTATAAATGACAGAATTTTTGATATCAGTTTTGTAGTTCTTAAAATTACCTGCCTAAATACAATTAAACCAACACAAAAAATACTTAGACAATATTTGACAATATTTTGTGTAGCATTCGATTGATATTTTAAGGTTCCTGTGTGGGTACTTAATTAATTTCCCTTCTATTGAGGCCACTGCGAGATGTAACAATCGGCCTATGTAGTAAGGGCAAAGTTTGTTCGTTTCAAGCTGGGAATACATAGAGTCTGTAGCTTCTAAACTTACACTCTCTTCTCATTTATGGGTCCCACTGAAAAACAGCGTTGTGGCATGCCACAACATTATGCTGACTGGGGCCCAATTTATACTATTCGATATATTTTTTTAATTTGTAAATTTCCTGTCAAATGTATTTTTTTTCTGTGTTTGTATCGAATATGTGTAAATAAACATCTCTCTCTCTCTCTCTCTCTCACGCCCGTGGCGTGGTCTTTTTAGCATGATTCTATATTCTTTAATATGAAATTTGCCATCAGTTCCTTGTCCTTTGCTACCCACTCATTACCCCAGTCCACCGAAATATACCTAAACCACAACTTCTTTCTTCGGTCAACACCTCGCTTTCAAGCTATTTTATTCATAATGAACCTTCTTTTTCATGACAATCAGCTCTGGCCAACTGTATTTAAAACTTCGATCTTAGTAACCTTTTGAGAGCCCAGCTAATGAATAGCATGCGCTCATGCGCTGGTAGATCCACTATATTTTGAGTCCAAGGGTTTATGTTGGATAGATAATGAGTTTCTTTTTTTGCCTGCACATCCCTGTTGCGCATACATTCGCGCACAGAATCGACTGTCAGTACATGAATTATTGCGGTATGGAGTAGCGTCACTAATACTAGAATTAAGCTTTATATATTACTAACATTATGATTCTATGCTGGTCTAAATAAAGTTATTTTTTTTTAATTTAAAAAGAAAACTAACTGAAGCTACAAGTTACCTACACGGGCTTTAAACTCGCATCATAAAAGCGATTGTTATCGCTGTAACACAGACCACACATTATTGCCATTTTTGCTCAATATTGTGAGACTTGTTGTTTGTTTTTCAATTGCACTTTGAACTAAAGTCTAATTGGTTTGAGCGCCGAGCTAACGTTATTTGGTCGAAATTGGTTGACCTTTTCGTATTATAAATTTTGTAGGTACAACTGGGAACATTCTAAACGTTTCAAAAATGTATTGTTTGGTTTTACAATTTTAAAACCTACAACAGAGTAAGTCAATTATGATGAAACATACTACGATTTATAGTAGTGATGGCATCGTTTATAAATTTGTTTGAAAGATGATTTTAGTATGTGATAATGTCCGACCAAATCATACTAAGTTACTGCAACAGCTTTAAGTGATTCACGGTTAGTTACAGAAGACTCTTTTTGTTTTTAATTGCGGTCAATATTCCATAAAAAAAATCTATAAACTTTAAATCTGCAAGCGCAAAAAAATCTGTTTAATCAAACAGCTCGCAAAGTAAAACTAACGTACCTACGTACGTAACGGTTTGAAAATTAGCACACATATTTCTTGATGATCATTAGAGAACTAAAAAGGATTTTCGAAATTCGCACGTAATAAAGAGCTAGAAAGATTTTAGCCAAAGCAGCAACCACGCGATATAAAGCTAGTAAACAAATGAAATGCCTTTTTGAATATTCGCTGCCAATACTTGGCTTAAATCTGTTTTCCGATTATAATGGGCCACTAAAAATATTGAGTGTTGGCAGATCACTCGGTTCCCGTAACTTTTTATTGAGAACTCGTTTAAAAATTCGTGGATCCGATAGCTCTTTGTTTGCCATATGAACCTCTCTATATTAGCTTAACAACATTGAACTTAATGTTTCGAAAATGGAAGTGAATTACGTAGCTTGTTGTCAAGGGTTTAAGGTTTATAAAACTGTGCAGTAAAACGAAGTAAAAATATAAAGAGATCAGTTGTTTGGTTTGAAGCTAAGAGTCTGTGTGATGGTGGGAACACAGAATCTGTTCACATATAATATTAAAATATTAAAAGTGTTGGTTGAATTGAAATTTATGCGCGCGAAATAATGGAGGAGCCATAAATTATTTATTTTCGATAAATGAAAAATGGCAACAATGGAAACATTAACCCATTTATGTGGTTGGAATGGAGATGCCATTAATTGATTTATTGTTTAAAATTAGTACAACGTTAAACAAAATTCTTATATTGGCTTACCTTTAAAAGTAGGCATAGAGTTTTTGTTTTATTAAAGTTTGATCTAATTATTTGAGTACCTGGAACTTGAGTCTACTCGGAACCATGATGGTTGTAATGTCGCCGAAACGTCAAGATAATTTCAATGATATTTACGGAACTAAGTTCCGTGTATTATAAGTATTATGAAACCTTAACCACTTCAGTAAATAAAATAAAATTGTCTCTATTTGCTGCATTTTGTAATATTAAGTTCATTGATACTAAAATTAGGTTAAAAATCCATAAAAAAAATATATAATGTTAATTCAGTCCCTTAGAAAACATTAGGAGACAGCTTTTTTTTACAGAGACTTTATTGAATTTGTCGATAAAATACTTTAGTAAGTTTTAATTGACAAAACATAACAACAGCTTTTACTGTCAGCCATGTTTGAATTGGAGGTATGTGTAAGTGTATTAAGCGGGCTTCCACGGACCGTTAAATTCTAACCCGGGGTTAAGTAGTGCCAAAAAGTATAGAACTGTCACCCATAACCCAAGGTTAACGATTTAATTTTTACCCTAGGCCATGCAAGCTGCCCTTACAAAATATTTGCATCAAATATCACCTCATATATTATAATACATTAAATGATACAGTTTTTAATGAAATATGTTTTGCTTTCAACACTTGTCTTGGTACTTTAATTTTTATTATTTTCTCACAACTGTGATTGTATGAATTCTATTGTAGAATACAATACAACACACTGACTAAAACAGAAAATAGATACATGGTGAAACTCATAAGGTAAACAATAGGTGGCTCTATCGGTTAGGGGAAGCCTTACAAAAAAAAAAACAAACTATTATGTAACTTTAATAGATACAACAAGTTACCAGCAGTTTGAAATCCCGGCGTGAGCTGATAGCGTGCGGTCGTGCACAAGCCTGACATGTTCCACAATTCTTTTGATAATATTGAATAAGTATTCATCTTTCGTGCACGCCTAGCCCACGGTTGAACTGCGGCCGTGAGATACAATGAAAACTCAAAATTTACGGGTGGTTTTTGAATTATGCGCAACGTTCGCTAGTGCACAATTTATTGTCGCTATCAAGCAAGCTTTCAGCTATAAACTATTTTTAAACTGGTTACAAATTGCCACTCCCATTCGAGTAGGTAGTTCTTCTCGCTATTTTCCATTGCGTAATAATTGCTCAAAAATTCCAATACTCGAAAAATAATCGAGTAGGTGTCAATACAATAGGAAAGCCTTAAATTAGAAATTCATTTCACTTAACCAGTGCCTTTCATTCTATTGTTAACCCACAATTTGAAGTACGCCTGATAACCATAATTGAAGGCTGCCTTCCGAAGTATCGATTATTCGGAAATATTTGACAAAAACACAGTAATTCGAGTTAAGTTTATGGTGCTGTAATCACAGCGGGCGAGTTCCGAACGCTCGCAACTTTCCTCGTAGTACGAGATACCGTAGTTGATATGTATATCCTCATCTGTTATTTTGTTGATGACAAAGTTTAGATGTTAGATAAATTATGTACAACTAACTCGAAAATTCACGTTTTCCCAGAAATAAGATGAAGCTATATCGATTGCTTTTCTGTATTGTTTTCTTTGTGGTGGACAATAAAGAGTCATTGTATTGTATTGGTCGGCCCGAAAACCTCCACATAGGCAATTTTATTGAAATTGTTAAATCCGATTCCGAAATCTCGGAAATAAATATATAAATGTACAAGATTTGTTCGTTAAAGTTGTCCCGATTAGTTTACTTTCTTTCACCACAACTATGATTTTGCCAGGTGCAAACAGGTAAACACTCATAAATACTTAATATATACTCTCATTTATTTCACATGTTAATTTATTTACCATGCAACAATTATAAAGTTGCTTTGTCAAAAGTGTGCCGCATCCATGGTTGCTAAGACTTCAAATCTTAAAGCCCCGTATTTAGTCAGGCAATCCTTTTGCAATTTATAAATGTACTTATTTATACATATAAAATCCTTTGTCCTGACTGACGGATCAACGCACAGCCTAAACCGCTGATCGTAGAGACCTGAAACTTGGAGGGTGTGTTCTTTGTATGACGTAGGCATCCGATAAGAAAGGATTTTCCGTAGTTCTACTTCTAAGGGGGTAAAAAAGGGGGGCAAAGTTTGTATGAGACATCGTGATTCCTTGGTCCAATCTACTTCAAATTTTGCATAAACATTCTTTAACAAAATTGAAGGAAGACGTGTTTCGTATTTTATTGAAATTCATCCCTTGACGGGGTCAAAAAGTAGTAGAAAGTTATTTTGGGAGTGATTTGCTTCGAAGTTGATATCAATACTCCTTAGTGCTTTTGATTTAAATTACATTTTATTTTGACACATTGTAAACGAAACGAAACTTCAAATATTGCAAACCATTTTTGTCTACGTTTGTCAACCACGTCTTGATCTGATCTCTGATAATAGCTAATTATATGTATTAAGTATTTGCATTTCACCAAGCTTTTGCTTTTACAAGCGCAGCGTGGGACGTCCACCAACGAGATGGACGGACGTTTTGGTGAAGGCCGCAGGTTCAGGGTGGATGCAAGTCGCTTCCAACCGTAATGATTGGACGTCAATGAGGGAGGCCTATGTCCAGCAGTGGACGTCCTACGGCTGAAATGATGATGATGATGAAGCTTTTATGCGAGTTCAACCTTTTTCGAATAAAATCGAATTGAGTATTCAAATATCATTGTTGAACTCGCATAAAAGCTTGGTGCAATGCAAATACATATAAAATGCTTTGTCCTGAAGTCCTAAATGACTGACTGCCGGATTAACGCACAGCCTAAACCGCTGTATGTAGAGACCTAAAACGTGGAGGGTGTGTTCTTTGTATGACGTAGGCATCCGATAAGAAAGGATTTTCCGGAATTTCCACGGGATAAGGAATAATCGGGATTTATATATTTCATCAAGAGTGACCCTATGCCCATAACGAAGATTACTAAACTGTACAAATTGGGCATGCAATTAGACTATTAGAATATAAAGCGAATATAAAGAATTTTGAAAATTTCCACGGGATAAAGTTAAATCAGGATTTATATATGTAGGTACTCAAATCAACTGGACCATATCTCCGTAACTACAATTACTAATCTTTTCAAATACAGTATTAACGAAAATGACCATAACAACAAAAAACTTATTGCAGGATTTTTGGAAATTCCTGTGGGATAGATAATCTCTGAAACTTCCGAGCCGATTAAAAAAAAAAACTTTTACCAGTAAAAAGTTACACTATCCCTTATAGACATAGGCTACTTTTTTCCGGGGAAATGCAAAATTCCCAAGGGATAGAAAAAAGAAAATTCAACTTCGGAGCTCATTTTAAAATGTCTTACACCAATAGAAAAGATGCACTGTCCTTGGTTAACATAGGATGCTTTTTTCCGGATAAATGCAAAATTCCCGCGGTATAGAAAATAGTAAAATTAACTTCGGGGCTGAGTTTAAAAAAAAATCACCGATAGAAAGCTTCACTATCCTTTATTGGTATAGGCTACCTACTATTTATTCGGTAAAATGCAAAATTCCCCTGGGATATTAAGAAGTGAATTTCACTTCAGGGCTGATTTGAAAATTTCTTTCACCTATTAGTGAGTAGCTACACTAACCCTTACTTACATAGACTATTTTCTCCGTGAAAAATCAAAATTCCCACGGGAAAAAAATAAGTGAACTCAACTACGCGGCTGATTTTAAAAGTTCTTTTATCGGTAGAAAGCTTTAAGGACATAGGCTACTTTTCTCGGGGAAAATGCAAAATACCCGCGGGATAAAAATAAGTGTAATTTTGCAAAGAATAAGGACAAATTTGTTGAAATTCCCGCGGGATAGGGAATAAACGGGATTTATAATATTCACTAACTGATACTCATGATGAAATGATAATAATGATGGATGTTGCCGGTGCCGGATTTTTGTTTTATACAATGAAAGAGATGAAGAAGCTTTACCACAAATGGGAATTCTACGCGGACGAAGTCGCGGGCAAAAGCTAGTCTATCATATAAACTTTGTCATCAAAAGTTAACAAATGACGTATATATTTCCATTACCGTATCTTGGACTATCGGGGATAATTAGATTTTTTAGAGCAGCCTCCAAGCGACATAAAAGTGAAATATTAGTCATTATAGGCATTTGCGCGGGGCGAGTCATCAGTCAGGAAGTTACTGTCGATGCCCGGCAATTTGCATCGCAAATCGCCGCTCTCGACGCATTCTTACGCGATACCGTTTTGTTTTGGTTACGAAATACCTAAGTAAATTGTTGTTATACAAAATTTTCGCCGTAAGTATCCATTGTTTTATTATAACACGAGATTGCGTCAGTTTAACTGCTAATGCTTTTTGACGTAAGTTTCTCGACAAGTTTCACGTAACGCTTTCGTAATAACAGAATGATTAGTTGTTCTGCTTGTTCTAATTAGGCTGTAAATATTAAAATTTGTTCGAATAGTGACAAATGACTAATTGGCTTAGTTCATTTCGTAATGTTTCGAAGTTGGCCGACTGTTGATTTAACAAAAGCAATTACTTGGCGTTGGTGACTTGTGCCGCGAGCATGGCCCTGGGGCGTCTTGACTATTCTTTAGCATGACAGACGCCACTCCAGATTAATTAGACTCATTTATTGCGAGGGGAAGGCATCCGTGCCTTACGGTAGTGCCGTCATTTACCAGCGTGCTATGACGTTGGCTTCGCTGGAACCTAAATACATAGGAACTAGTAAAACTCATTATAAGTTGCTGGAACGTGCTATGTGCTGAATAAAAGTCACGGGAGCTGCTCAGAGTTGCTGCATATTTAAATTAAATTTAAAGTCGTTATTCTGTAAAAAGGAAGAACTTTAGAATTATGTGGCGTGGTAACACCCCCAATAAGATGGATCGACGATCTGGTAAAGGTCGCTGGAATTACTTGGATGCGGTAGCGCAGGACCAATCGTTGTGATTTGTCCAACAGTGGACGTCTTTTGGCTGATATCATTATCATCCCAGCCTATATACATCCCACTGCAGGGCACAGGCCTCCTCTCAGAATGAGAGGGTTTGGGCCGTAGTTCCCACGTGGGCCCAGTGTGGATTTTAACCTTTTGACCGCCAGCGTCGGATATAAACGACAGTACGGTAATACAAAACCTACCTGCATCCGCATAAGAATAAATTTTGTTCCTAACAAAAACGATGCGTGGCGTTTAAAAGGTTAAACTTCACACGTTCTATTGAATTTCTTCTCAGGTATGTGCAGGATAAGTTCCCCATCCGCACTGGGCCCGCGTGGGAACTACGGCCCAAGCCCTCTCATTCTGAGAGGAGGCCTGCGCCCTGCAGTGGGACGTAATATAGGCTGGGATGATGATGCGCAGGTTTCCTCATGATGTTTTCCTTAACTGTAAAGCTCATGGTAAATTTCAGATGTAATTTCGCACATGAATATCGAAAAACTTAGAGGTGAGAGCCCAGGTTTGAACCCACGACCTTCTACTTGGGAGACCATAGGTGAAACCACTAGGTCACCACGGCTTTTATTTGACTGATATGATGATGAAATAAAAAAAAACAAAGTATGATAAGAGGATGTTTAACATAAAGATGTACCCTTCTTTTTTTACGTAGCTTTTTCGGTATATCACGTTTTTTGGCATAAAATAAAGTAGCTTTAGAGCGTAATTGCTACAATTTCCCGGCGTAATATGAAAAATTCCTCAAATGCATGTGGCACATAAATTTCATGGGGAAGGTTTATACGAGTCATAATACCGGTTTCATTGAGTCAGACAAATATTCATATTAAAGGGGATATTACGAAAATATAGTGCGTGCTGTGTGTGCAAACCGAGGTAAGTGCTTTGTGGTATGGAAAAATGCTGAACACTTAGCACCCTCTTTACTGATTTGAGTTATTTATTGGCAGCGGTATAATATATATTCGTGCGAGCTTTTGCTATGGATTATAGGAATTATTGCGCATTTAATAATAATTTATTTTACCAACCAGATTTGAATTTTCATTACATGGCGTTATTCCATGGTTGATTGTAGGGTTTACAATCGTTTCGCAAAATTTCGGTTACATTGCAGCGGCCGTAGTCCCGAGTAGGCCCGTGAATGGTGTAAATTATGAATGCAAATCGCGAAAGTTCAAAATAATAGAAAACCTCATTGGAAAATCATTTATTATGTGATAATGTTTATAATAATCTTTATAACAACTCTATCGAAGTGGTTTGATTTTTAAAAAGTATTTACTTATGTTGGTAAAATTATCTTTATTGTATATGAAACACATGAAATTAACGGAAACCAAGAGAAACAGTTGTACACAGACGAACTTATCCTTTGAAGGGTTCTTCTTCTATTCAACCAGTAGCCTCTTGGCCACTGTTGCAGAGAGGACCGATGGCCCATTCCTGCAGACATGGAATGCCTTGCATCTCTCAGCAAGAGCTGAGTAGAGTTTTAGTGTATAAGGATTAAGAGCGATTTTTATTTGTATTTTATTTTTATTCTTCTTTGTGTCTTAGCTTGATGTATTTTACTAACATAGGCTTAAGGATACAATTGTTGCTAACACATTATGGATATTTAATGTCCGAAATAAATTATTATTATGAAACCTTTGAATGATTTGACGATCTAAGTCTATGATTTTTGAACGAAAAGTTTACAGATTAGTAGATAGGTACTAAAGGATTTTCAAGCGAAGTGTATTTCGTAATATTGCAGTTTTGGAACTTTAGTTTTATTGGGAAACGTTTCGATATCCGATGGTAGTACATTACATTACTCACACTATTATACCTCCAGAATGTTAACCCGTCATAACTCAGTCTGAGACTGAACAAATAATTTAGCTAACACGCAACAATGGATCTCACAAGACTTATTAAATTAAGAGGCGATACTTTAATTTCGTGTAAATTCGCGCGTTACGGGATCCTCCCGCGCCTTTGAGCAGACGTGATGTGAAGGAACTGCCGTGTGCGACGGGAACCTAGATAATATTGAAGTGGTTCATTAAATGCTAGTGTTTAAAGCTCGTATCAAAGGGACCCTGCTACTGAGACTCCGCTGTCAGTCCATCTGTCACTTTGTCACTTGAAATTTTCACCGATTGTGTTTGATTAGGTATTGCCCAACCGAAAAAAGGCCTACCGATAGTGTCACCTCGACATTGAAAAGAAAAAAAAAGAAAAGAAAAATATTTTATTTACGGTTTTAAAAGTACCACCATCAAACATTAGAAAATAACATAAATAACTACATCTAAAAGACAAGTGTGTCATGGCAGTGACACCAATTGTCACCGAAAAAGGGTCTCCACTCAACATTTGTTGCTACACAGAGAGTGCAGTAACGCTGGTTTTCAGTAGAGCCCAGAATCATTGGCAGAATCATCTATAGCTATTTTTTTAAAAATTGAATTGAATTATATTAGGTACTGTGCCCGCTATAATCTTCTAATATATAAAAAAGAATAGTTAGGTGTACCTAATTATGTTGTGGCAATAAATTATTTTTATTAATATTATAATTATTAACAGTGATATATCTACATGCGATAGTAACGCAGTTACAGAACGGGAACAGTCAGCTGTTATAGAAAAGGACTCCCCGGTACTTTGATCAATTATAACTGTAGATCCTCAGTCGCGCGCCCGAAAATGTCCGAGCCAAATAAATGAGCGCCACTTTGATAAAAGTGGCCTTCTTTTTTCTCAGTACGTTGCGTGAAATTGTCAAGTTTAGCTGTCAAGTGTCAACCGAAATTCGACTGTAATGAAGTAAAGACTACGTTCAAATTTCTGTGTAGGTGATGATTTTAATTGTTATGCAAACAAATAAAAAAGTTCGGACATTTTTTGAAGGGGATTTTGTTCGGCAATGTGTATCTTCAGTTATAATTGATCAAAGCCCCGGTATGTTTACCGCCATTGCACGGGGGTATCTTTTCTCTGCAGCTGACTGCACCTAATTACTATAAAACAGATTCGTCAGTCGCGATTGACAACCGTTATATTCATCTACCAACCATCTAACGGTGTTGATAGCAAAATATATTATTATTTTCGAGTGACAAACGTCAAAGTAAATGGAATCATACGTATCAACGATAACAGTGGAGAATACTTAGTCTCTATAACAGCTACCGTTACAAAGATAAGACTACTTTGAATCGAATATTCCTGTTTATTATCCAGTGGGATTTCTTCTGTACAAACCTTTGTGGAATCTAAATAAATAATCTGTGGAAATAAAATTGGAAATCTTTTAAAAATGGTTGAAGTCGTTAAAGTCCTTTTCGAGTTTTGCGTACATTTGGCGATTTTTTTATGTATAGAATATTATTGAATCATCTTTGTAGGTCTGAAACTGTCATATATTTTACTCGCGATTAGTTTGACAGTCACATCTAGTATAGCGTCATATCCGTCTTTGTAAGTCACGTATATTGCGGGGAGGTGTATCCTCATTTTGGAGTCATTACACGAAATAGTATCACCGTATAAAGTCCCTAGGGAGGAGGGAGTGACTCTGCGCAGGTTGTTTGTTTATGCCCTCCCATATATATTTCGGTTAATTAAGTTTTTGTGTGGTTTGCGGATAAGTAGCATCTAGGGGAAGAGTGATGGTGATAATTACGTTATGGTGATAGTAATGGGGAAATTAGACTTTATAAGTGGGATTTATCTATTATTATTGTCACCGCTAAGAGCTCTCCGCAATGGAGGGTGAGGTTCGAGATTATTGTTGTGGTTATTTTAATTACCGGTTAAACTAATCTTGCTTCATATATACGGAAAATGAACACGTTTTTCAGCATGTTTTCTTGCGAAGATTATTCTTTTTTGCCAAGTAAAATTAAACGTACCTATTTGTATCAAAAAGTAAACATTCATAATTATTTATTAATTTCTTCTCTGATCGCGAGATTAATAGTCAGATATGGTTTTAGTTTGAAAATGGACCTCTGTTAACGACGTCTGATTCATTAATTTTTGAGAATTAGCTTCCCGACCCGGCTTTTTACGGGTATACTATGTAGAAAAGGAGACCATAAATCTCCAGTCTTACTCACTCACTTTTTCGTATGGAAATTTACAAACCATTTTGTGACCTTTTTTTCATAATTAAAATCCTTACATAAACTTACATTCATTCAACTTACAGGCATTCGGAAATTGGTTTCAATTTATACATAGGCACGTTAACACACTCAAGTAACTCTTAAGTAACATACTTATTCATTAAATGCTTAATCTAACGCAGTACCTAAAAGCCGCCTGCTCTAATGATTCCTCTCTGATAATTTCGAAGTGTAATTGGCAAAAATTCCTTCACCTACTTACTAAGGAAATTACCGGGTTTCCTGTAACAGATTGAACATCAAAGAAGCTTAATTAAGCCTTAGGAGCACCATAAATAGCTACCAAAGTAACACTGAAATATTTACTTAGTCCGTTTTAATTGAGTGAACCGAAATTTCTTATGGTCGCTTTGAAGTCGAAATATTAATCGTGATAAACAACCAGTTAAAATTCATTAATTATTATTCAATGGAACAATGTATAGGTAATAGATTTTGGTGTTTAAATTCATAGCGAACAAGATTTTGGCAAATTTGCTAGCCGAGCCGAGTTTGGCCGAAAGGTTCTCGAGTGGCGTCCGCGGACCGGAAGACGCAGTGTAGTTAGGCCTCCAACAAGATGGTGCGACGACCTGGTTAAGGTGGCGGGAACGCATTGGATGCGGATGGCGCAGGGCCGATCTATTTGGCGAGCTTTGGAGGAGGCATATGTTCAGCAGTGGACGTCTTTCGGCTGAAATGATGATGATGATGATGATGAAGTTTGCAATCTTTAGCGATAAAAAATGCTTTGTTACTTAGGTATTTAGATTCTTTTAAACGCACACACATAGCTGTTCTTATTATCTTTTCGCATCTGCTATTGAAATTTGTGTTAAAATTGGCTACCTACGGAACAGGCTGTGCCTAGTGTAGGGGCCAGTGCAATCTTACTTGAAGCACTGATGCATGTTTGTCACTTGGTCATCAGGTTATTAAACAGTTTTCTTATATTTTGTTAAACTTGATTTGCATGTATAATAAAGAATTTGTATTTGTATAGTTAGAATTTTTAAATTAGTCGAATACTTAGGTCTAAAAATTATCTAATACAGTTCTTGCAAGTCACGAAGCTAAGCGGCCTTTACTTGTAAAAGACACGTATCTGTATACCTGCCAAAGCATGCGTGAGAGCGAAATTGGGTATAATTATTAGCATAAAAAGAAATGATTAACAAATTTATAGTACAACACAAAGCTTATACACATTCTTTCTTTAATACACGTTCAATCACAAGTAAAGCCCGATTGCTTTTGTGACTGGCGAGAACTAGTAGCGATAGTAATATCTTGATTTCCTTACTTCTCTTGACTCTCTTTCTTATTTTTTTAAATTGAATTGTTAAATAGCCATAGTATTTATATATTTGAATACCAATTTCGACTTACAATTTGACTGTTAGACATTGTCGATAAATAAAATTGAAACAAAGTAAGTAATATCAATCCTAATAAATTGGATCGCTGCCGATTTCGGAAACCTACAAAAGTTTTCTCGCTGTTAAATCTTCGAAGCAGTTTTATGAGATCATACTTTTGTACGAATCACCACGAACGCCTGGCAAAGGCTGAATATTGGAGTTGCTCTCAAAGGCACCCATTCAAGCGAGAAATCCCCTCCAACTAAGTTGCCACTCATAACTAGAAGATATGCATATAAGATTCGAATCTGTCTGTATCTAACAGCCAGAGGCATTCGGAATTTTATTAAAACTTTGCCCCTTTGAGATAACTTCTGTTTGATAGAAACCAGAGGCGGAGTGGGTGGCCCTTCTCCTCCCGACAATTAATGCCACCATTTACGAAATTTTATTTCATTTGCGAACGCGAACTCCCGTTATTTGATTATTAATAAAATGAGTTTATTTTGTTGCCATTTGCATAATTATCTCATTTTCACTTTCGCCTACTGAATTCGATAAAAGTCCACGGTGAAATCTCTTAAAAAGAAATTAAACTTGCGTTTTGCTATGGCGAGGAGTTTTTATATTTCCCTTGGAATTTGTTATCGGAGCATTTGCCAGATTAAATTATCTACCCTGTTACTCAGTTGCTTATTATAATTTACGGTGGAAGTAACATAATTATTTATAACTTGGCGATAAAAAACATAAGAATCCAATTTTGGAGGAGACGACTTTCTTTAATGATTTTTTGTAGTTTCAAACATCGTTATTTTTGCATAAATAACTTTTACTTGATTAAGCATGTTTTTGTTGTTTTTAAATATTTTTCTACAGGGCCGACAACGCACTGGTATCACGTAAAGTGCTGCGAGTGTCTATGGACAGTGTTGTTCATTTAACATCAGGTGACCCACTAGTTCGTTTGTATGGCTTCTTTAACATAAAAAAAAAAAAAAAAAAAAACTGACTCTAGAAGTTCAATTCTGCGAAAGACTATCGATCACTTCTGTTCATTCGAAAATCTTCTTATAATTGTAGCGTTAAACTTATTCTCATGGCCTATCATACCTATATGTAAAATAAAAATAATAAGTCATAAATTCTGCATCAAATTATACGTTATTGCAGCTTCTGTACTCCAAAATCTCTAATGCTACCGTAAAAGCTCTATTATGTTCATATTTGGAGCAATGCGGGCAGACATTGCTTTGTTAGAAACCCTTATATGGTTTACGGAATGCCGTTGAACAATATTTTGCAATGCAAGCGAAACTTGGACGTGGGTAAATAAGCGAAGTATTTCCATGACCAGGTGAATTGTTATGACGTGTTTTCTATTTTGAAATAACAATCCTCCACAATACCATGCTTTAGCCGTAGGTAGGCATGTAAACTGACGTTGCATGCAGTTTTGGCTGCGTTGCATGGAGTTTTTGAACTTTAAGGTTGATTATTAGTCATTTTATATGTTATTTATTTTTATCATTTTATTGATATTGAACGTATCTCTGCAAGAACTTTCCTCAATACTCCATTCCACCAACATACTACTGAATTAAGGTTATTGACTGACTGTTCATTAAAATGCCCTTTCTATTGTCTATACCTACATAATATAATTATGTATATAATTAAGCAATAACTTACACCGCTAAACAATAAAATAAATCTGTAGATTTAACGCTATCAAGATACTTACATACATTTTTTATGAGTCAGTACTAAAAAAAGTTTCAAACAATTGTCATTATAATAAAAAAAAGCTCTAAAGTTATATGAAGTTGCAACCTTCACAATGACTAAAGGTAAACTACGTTCTAGCACCGTAATTCATCATTGAATAACGCCAATGAATTATTATATCCAATTTATCAAATATAACTTCAAATTTATAACAAATAGAAACGTTTACTGCACTTTATGGAAACAGCCAGCCGATCTGATAACAATTCCGTAAACCAGTTCGACTGCTGTGTGAATTAGATACGACGGGATATTTTGCAACTGTACCACCTGTGACGGATTAATGCAAGTCACGAGCCACCAGCGGAAAGAAAGAAAAAGTCTCAGCCCAATCCCTAAGATTCAAAAAGCTAAAATTTTGTATAATTATTCCCTTTATTTTATTACTACTCTGCGAAGAATAGGGATATAAAAAATAGCCTACGACCTATTCTGATACTGACCAAATATGGAAAAAAAATTGATAAAAATCAGTGGAGCCGTTTCGGAGGAGTTCGATAGCAAACATGACAAGATATTTTTATATATTAAGAAGAGATTGATTATAGACAAGGAATAATAACGGATTTTGCGGTAGTGTTTAGATAATAAAAGATCTACTTTTGTCTTCATATGGATCGCAGGATTGGAATTTGTGCTGAAACTACGATGCGGGGTATCCTAGTCACACGTCGATACTCTCGTACAATGATTCCAATGAGTTAAAGGATAACTGGCTAATATGTCTATGTAACATGTAGGTACAAAAAAAGAAACTCAATCACGTACCAGGGTGAACCCTTTTCAAAATTCATGTTGTTATTCCATAAAAGCTTTTCCTTGGTACGCGATTCAGTTTCCTTGACTGTGCTTAGAGCTACTATAAAATTTACTTGTAGATGTCTGCAAGTAAAACACAAAACAGTCATCCTTTTGGACCAAAGACCATGGACTTAATACCTAACCTGGACTGAGTACTAACTTTTATTAGTCAATCAAAAGTGGTCTATATTACCAAGCCATACAGTTTAATAATGGCAACTAGAGTCAGCGGTTCGAGAGATTGTTAGAAACTAGAGAAACTAGAGAATTGTGTCCCATTCGCACCAGTACTTAATCACCCTAATTATAACGAGATGTAAACTCTCTGGTTTGTTTTTTTTTTCGGCCTCACTTTTTTGTCGCAGTACTCAGTCCAGGTTAGGTATAAGTCCATGCCAAAGACACATTCAGTTATCACGCGTACACGTTCGACATCGACAAGGTTCTGTGTGTCAAAAATTAGAAAAGTAACACTTAATTTTTTTAAATTCTTGCGCCAACACTTCGATACTCGACAATACTGACAGTACTGGAGCGATTATTCAAATAACTAGATAGTTGTAAGACTTGAAATTATCTGCATATTTCACAAGCTAACGACACCTGGTCTTGTGTTACATTGGTTTTGTTTATGAGAAACATAAAGCAGTTTAATTGACAACGATTCGTTATTTTCCGAAACGAACAAGTGTTTGTGCAAGTGTAGTTCAAATAAAACGTATGAAACGTATAGGACCCGATATCCGATATTGAATGTAGGTAGTCGATGAAACGAGAGCACCAGTAGCAGTATAAACTAGAGGTGAGATGTAGCTGGAATAGGTTTTGCCATGGACGCGTAAGTACGCGTTCCCGCCCACACGCCTTTTGGCGTACGAGTATTTAAGAGTACGCGTATCAACGGATACGTTTTTTGTGATTCCGTACGTGCGCGTCTTGAGAAGTTAAGAGTACGAGCGAGTTTTCGTCATAAAAAGTATTTTAGGAAGTTCTTGTGAGATTATCATTAATTTACCTTCTCTTGTAATGCACATCGATATGGGTTGAACTAGATAGTCTATTAAGTCCTGTTGATTGTTAAAAAAATATAAATCTAGTCTAGTCTTTGGATCTAGTCTTTTTGTGGACGCGTACTCGGAAGACTCACAATCAGTACGCATTTTGCCTAGTACGTCTCACCTCAAGTATAAAAGCAAAGGGGTACTGCAATTTTCTTTACTTACTTTATTGTTTAGTAGCCTTTGCTGACGGCCGATGGGGCCGAAAGGTTCTCGAGTGGCGTCTGCGGACCGGAAGACGCAGTGTAGGTAGGCCTTCAACAAGATGGAGCGACGACCTGGTGAAGGTACCGGGAACGCATTGGATGCGGATGGCGCAGGGCCGATCTGTTTGGCGAGCCTTGGGGGAGACCTATGTTCAGCAGTGGACGTCTTTCGGCTGAAATGATGATGATGATGATGAGCCTTTGCTGGCAGCTTCGCTCGCGTATACCGTTACATAAATCTGGCAGATGAATTAATTCCAGAATTTTTCTAAATTCCCATGACAATTCTACAATTCCCAAAATTTACATCGTAACCTTTATGACGAACATCTGTATAAAATTTCATGTCTGTAGACTTAACGGTTAATATTTCGTCGTATCCTACGATAAGAGCCACTATCACCATAGGGGCTTTTAGTTTTTATTGTAAAATTGAATTCTACACCTCAAGATACATATTTATAACTTTATATAATAATTTTAATATTTTTTATTAAATAGTAAAAAAGTATTTTTAATAAGCCACAATTACGTATGTCTCACTTCTAACGTGGAGTAAAGCCACAAGTATGCTGCTGTCCTTATTCGCCGTGCAAAAAGGATCGACGCGGGCGCGAGGAGGGGGCGCAAGCGCCGTTTCTACTGTATTCCGCGGACAGCGGCGGAAGAGTGGCATGCATTCGTAATGGTTATTTAATTTGTAAGATCATCTTTGTTTTCGTTAATTGTTAATGAAAACAACAAAATGAATCGTCGAAGACATAGATTAGTGAAAATAGTTGCAAAAGACGACGCTGAACGAAAGAGGAAAACACCAAGTAAATTACGCTAAATTTATTTATAAAGTTTTTCCATTATTCAGATCCTATTTATTACTTCTTTTAGATTTACTTTCTTAGTATATATTTTTAAATTCACTTATTTATATATTTACATAGTTTAATGAAGAAATTTAAAGAATTTTATGAAGTGGTTAGTATTGCCGAGAATAAAGCCCGAACGGCAACTGCGGCCTTTTTCCGCGGAATAGCTCAATTTTATTTGTAAAGCGAATGTGTGGCCACAATTGCGGTAGTGTCCTTTTTCTATGTACGAATTATATTTTATTGAATTATTGCTTAAATATTCACTTTTTAAAGATATATTTGGTAGGCTTATTAACAATGCGGCTCCATGGAATGAACATAATTGTTTTTTGATAACAATAATTATTTTGAACGTCTGATTTTGCATGTCTCCTTTTTGGGTTCTTATGGTACTTGTGGCCTTTTTCGCCATATACAGGGTGGAATTTTGTAATCCATCTCCAGCCATCTCCAGGGAAAGTACTCTAAATACTGAAAATAGGAAAATTTACTCAAAGGAAACATTCCTTTATTTTTGAAAAGAAAGAAAACTGCATTCAAATATTTTTGAAAATTCGCTCACCTGACCCGGGAACCGAACCGGGTGCCCGATTTTAGCCGATTCGATTCCCGGGTGCGGCAAGTGAATATCCGAAAATATCTGAATGCAGTTTTCTTTCCTTTCAAAAATTAAGGAATGTTTCCTTTGAGTAAATTTTTTTATTTTCAATATTTTGAGTACTTTCTCTGGAGGTCGCATTACAAAATTGGGTACATATTGAAAAAAAATCATGTGATTTTGGTATTATTATATCTGTTTACCTTCTAATTTGTTGTCAGTCTGACAATAATAGGCACGAATATTATAATTCCTGAAGAATTTCATGAATGACTTATTATTTATTACAATTACAAGCTTTTATCTACCTTCACCTGGGGCACTTCCCGATTGCCGATTAAACTGAAATTTTGCATGCATGTGTAAATCGGATGACAATACAATATTATTATGACATTATGCTGATCTGATGATGGAGCTGGAAGATTTAATCTCGACTTTTAGAATTTAATACCGTAGAATTTGGACTCGTTAGATTCGTCTTGACGAGTACTTTGATCCTTGATGGTAATCAGGGTGTGATGATGGAGCTGAAAGGTGGCAATAGGCACTCCATAATGAGACAAACCTAAACCCTGAACCTGAACCCGCATTTGTGGTAAATACTTAGTTATGTATTAGTTTTTTTTTTTTTTTAGATAGAAATTAATTTATTTATATATTCATTACTAACAATACTAATGGAATTTTAAATAAAATAAAAAAAACATAAACACATGAAATTAACAGCTAAAAAGAAGATGAAGATAACTAAGAAAAATTAACTAAATACTTATGTACATGTTACTATTAAAATAGAAATTATAAAAAGAATACCCCATCCAAAAGATCTGTCTGTGGCAGGGTTCCCATGATGCTGGCCGAATTACCCCTTTGGATCGCAAGTGCGATCCGCTGGGATAAATATGCGCCAGCTCTTGGGTCCCCAGAGGTGTCGACCAACCGGGAAGAAAGGGCCTTTATGAAGGACTTCATGTCGGCTGACCAAGGCCCTAAGGTCTCAACAGCAAGCGCAGCAAACTCGTAATCCTTTAATAAAGATGAGTATTTGCGGCGCTTGAGGAGTTGGGCCTGATCAGCCGCAGCGCCGGCTTGTGAGGTAGGAGGTGTTGCTACTGCGGGTGATACAGACGTTGAGGATGAATTATGAAAGTTCTCCAATGAATACTGAAGACTGATTAAATAATATGTGCAATTCTATTTATTTTTCAAGTTTATGAAAAATTAAGAAGTTTTTAGTTTCACTTGTTTCCATAAAAGAGACTTGTTTTGTGTTAGAAAATTACTGTGGGTACCTACGCTTTATAATTTAAAAAATCTTAAAAAATAAAAAATATTGTTGTTATTGGCCACTTCTTTCTGCATTACGAGAAATATACTTTTTGAAATTAAAAATATGTACTTTATTTAAGCCCTCTCATTCTGAGAGGAGGCCTGTGCCCTGCAGTGGGACGTTTATAAGCTGGGATGATGATGACTTTATTTTAAAATAAAAAATTGTTGACACTCAAATATTTTAACAGCTACAATTTTGGTCCTAATGGTAGTTGTGGCCTCGTATTTTTCGACGATAAAAGGCACAATGTAGCTTATGGCCTCTTAAAACTCATTTAGTCCGACGAAAAAGGATTTAAAGGACAAAATCGATATATAATATACCATTTAAAACATAAATTTTATTTTAGCAGAACCCTAAAACACTAATACACATTATTTAATTACAAAATTATCAATTTGTTAGTTATCTTTTAAAAGAAACACAAAAACGCTTCTCCTGAAAAGTAAGCATTTTGTAATTGTGGCTCTTATCGTAGGATACGACGATTTTAGGACTTTACATGAAACCTGTGGAAATATGTGGAAGGTGGCCTACCTATATGTTATTTCAGACGTTCAGTACACATTATACGCACACGTCATACTCATAGACTTCGCATCTTTAATATATAAAAGAAGAAACTGACTGACTGACTGACTGACTGACTGACATATCAACGCACAGCCCAAACCGCTGGGCCTAGAGATTCCAAATTTGGCATGTAGGTTCCTTATAAGGTCTAGGGGAGCACTAAGAAAGGATTTTTCAAAATTCACTCCCTAAGGGGGTGAAAAGGGGGTTCAACGTTTGTATGGGGAAACAAGATTAGTTCGATTATTTTATTTGAAACTTCACAGAAGTACTCCTAATGATAAATGAGTAAACACGTGTTTCAGGTTTTTTGAGAATTCAACCCCTAAAAGGGGGAAAGGGGTAACAAAGTCTGAAAATCAACATGGGTGCTGTTTCTATGGTTTATCGGGTCGCTGGTTATGAAAACAACAACGGTATTAAAATCCGATGTGGCATACGTAAAATACCATCTCCCTGGATGGGGTGCGATGGGGTTGAAATGTCTAAATAAACTAAATGACGGGAACGGGAAAAAACAGGATTTATATATTCGATTCCGAGTGACCCTATCTCAGTAACGATAATAACTAGACTCTTCAAATTTGATACACAATTAGGTATTACATTAGTTAAAACATTTATTTCAGGATTTTTCAAAATTCCCACGAGATAAGGAAAAAACGGGATTTATATATTCAGTTCAACGGTATCCTATGAAATATAATTATTAGACTCTTCAAATTTGGCATAGTAGTAGGTAATTATAATAGTAAAAAACGGTTTTAAGGATTTTCGGAAATTCCCACGGGATAAGGAAAAAAACGGGATTTTTCGTTTTACGGCCGTAGAAAGCTGAAATTCGGCATGTTGGTTGTTTGGGGTGTGTAGAGGAGGATTGAGAGAGGACTTTCCAAAATTCCCACGGGAACGGGAGAAAACGGGATCTTTCGTTTTACTGGTCGTAGAGAAAGCTGAAATTCGGCATGTAGGTTGCGTGGGGAGTGTAGAGAAGCATTGAGAGAGGACTTTCCAAATTCCCACGGGAACGGGAAAAACGGGATTTTTCGTTTTACTGGTCGTAGAAAGCTGAAATTCGGCATGTAGGTTGTTTGAAAAGTGTAGAGGAGCATTGAGAGAGGACTTTCCAAAATTCCCACGGGAACGGGAAAAACGGGATTTTTCGTTTTACTGGTCGTAGAAAGCTGAAATTTGGCAAGTAGGTTGTTTGAAGAGTGTAGAGGAGCATTGAGAGAGGACTTTCCAAAATTCCCACAGGAACGGGAAAAACGGGATTTTTCGTTTTACTGGTCATAGAAAGCTGAAATTTGGCAAGTGGGTTCCTTGGGGAGTGTAGGGGAGCATTAAGAAAGCATTTCCCGAAATTCTTGCAGGAACGGGAAAAAACAGGATTTTGCGTTTTACTGGTTGTAGAAAGCTAAAATTTCAAAGTTCATAAGTTTATACTGTGAGTAGGCCGCAAAGGGCTCTTTAACTGACTTCAAAAAAAGGAGGAGGTTATGCATTCCACTTTATGTATTTTTTATGTAGGTATGTTCACCGATTTCTCGGTCAAATGTGGACCGATTATGAAAATTATTTTTTTTATTCGTAAGAATATAATATAGGTACTCCTGAGTTGGTCACATTGTCACCAAATCAGGATCTGATGACGGGATCTCAGGGAAATCGCGGGCAACCCTCAAATTTCGTAGATACGCATTACGTTTTTCATATATTTTCTCAAGCTATTTAAGTGTTTGCGTCTGGTAGACATCATTTCATGTTGATGAGCTGATGATGGAAGGTAAAACTCCTTAACGGTTAGGAGTTGAGGATATTTTTTCAAATATTACAGGAACGTATAGTCCGATAGTAGTATTATTTCAGGTTATCCAGGTGAGCTGATGATGGAAGGTTAAACTCCTTAACGGTTAGGAGTTATAGGAAGATTCTTTAAATATCATATGCACGTATAGACCTTTAGTTGTATTCTTTCTGGTTATTCAGATGAGCTGATGATGGAAGGTATAACTTTTTAACGGTTAGGTCACACAACACTTTAACAAATTACTATATATATAATATGTATAATATCAATGCTAAGTAGGTACACATCGCTTCCAGTTACTCAAGTTTCCGTAGAAGGTAAGAAAACATTGAATTATACCTAATGCAGGACAGGGGTTAGTAATAATAGGTTTTATATTATTAACAAGCCTGGTTATTTTAGTGCCCGCTTCCGAATTAGCGAAAAACAATGTACAAATACAAAGAAATACTGTAAAGGACCGTATCTACCTGTAGTCGGGCTTGCTTGCACGCTTACTTGGACGATTTCTTGCACGCTTGCTTGCTTGCGTGCATGCATGCTTGCATGCTTGCTTGCTTGCCTGTATGCTTGCTTGCTTGATATCTTGGTTCTTTGGAATACTCTTGGTACACGCGAGCGAAGCCGCGGGCAAAAGCTAGTTATAGTATAATCATAGGATTACAGCTACAGCTTGAGAGCGCTTTCATATAATACGGGTCATGTCCCCGGTTGTCCAAGTGACATCTTCACACCGTTTAATAGAAAAATGCTTAGGTTGTCTAAGGGACAAAATTTGTGAAACCATAGCAACGGGTGGCAATAAAAAGTTGATTCACCGATATAACCCGATCCGATATCGGTTCTGATACGATATTAGCGCTAGCAAAACGTTTGAAATGTTTTAGATCCGATATCAGATTAGGTGATCTGAAAAGCATGTGTACAATTCATACATTTTATTTGTCTCAATATCTTAACGGCGTCCGATATCGATATTGAACCGGATAATATGAAAACACTGACTCTACCACTACTAAATCGCCAGGCTAGTCTATAAACAGTTTTATATAGGCTAGGTAGACATTCAAAAGGTAATTTAAACGTAATTGTTAGAATATTTAAATGTGGCCTATTGTATCAATTGTGTATTATAGTTAGCAAATGTTGGCAATTATCCAGTTGGTAATATTTATGTCAAGAATTCAGAACGCATTCCTGGAGCCTATCAGTTCTCACTTGAATGCGTCGCTACTAAATATTAGGTCATCTCACCAATTCCGCTGGATTTGAATAATGTTTGTGTATTCAGAAAATAAAAAGTACATTTAAGATTCATTCGAAAGAAAGGGATTATGTTGATGGCGTATTTTCGCTATCGGTCATTAGTCATTGAAAAAATACACTTTGCAGTTTTCGGTATTATTAATAGTTAATTAAGATGTTGCAACTCATTAAAACAAAATTGGGACATTTGGTTTTCTGCTTAGCTCATTCATAAAAGTTTGTTATGCTCGTGCTAGTTTAACATTCGTTTATCCGTATTTGGACTGTTATCAGCAATGAGTATACTGTCGCAAAAATTAAAAAAAATAGCTACGTATAGCATTAAATTTTAATAAATCGAAGTTGTACTCTGACCACAGTATTTTGTTTTATAAAAACTTTCCGATAGGTGTGGCTCACTTCTTCAATACCTATATGCGACAAGAGGGTTTATATTTGAGGGCCCTCGCCCACGGCGACTTTTTGTAGCGATGCAGTAGCGATGCTGTCGCGCGTTCTCCCTCCCTCCGTTCCCTCCCCGATGTCGTCCGACACGGTCGCATCGCATCGGTTTGCATCGATATAGTCGCGATGCTGTAGCGTGTTAGTAGCGCGTTGGCATCGCTTCTATAGCGCGTTACAAATAAACTGGAAAAAGGTTAACTGGAAGAGATCCCTTTATGGGATAAGTTCGCCTTTGTACATCTGTTTTTCTTGTTAACTATTATTTTTCATGTTTTACGTACAATAAAGAGTTTTACATACATACATACATACAAATGCGAGTAACGCGCGACAGCATCGCTACAAAAAGTCGCCGTGGGCGAGGGCCCTAAATCCATAATTATCATTTGTCCTATGTATAAAATCCATAATAACTTTGGCCATAATGATCTTTAGCCATAACAACCTTTGCCCTAATATAAATGCCATAGTACTTCTCCACAAGCTGTTCTACCATGAACGTGTTTCCACTATTCATTGTCAGCTGCTAAATATCGTGCTATTCACCTTTACCATTCGTACCATGAACCACAAATCAATCCGCGACAGCATAACATAGCGTCCCCATTAGTCAGCTTTGCACCTAACTACGGTTGCACAGATGTCATCTTGCCGCATGTCGTCTTGTAGCAGCGTCCATTAGAAATATCTGGCGTTCGTTACGAATACGGTGGTGATATTGAATCGCATTCACATTTAAATAGCCAGTAAACAGCGCTCCACTTCAATATTATCTATATGGGAAATTCAGATATAATTAAAGTTTATAGAGTGGTTAAAACCACAAAAAAAATAATTCAAATATGTTATGGGCAACTACTTTTTTATATATTTTTAAGTATACGGAGTTTTCTGCCAACCTGAGAGAGGTACTATAAGAATTTTAACAAGCGATAAGGGTTAAATTGGGTTAAGGCGGGCATCAGAGCAAAACCTAGTCAAAAACAAGATCTATGACGGTACGATTTAGAACGTTTCGACCCAAGTTGCAAAATTGTGCAAAATATAGAAACAGGTGAAAGCTTTTACTTAGCCGTAAGACATGCAGTAATAAGCTAAATGTAAAAATGAATAAATGATTATTAAAAAATATATTATACCCAATCATAACAAGTACTTAGTCATTAAACTAACTAACTAGTTTGGCTCAGTGACCCAAAATGAGTCTTGGCCTCCGAAACGAGAGCACGCCACTTAGCCCGATCCTGCGCAGTTTCACGCCAATTACCGGATTGAAGCTGTCGCAGATCCGCCTCCACAGCATCAGCCCAGCGATACTTCGGCCGACCAACCGGACGACGTCCAGTTGGGCGTCCCAAATACGCCCTCTTGACCCCTCGATCCTCCCCCATTCTCAGCAAGTGGCCGAGCCACCGAAGCCTGTGAGATTTAAATTCGCCGATAATATTAGGCTCAGCCACTAGCTCCTTACTAGTCATTAATTATTAAAATTTAATTGCTTATTCATAAACTATTTAACATGATAGGTAAAGCTTAAAAAAATATCACCATAAACATTTTGAAATTGAATGTGTCTTTTATCTGTATGTTTGCTATTTTTTGAAGATTTTACTACTAGGTGTTTATAGTTTTTTCCCCCATCCAAATCTTATAAGAATAAAAAGGTTTAAAATTTGAAAAAAAAAACGGTTCGATAGTAAAAACTTTGCTATATCCAAACAATAAAAAGAATTCACCAAACCTTACAACTTCAATACCTAGTAGTATAACATCATAGTAACCAGACTTTATTTTCGGTTAACTCAGCTCCGTATAAATCCCCATCATTTAACCAAGCAAGGCGGAATGCTGCCGTAGGTTGTTAACCTGTCCCACGTTTACATCTGATACCCGATACGTCGGTATCTCAGTGTATCGGCTACCTAATAACTAATGCCTTCGATATTATAATGAGAATCGGTATTGGTGAAATAATATTATGTAAGACCGCCTACGATCAAATAGCTGAAGAATGTTAAGACAACAATTTATTACTCCGGTGTATCTACTGGTCTTAATTAGCAAAGAATCTGTACCATTAAAACGGAAGTTTAAAATTGTATCGTGTTTTGAAATAATAAAATACTTACTATTAAGGGTATGCTTTTGTATGCGGCATAGGGATGTCCTATCACATTAGTTGAAATCAACATCTTGCTCCGCTGCCCTTGTTTTTTCTCATTGCCAATGCAATTCGCATACCTTTACAAATAAAAGTATGATTCAAAAAACACAAATTAAAAAAAAATACTTACATCCTTGGTGTCTGCAGCGTAAAAGTGTACATAGTCGAAGAAAAAAAAGTACTCTACGACATTAAATAGTAGAATAGCGATGGAAGAAAAACTAAAATTTTACACATTGAAAAAAATGGCGCTATATCTGAGATGTTTTTCTTTTTTAAACATTAAAAACAAAATTAAACTAGCAAGTGAAGGAGCTAGGAAAAGCAGTACAATTACAGCACAGCTGGAACAAAAGGTGATGATTAAACCATCTTAACGACCGCTAACCGGGTGTAAAGTAAGTTCATTCAATCCCATTCAATGCCAAATAAAGCGTTAAGCTTCAAACTTTTAATTAAAAAGGGGTAATTATATACGGTCAGTGAATATGATAATTAATCCAGGGGTTAATTCCTTAAAACAGTTCCATTGTTCGAATGCAGTAAAAATCTTTCCCATTGCGGCCACATTTGTATGGAAATGCAAGTTGATTGATTTAAGAGAAGTAGATTTAGTATTTTATTATGCCTTACCCAACAACTTTAATCAGAAAGAGGTTTATGTTTCAAAGTTATGTCTGTTTACTCTACATTATATAGAAAATATAACATACGAGCATAGAAAGAAAGAAGAAAAAGTGATCTGTTTTTTGTCGGTGACTCAGCTTGACCTAGCAGGAGTGGATCTAGTCATCTACCTTACCTACCTTACTAATATCCAATATTAGACTTTTATCACATCTGCTGGCTCGTGCTAGGGCCGACTTTTGCAAAATATTACTTTCCCGATTCAGAGACTTTAATTATTAAGATGTCCTAGTGCTTCATCATCAGTTTTACTTCACCATAAAGTATTGAGATGAGCAAAATTTGCTTAAAACTGTGTTAAAGTAATTGGATCACAAGCCGTAAAATACTTGTTATTACTGAACTAAAACAATTACTTTGCTCACCCGCGACCTTACAATAGTTACGTTTATGCAAGAAATTTGGTAGCATAGCATACGGTTGTGGTAACTCCGAAGATGAGCTCTGGTTGAGTTCGAAACGCGTCAGTGTAGCTTGGTGGTGGTGATAGTTGTGTTTATGTGATTTGTGTGTGTTCGTATAGTGTGGAGGTGGAGGAACTGCATGAACACACATTTCTTGCATAAACGTAACTATTGTAAGGTCGCGGGTGAGCAAAGTAATTGTTTTAGTTTGTTATGTTTGTAGAACAAGAAATCAAACACCCAGGATGCTGTATCAAGAATGACTGACGTTTATTATATATTTCCCAAGTACCCTCACTAAGCTACCCACATACAACATCTCCCTCCACAACAAAACATTTATTAAATTATTAAAAATTACAAACTAAATAAGTACATAAAAAAATTAAAGTTGTACAAGTAAGTAGGTACACAAGATTTCCTTTGGACATGTATGCCCATGGGTGTGTTAGAGCATTACTCGTCTTTTACAATACATTACATATTGCTTTCTTGGACAGAAAGTGTATATGAAGTTTTAAATTTATTTATTGTTATTATATGCCTGTTTTTTACGCTAATGTTACCAAAGAAACAATCCACTACAACATAGACCAACACAATACACCATAACATAGTGTATTGTTATATTTATTAAGTGACATTTTGTGAATAATAATATTAGTTATAAATCTTAATCTATTATAATACATTAACACCATGCTTTTTTTTTTTTTTTTTACATAACATTGTTTATTTTTTTAATTAAAATTACCTACTGTTTCAATACCATGACACTTTTTAAATTCAAATTAATTGTTACGTAAATAATTAATTCTATATCTATTTTACATATATAAACCGCTTCAAAATCTGTCCGGTGTGCGCACTCGTCTACCTGAGCGAGTGTAGCGGTGAGAGGGGCCATTGACCGGATCGCTGTCGGCCTCTCGGGAGCTCTGTGGCGTTGGCTCCAGCTCCCCGCCACAGTCCTCCAGGTCATCGTAATTCCTATGGTGAGGAGGCACCGCACTAGCGTCGCCCTCGGGTGCCAGCGGGGTCTGTATGATGTGCTGCCTGTTCCGCCGGTACAGGCGCCGGTCGGGCGTGCGCACCCAGTAGGAGCGCGGCTCGGCGGCGGCGCGCTCCACGCGCGCGGGCACCCAGCGGCCGGCGCCGGGCGCCGCGCTCGGATCTCGAATACGTACCCGCTCACTGTCATTCAGCGGTCCGAGGGTTCTAGTTCCTCTGTCATAATTTTGTTTATATTGTCTTATCATTCTTTGACGCCGTTCTTTAATTTCATTTTGTGGTGGCGTCTCCGGGTTTAATAGATCGGATTTCACGGGCAATTTTGTGTTCAATCGCCTGCTCATGAGCAGCTGAGCGGGTGAGTATTCTTCCCCCGATATGGGAGTGTTACGAAAATTCAGGAGTGCTAAGTAAAAATCAGATCTATCCTCTAGTGATTTTACAATAATTTTTTTGATCGTTTGTACATTGCGTTCGGCTAAGCCATTCGACCTCGCGTATAACGGTGAGCTCGTAATCTGGTGAAACTCCCAGTCCCTTGCGAAAGATTTAAATTCCTCGGACACAAATTGCCGCCCGTTGTCCGACACCAGTCTCTGCGGTATCCCATGCCGCGTGAAAACCGACTTTAAATGTTCTATCACCGTAGTGCTTCTGAGATCTCTAATCGTAACCACTTCCACAAACTTAGAATAGTAATCGACTATTAACAAATAATGTTGGTCTTTTATTTGGAAGATGTCCGCCGCGAGTACCTGCCAGGGCCTGTCGGGCACGGGGTGCGGCCTCAGCGGCTGGCGCGGCGGCGTGGCGCGGTGCCCGGCACACGCGTCGCAGCCCCGCACTGCGCGCTCCACGGCGGCCGCCATGCCCGGCCACCACATTACATCACGCGCTCGTCTCTTACTTTTTTCTATGCCGAGATGTCCCTCGTGAATCTTTAACACCATTTCGTTCCTTAAATCATGCGGAATTATTACCTTACTGTTACGAAACACTGTGTCGTCGATCACGTGAATTTCGTCTCTGATTTCCCAGTACGGCTTCGCACTTTCGACTACGAGGTTCTTGGTATGTGGCAATCCTCTGTTGTAATATTTCATCACCTCACATAAACCGTGGTCCCTTCGCGTCGCTTCCTTGACGGCCTGAAGTTTCTCGTCGCTGAAGCTGAGATTGTTTATGAGAGTGTTAACATGCAACTGCACTGCTTTTTGCACGCGACAATCAAACTCACCTCCCTCATCAGTCGTTGCCCTAGATAGTGTGTCCGCCACGTACATCAGCCGCCCGGGTACGTAGCGAATATTCAGCGAGTAAATTTGTAATTTAAGGAGCATCCGCTGAAGTCTTATCGGGGTTTCATTCAGTGGTTTTCTGAAAATAGCCTCTAACGGCTTGTGATCCGATTCTACAGTCACCTGTCTGTGTCCATAAATAAATTGGTGGAACTTACCACACCCAAACACAATGGCGAGCAGCTCCTTTTCAATCTGCGCCCAGCGCGTCTCGGTGGGCGTGAGAGTGCGCGCGGCGAACGCGACGGGCCGCCCGCCTTGCAGCAGCACGGCGCCCAGGCCGCGCGCGCTCGCGTCCACCGACACCGTCACGGGCTCGTTCGGGCAGTAGTACCTGAGAGTGGGCGCACGCGCCAGCTGTTGCTTTAATGAGTTGAATGCCCGAGAGTGGGCCTCGTGCCATTGAAAATCCATATCCTTTTTTAATAATTCCCTTAGAGGCTCCACCCGCTCTGCGTAGTTATGAATGAAGCGCGATAAATAGTTTGTCATGCCCAAGAAACGCTCTAACTCTTTTTTACTTTTTGGGAATGGCATTTTATTAATACATTGGACCCTCTCCGGATCTGGCTGGATTCCATTTTTATCAAAAATGTGACCTAGAAATCTTACCTTGTCTTGGGCGAAGACACATTTGTTTTTGTTAAATTTTACTCCGTACTCTGCTGCCCGTTGCAATACCGTTTCCAGCCTTTTGTCGTGCTCCTCTCTCGTACGCCCGTATACTAAAATGTCGTCCACAAATACTTCTGTTCCTTCCTTCGCGAATAATTTATACATTATGCTGTGAAAAACCTCAGAAGCGCTACAGATGCCGAAAGGTAATCTTAAAAATCTATATCGGCCGAACGGTGTGGCAAATGTACATAGCTTTGAGCTCTCGTCATCTAAGACACACATGTAAAAACCTTTACTTGCGTCTAGGACTGAAAAGTACTTAGCACCTGCGATATTTGAAGTTATTTCATCAAGAGTAGGAAGTTGGAAATGGCTCCTCTTTATTGCCCGATTTAGATACTGAGGGTCGAGACATAAGCGTAATTTACCGTCTGACTTTTCAACAAGTACAATATTTGATACCCAGTCAGTGGGTTCACTGACTGGTGCTATAATATTGAGACTTTGAAGCCTTTCCAACTCCTCTCTTAGCTTTGGCCTTAACTTTATGGGTATTTTTCGTGATCCCCTAACGACAGGAGGAATCGATTCATCGATTCATCAATTACAGAAAGTACCCCCGGCAGTCGCCCTATTCCTTCAAAAATATGGTTATATTTTGTAAACATATCCAAGTTATTTTTATCACTAACTTCATTGACTCGCATTATTAATTTTAATTGAGAGCAAGCCTCCCTCGATAGTAAATTGCTACATGACACGTCTAAAACAAATATTTTATTAACTATTTTCATGTTTTTATAACATAATTCTGCATCAAAAAAGCCAAGAACAGGTAATGAATTTTTACTAACCTCCTTTAGTACGGTATTCGTCTGACGCAACGATTGTATACAAAAACCAGCTGCCACATAACTAGCTATAGACATAACCGATGCATCTGCACCGCTATCTAATTTGAACTGCACGGGGACGCCGTTCACACGTATTAGCTCGCACCAACTCTTAATGTTTATAGTGCTAACTTCGATTCCCCTAATCGTGAACTCTTCGTCTTCGACACCCTCCATCGGCGATTGACACGATAGCTCCCTCATCTCATGGTTTATAAAACCTCTAGACCTGCAGCACCTCGCAAAATGACCTCGTTTGTTGCACTTGAAACACATGACTTGATAAGCTGGACAGCGACCATTTTCATGCGAATAGCTGCAATTTCCGCATCGCTGCCTCTGCCGACCCTGGGTGGTTGGGCGGCCCGCTCTGGCTGCCGCTGGCGCGGGCGGCGCGGGCGGCGGCGGCGGGCGCGCGGCGCGGCGCGCTGTGAAGGCCTCGATGTCGGCGCGCGGCGCGAGCTCCCCGCCGGCGGGCGCGGCGCGCACGGCGTCGGCCTGCGCGCTCGCCACCTCTGCCGCGCGGCACCACGCCGCCGCATCCACCAACTGAAGATCCGACTTTCTTAACATCCGCTCTCTCAGTTGACTGTCCTTTACGCCTCGAATCAACTGCGTCAATATCAAACTGTCTCGCAGATTTCCAAATTCACACGACTTACTCTTTACTTTTAGCGTTGCAAAGAACTTCTCAAATGGTTCATTCCCTTGTGAAGTCTCAAAAAATATATGCCTTTCAAAATTTATATTTTTTGTGGGATCGCATCTGGCATCAAATTTTTTACATAACGCTTGGTAATTGTTTAGTTCGTTGTCCTTGAAATCGAGCTCCTCGTATATCTCTCGCCCGCACTTTCCAATTACATGCAAAAACAAAGCACATTTTTCTTTGTCTGCCGTCTGTTCCCTTCCCGCTGCTATGAGAAACCATTCGAAAGTCCTTTTCCAGTCTCGCCAATTGTCGGCCATGTTGCCGGTATCCGCCATCGGTGGCGGTTGTTGAATGTTCATATTACTTGCACATGAACCGCTCCATCCACTTGCCTTCGCGTTTTTATCGTCGCCCAACATTTTATCTTTACTCAGTAACACTAAATATGAATTCGATTCCGCTAATTTACACCTGACACCATGTTATGTTTGTAGAACAAGAAATCAAACACCCAGGATGCTGTATCAAGAATGACTGACGTTTATTATATATTTCCCAAGTACCCTCACTAAGCTACCCACATACAACAAGTTCATTAATATGGACCTCCGCAAAGTAACGCCTGATTCAATAAATTACTTGTTATTACTGTTATTAGTAGTAGTCTTCCTCATCTATCAACCAAATCACCAAATGATGATTTCTAAGAACAAAAACACATAATGATTTGAGTATATGTAGTAAATTTGACAGGTTTCCTGTCCTATGAGGCACATGCGCCTCATGTGTGACTTTACTGGTACGTCCATGAGGCACATGTGCCTCATGACTCTATGAGCGTTTAATGTCATTGTTACTATGGGGACGTGTCGAAAGAACGCCGCACATCGCTTCGGCACAGGGAATCTGTTAAGTTACTACATAATAATTACTCAAAACATTATGGGTGTCCTTACAATAAATTTGAAGAGATTTCTCAATTTCTCTAAGATTTACTTATCAGATCCAGACTTGGGGTAAAACGGGTGCTAACTGGAATTATAACCCTGCCTAGCCAAAAAATAGTAAGAAGCAAAAAAAAAACATAGAACATAGAATGCTTTTTTAGAAGTCTATTAGAAAATTCATAAATTTAAAAGAAGATTGATCAGAACGAAGCTGTACCTATCACCAAAAACAGCTATTAATAGGACGTAACGCAGCGATTAAGTACAACGACAGCTCCTAAATTCCAATATATGGATGCAACTGTATTCGGCGTAAAGGAGGTGGGCGTATCTGATCTAATTAATTCGACGTTGATTGATACTAATGTAGTTTGGGACGTCAAGCGGTGAATAATCGATTGTCACAACATGATATTATCGTACCGAAATCGATGAAGAGCCGGCACAAAAACATCCACACTTACACGTCTAAACACGTTAATGTGTCGGAGATATGGCGTTTTAAAGATTGAAAAAAGACGTAAACCTTGTTAAAACTGGTAGATGTTTGTTTTTTAAAATTTATGTTGTTGTTTAAACACACATAACCATTACAAACTGTTTGCAAAGTCATACCAGAAAGGAGAAAGAACTAAAACTGCGTGCATGTCATCTCCTTTGGAGTTAAAGTTCTCATTTCGCTGCGTCTTTTGTTGTTTAAATAGCTGTCCGATACCTTTATTTTTATATAAAATAAATAAATAAATATTAGGGGACAATCTTACACAAATCAACCTAGTCCCAAACTAAGCAAAGCTTGTACTATGGGTACTAGACGACGATAAACATACTTATATAAATAAATAAATACTTAAATACATAGAAAACATCCATAACTCAGGAACAAATATTCGTGCTCATCACACAAATAAATGCCCTTACCGGGATTTGAACCCAGGACCTCTTGCTTCGTAGGCAGGGTCACTACCAACTAGGCTAAAGCGGTCGTTTTAGTTTGTTCCTTCTTTTTCTAAAACCTTTTGACCCCTGACCTGCGCTTGTTTCTAATCCATCTTGATCATTCGATCTTATCGAAGTGTAATTTTGACTTTCGATGCACATTGACAGGGTAGAAAGTTTCATCATTTTGATGCTAAGAGGAGGTTTCAAATAAATAAGATGTTGTTCCAAAAATTACAAGATGATCTCCACTACCAACGATACAGAAAAATACAGCCATATTTGCAAACAACTGGCGCATAGTTTGTCTACGTTTTGCGGAAACTATGAACGTTTCCGGGACAAAAATTGTTTATTAGTTTTATTTTTTATTTTTAAGGAATCTCGTAATGATGTATTCTCACCTATATACATTTTAGTGAAAGTATACGAATTACTCACGTCTTAAACACGTCAGGTGACGTCTTGCTCCGAGAAGAAGGGCTACGGATTAGCCCGAAACATGTCAAGTTAAACTCATTTTAAGACGTGAGAATCTGTATACTTTCACTATGAGTGACTTTCACTTTTCGTTTAAAGTTATCTCTGTATTTACTGATCTAATTCTAACAAAATATTTCACTAATAGTAAGCTACACTGCATTATCCCTTATTAATATAGGAGTTTCATCCATTAAAGGGCAAAATTTCTTGGGTTTTTCACTTAGTTATGAGCAACAGCAACCACTTCATTATCTACATATTAATAGAGCAGTATTAACCAGCACTTGTCAATGCAACAATAATAGGTGTTCTAAGCGAGTAATATTCACAATTCTAAAGCCGTCTAGCTCCTTTAATAACCATTTCAATTAACTCGTTGAGGCAGCAGTAAATTTGCTCGCCTATTCGATTTCATTTAGCGTAGGCAGTGGTGCCGTAAATTTAGATAGTTATTAGACTGGTTTGCCGCTACTAAATTACAGAAGCCTCTTATTGCAGTCACTGGTACACTTCATAATTAACCACATGAAAAGGTACTTTGCAAGGGTGTACCTATGCCACGATGGCCCGTTATAGGTCACCTGATGTGTGTGGCTTTTTTAATGCGGCACTTCAGAGTAACGTGCGACAGTCATTTGTTATATTATATGAAATTGTGGAATAGAAATTAACAATTTAGATTAAATGTGTAGATTCTACACGAATAGACGTTTTAGTTTTATTGTTATGGATGATTTCTGAAAAACACTAATTATTTTTAATCAGATTTAAATTTCTGTAAAAATGTTTCGCCTTTCACGATAAATATATTGGATAAACATATCCAGCACATATTTTTGAATGGTTAACACATTTTTGGCTTTGAATCATTGACACACGGACAGTCAAAAATTAAACGATACCAACATTGCAATACTCTACAAAATAAACACCAATAAAAACACATCGTATCCACAGTTGGAAAACAAACAGCTTCCGCGCCGTGCATATCGTTATACAAACACTTAAACTTCTAAAACATGATGGCACACCATTACTAAAAATAACATGGAGCCATGAAAACTAAACACCATAATCGATGTTCACCAATAGTGATACAGCCTGTTGACACCATGACTGTATGCTAACCTTATTAGCCAAATATTGATAGAGACATGGAATATTGTTTATTTTGTTGTAATAGGATTTGAGTTATTACTATGCAATTTTTATTACAAACAGTCCACAGTTATAAAAAATACAATTGCAATCTTTAAAAATAAGAATGAAGCCACAGTAAAAATCTCAAGTCGATTTTGTATACCGTACAACAGTTTGTATCAAGATACAGTTACATACATTTAATGTTTTTCAGTTTTAAGAAACAAAACTCTTTTCTCTCTGATGAACTAGTTTTGGCAGACCAAGTAAATTGTTTTAGGTTAATATTAGGTCACCGGCAACATACTTAGTACAACACATTTTTACCAACACTGCCTCCACAAACTGTAGCTCTTAACACTTAGAAGTTTTAAATTTAACACCCGAACTTTGTCTTAAGGAAGCGACATAAAATTCAAAGCTACAATGTCATGCGACGGGTATTATGCAAAACAATTTTTCGCTGCGCCATTTGATGGGCAAACTGTGCAAAAATTTCAGAGCATTAAAGTATGAAGGTTAAACAGATGTTGCTTGGTACCATCTGCACATATTACGAGCCTTTTAGTTGGTCCGGTTTATAAAATCAGGTCTATCTGTGGATACAACAAAGATCATTTACTGTGTCAGCAAATCAGCTAAATAGATTTAAGTGAAAAGGCATAATAAATAGTCGTAGCTTATCAAAATATTAGACAAAAATATGAAATGTTGTATTAATGGGCACATTTTTAAACTTTGTTCAGTAAAGTGAATGTTTTGAACATTTTCATAGATAGATTTAGCCAGAGGCTTTGCTTCCATGGAAAATAGAAGAGACACATTTTCTGTTTTCCTTTCCGTTTTGCGTTGTTGTTGTTCCATTAATGGCCGGTTCGCTGTTAACCATATTATTATTAGCGTGTGACAAAACGTGCATCACGAGTGACATTGGTGATTTTAGTTGCGTAAACTGGAGCGATGCCGTAGGCGGTTGCTCATTAGTGGACCAATTATCTTCTTCAAAATGTCCGATGATTACAGGCTCTCCGCGCCAGGGGCCAGCCCATCCAACAGATGGCATGTTCTTTGTCGAATGATAAACAATTTTTCACTATGGTTTTCGAAATCTTTACTTTTCTGAGGACACATTATGATTGACAACCGAACGACACAGTCTTAAAGTGCTTTTAAAGCTGCTAAATGCCCGAACCTGGTTTCATAAAATTCTTTTGAAAGTGGCACGGATGTATGAAAATATTATTTTGTCAAGCTTAAGGATGTTTCAAATTCACTAAAAAATTTGCATACCTACTTTAGTAGGTTACTTTGTTACTATCCAGGAGTAAGAGTCTTTCCAAAGTTTGTCATAATTTACGATAGCAAACTGCACGGAAAACTTCCACGTGTTTTTAAGATAGCATACTCCTAATTTCAGGAACTTGCTATGAGACAGCGCTCTTGGAACTTGCAAGTGTTTTCAGCACAACTTTGTCACGTTCATAGCTGAAATAGCTATCATAAGTGGGTTATAATAGGTCAAACAAAACCAACTTTGTTGCGACATCTTCATTAGCAGATAAATTATTAATGATATTTTTGAACTGGTAGCTGTAGCTGCATTAATTACAGCAGATAGAACCGTTCGATTGTTTGTGAACACCATTGACCTAAAATTGGACTCTCATCAAAACTTGCTCAATCCCTAATGAGTTAGTATAATTAATAGTTTCTCTATCAGATGCAACCTTCGTATCTTTCTGTACCAGTAGCGTAATCTTTTATCTTCGAACCTCCGAAAGTGAATTCGTTTGCGATATAATTATTGAACGAGTGACGTCCATACAAAGGAACGTACAATTTCGCCCTCATCAGGCCTCAATAAGTGGTTACGGAATAAAATTATGCGCACAGACTGTAATAAAAGATAATCTATTGCGTCATTAAAAGTAAAAGTTCTGATATGCGACTGTCATCAGACTTGAACAGAGGACTGACATTTTAATATTACCTTTTGAATTTGGGATGGCGTTATTTTCGACTTGTAACGGTACCTCCCCCCCCCCCTGTTTAAAAATCCCCCGCACACCTAAGCTACCTACAAATTATATATATATATAGTTCCTATCGCGCTAGAACCTGAGAAAAAAAGCTGATTTAAACTACTGAAATAAATACTGAAATATATTGCTGAATATTTAACTAATTATTTAACTATCCATCTTATTAAAGCTGTCCGGCTCTAAAGCTCTGAACCAAGTTAATAATGAATTTATATACTAAAATCTATACAGCGTAGAAACCTAAGAGTATTTATATTGGACGTGATACGTGATATGGCCATGTGATCGTCTAGTACCTAAGAGAACCCTTCGTTGTGTCCGTGCCTAAGTAACCCTTGGAACGTTTAGTGAGGAATAAAGATCGGACTACCTATAAATATTTATTATACAACGGCTAGTAACTCTGTGCTAATTTTATATGGAGAAAAAAGTTGATACTGAATCGCATGAGAGAAGGCAGTCAGTTATAAGAGTTTTATCTATGTACTAGGGTGGGTAAATAAGTCCTAAAAATAGATTATAGCCTAGACAAGTAAATCAGAAGTATTTGGAGTAGATATTATGTTTCACCTAAGACTCTAGGCTATTAAATAGATTCATAGACCGAAAGATGGTATTCTAACTTAATAATATTCTATCTATTATGGTAATGAAGATATATGGTTGCCCATATTTGATTCAGGTTATAGATAACTTAAGTAGTATTGAAGAAGAGGTAAAGATAGTTAAATGTAAGAGGTAGTTTCAGGTTTATAAGGTCATTGGTCAATAGTCTGTGTCATGTACTTGTAGGCAAGGAATTTTATATTGCGGCTATGTTTGAGAGCCCCGCCCCGCTCTCAAAAGTGGTTTTCGACTCCGTACTAGGGCTCAATCCTCCTCCGCATGAACTCTGATGGAGTATACTACCTTTTCCTTGCAGGTAATTAGAATATTACATTATAATATTGTATATTAAAAGAGGGTAATCAAAGGGAATGTCAGTTATAGCCCGCGGCTGTCCCTGGGTCAATCCTGTGATCATAATGCTCCTGCATTAGCAAACCAACTCAGTGGTAAGTGTAGGCTTCTTTGGTTTATCATAATGACTAAAGAGTAGCTACCGGGTCCCCTGGTACCGGTATACCACTAACTTGCTTCTGCCTTAGTTTTAGTCAGAGTGACTTCCATTGTCAGTTAATAAAGATAAGCATTTGATACAACTTTCACCGTTAAATTTAGTTGGTATAACTAGCCACTACAGGACCATATAACCCAAGGTTGCTTTACCAGGGACGACCACCGACTTCAATGGAGATTCTACTTTTTTCAACAAATAAGTATTATTCATGGTGAGTTATTGAATTCATTTTGTCTCACTCAATTGCTTCTGCTAGAGTTTGTAACGTAGGACATATGGATGAAAATAAACTCCGAAATCTTTCATCCGTCGGTAAGTACTTAAGTCTGTCAAAGTAAGTATTAGTCAGTAAGGTCATTGAAGTCTCAGACTTCAATATATAAGTCAGATAGTATAACCCTCGCCTCCAACATCAAACAGTATATCGATGAGCAGTAATATTTAGTTAACAGTAACAGTATTAAATATGTCAGATGGCATATCTCAGCCCCCCCCAACATATTATAGTATAATGAAGAACTGAACATAGTTAATGATAATAATAATAAGTATGTCAGGTGGCATATTCCAGCCCTCCAACACACTACAGTATAATGAAGAACTGAAGATAGTTAATGGTAATAATAATAAGTATGTCAGGTGGCATATTCCAGCCCTCCAACAAACTACAGTATAATGAAGAACTGAAGATAGTTAATGATAATAACACCTAGCTCCGATGAACCTATCCTAACAGCTAAACTATCCATCTATTCTACATGAGATTGAAAAGCTAGGAATCCGGATTCCACATTTACAACTACCGCGGGGCCCCTCTCCAACTGATAAGAGAGGGCCTATCCTAAGCTAATGCCTACGTTGAGTGGGTTGGCTCAAGACCTACTTTCTATACCCGTGTACTACTGGTACCCTTCTGAGGGGATTGGGATAGAAGAATACCAGTGTGTAATATATATATAAATAGATAAGCGGACTAGGTAGATGATGAGGTTGAAACACCGGTTATGGCGCTCCAAACCCTTCAACACCCAGGGAGAACTTAGGTCCGACTCTTGAGTTATAATACAGACCCCCACCCATCTCCAAGAGGTGGTAAATTTACACTAAAACGCCTCCAAGAAGGGCTAATCTGTAAGTTAACACCGCTAGGTAACCCGACTATCCCTTCTCAGAGGTCAGCTCTTACTTAGCTGAGGTCTAGATGAGTTCTCCAATACACTAATATAACACTCCCAGACATAGACCCCACCAAATCCCACTAAACTCCATTTTAGCTATCAAACTACCGTGAAATCTCCCAACAGTGAATATACTATAACCATGTTTGGCGATAGATACCCAGAGCCAGGCAATCACACGGAAATCCCTCCCAATAATTAACACAAAGAATAAATCAACACATAATAAAAGTAAAACACAGCCCCGTCACTCCCCACTAAACTCCAATTTAACTATCCAATCACTATGTAATCTCCCAACAGTGAGTATTCTATAACCATGTTCGGCGATAGATACCCAGAGCCAGGCAATCACACAGAGAACCCTCCCCATTAATTAACACAAGAAATAAATCAGCACATAATAAAGGTAAAACACAGCAAAATCACAATAAAAATGAGAACGTAATAACCCAAGGAGAACCTTACCAGACCCGTAGTCAAATGCGAAAAAAGTCCCTCCTCATCTGCGCGCGCGCTTTTATAGCCTCGCCTCGACGGTACCCACCGAAACACTTTGTCATAGTATAACAATTGATCCAGTAGCGTGTCTCGGCAGCGTCATCATCATCATCATAATCTTTAACACTAAATTAAGATTAGGGGGTGAGATTTGTAATTATGATATGACATATATATATATATATATATATGTATATAAATGATCCACCGAACCCATCATACGCGCATAACTTTTGATCGACTGCACCCAGATTAGATTGTCCCTCTAAATAGACCACAAAACGTATTATGTCTTTGAACGGTTTTATTTCGTTTCTTAGCTACGTATATTTGCTACCTACAAATTAGCTACGGAGAAGTATTTGCGCCTCTTCTGGGATGTGCGAAGGGTTTTATGGTTTCATTAATAGCGTAGAAATCCTCATTCTAGTAAATAACTTCATTAGATGCGTTTTTACATGTCTCGATTCAAATTAAAACTGACATTGACACGAAACACAATACCTATAAAAAAAGGTTACACTACAAACCTGTAGCATATCAATTGCCACCGTACGCAATAAATGTGTGACCCCGCGCCGACCGAACGTAAATATCCGCGTATCAAGCCAGATCGATGCTAGCCGAGCTATGCTGAGAATTCGTGGCACATAGGTACTTCTCGCGTTCCGGCCATTTGTATGAAGCTAATCTACTGGTCATTCACTATGCCCCAGATCTATCGGCATGAAAACTGCTTGAGAACCCCGTATCTCACGCGCAGGCTACCCGCCAGACAGTGTTGGTGGTACAGAATTCATTTCTAAATCTCTGGGGTCTTTATGACGTCCACATAAGGTGCAGTATTGCCTAACCCGACTCGCAGGTAAGCTGGTCAGCCCGTGCATCGTGCTCCTATTTGAACATTTTAGCAATTAAAATATTTTAACATCATCATCATCATCCCAGCCGAGACCCCCCCTAATACCGAACATAGGCATAAACTGAGTTCATCTATATGAAACTGGCTGTACTAGTATATAAAAGGGGACTGTTAAACTCAGATCCGATTAATACAACTAGGTGAAATCAAATAATCCAACGAATCATAAAGTAGTAGCTTGAGTCCTTACCAAGGTACATATATAAATACCAATAAAATAGTTCAACGAATCATGAGGTAAAAGCTTAGGTCCTTACCAAGGTACATAAGAATACCAATTAAATAATCCAACGAATTATAAGGTAATAGCTTGGGTCCTTACCAAGGTACATATAAATACCAATAATATAATTCAACGAATTATAAGGTAATAGCTTGGGTCCCTACCAAGGTACATATAAATACCTTAATACATATAATTAATGCTTTTTTCTAGACCATTTTACGGGTCTGAAAATATTATATATAAACATATATTTGTGAATAAGACGGTTTTCAGAATCTGAACCGTCACATCGCCTCCCAATGTTTGCGCAAGTGAGAATTTATTAAACTGGAGAAAACATTTAAACCAATATTCACAAATATATTGATCCAAACATCATCAACCAAAATTTATCAGCAGTTTCCCCAAGGGCGTGGCTTGTGATGTGGTGTGTACTTTAAACCCAAAGGTAATGATCAGAGTAAGAAGGTCGTCCTTTAACTTTCAACTTACTAATTATGGATATTTATCACATCTCCAGGTAGGTTTCAGATAGAGGAACTGGTTGTGAGGCAGTCAGCTCTAGTAGCATTACATCGGCCCTTCCACCCCAGTCTTGCTCCTGCCTGTCGACCAGAAATGGAACTGCCAATGTAACCCCTCCCAAAACCGATTAGCTTTCCACTCAGCAATCATCCCTGTGGTCATAACATACCCATTAATCAAAAGTCCAGCCAAAGACGATCACTTAATACAAAAACCATTAGCCTTTCGGTGTGGGTAGAGTGTGCTTGAATTAAGCATCGGCACCCTAGCTCTTGCTTTGGTGCACAACAAGTAGAGTAATGATTTCCTGGCGCCAGCCTCAACGCTGATGTCGATCTCGACTTAACCTATCTTCAATCGCGCGAGAAAATCATTTGAAGAGTGCGGTACGCACGTGCTGTGCGTGTGGTTCAAGGGTTGACTGCCAATAAACCATCCTTGTCATCCACAGATCTACTGAACTGTTATAGCCCTTCACACTAAAGTATTTTTTTTTTTTTTTTTCATATTTAGACAAGCTTACACATTCGCCTGCATCCTTCCTCATTCTCTTCCTCAATCACTTCTTTCACCCACCTCATAACAGTCCAGTAGTTTCAACAGGAACCAAAGACGTTACTAATACATTTTAATTAAAAGGAGAAAGTTAGTTAAATATCTTGAAGTTAAGAAAGAACAATCTTCCCACTTCCGCAGACCAACCAACTACCGTCGTGGAACTAGAACGACACATCGAGGTCAGTAAGCGCTTCAGTGCATACATCGTCAAAAATTAATACCAAGCCCTACAATTGCTTCCGTAAGTGAGAAAGTCCCAACCGATCAAATAATCCGAATGAAGAACGAGCCTATAACTCTATCCTCTTAATTTATTAGCACTTTCCCCAAAAGTGAACTGTGATGTAGTGTGTATTTATACCGAAAGATAACGACTAAAGCACGAAGGACCATTTTCCCACCTTCGACTCATTAATAATGAATATCCATTGGGCCATGAGGTAGTTTCAGATAGAGGAACTGGTTGTGAGGCAGTCAGCTCTAGTAGCATTACATCGGCCCTTCCACCCCAGTCTTGCCCCTGCCTGTCGACCGGAAATGGAACTGTCAATGCAACCTCTCCCAAAACCGGAGTTAGCTTAGAAAGCTGTCCTTTAAACCGGGTCGTGGGGCACCCTTTGGCACCCCACAACCCTCAATGGGGCAATAGACATCCAATAAAAAATCAATCTAGCCGGAAAACAAAACCCCCAATACAAAAGCCATTAGCCTTCGGAGATTGTAGTGTGTTTGTCCCTAACGTTTCCATTGAGCGTAGAGTAATGATTTCCTGGCGCCAGCTTCAATGCTGATGTCGACCTCGACTTAAACCTGTCACCAATTGCGCAAGAAAATCATTTGAAGAGTGCTGTACGCACGTGCTGTGCGTGTGGTTTATTGGTTGAGTGCCAATAAACCATCCTTGTTATCCACAGAATTTCTGAATTGTTATAGCCCCTCACACTATAACAGTGGTTCTTATTCCTTTTAGCTGGCGACCCAAAATACAAATATATTTGAAGCTTCGTGACCATAAGGTTCCTCAAAATTTTATAGAAAAACTTAACCATATATTTTTCTTATTCAAATGAAAGTTATCTTTAAATTAACTATTATAATAATCGCGACCTATCTCATATCGCCTGTGATTTAAATTTGAGTCGAGACTCAAGGTTAAGAACCGCTGTACCTACTACAGTAACGTCAAGTCATATGTTTCCCCTTTTTTTTTTCAGTCCGGTCAAGTCTAATCCTAATCAATACACTCTACCCAGGTCCTTCCTCAATCTCTGTTTCACTCATGCTATAACAATCCACCAATTCAGACAGGATACTCAGATGTGAGCAATAAATAAAATAAATTTATAGTAAAAGGAATACTTTCTCACTTCCGTTAAACAATAACCTACTGCAATTCTGAAAACTAGCTTCCCTATAATTAATTTTAATCCGATATATATATACCTACAACGTTTATTGAGTTTTACCCTATATTAATTTAGTATTACTCACAGACCAAATCCTAACCTTACTCATTCATTGTAAATAAAAGGAACGAGGGATTTTTTTATTAAAACTAATTTTACCTAGGTATCTAGTTTTATTTTTGAGCTTAAGAAACGTAGATTCAAAATATTGAAAAGTTCCCAAAATTATAATTACCTACTTACTTAGATATAAAAAGGTACTTACTACATTAAAAAGAAACTTAACATTAGGTAACTACTAAATTTTTGCTGTAATTTTAACTATTTAGTAACTCCTTCACTGAGTAAAAACACCTTCGTTCTCTGGATCAAGCTACTATCCACTTAAAGCAACAAATGTTATTACGTATAAAAGTTACTAAAAATAGGGAACCATTTTAGCTTGGTTGCTAACCGGCCTACCTAAAACCTTTTCAACCTTAAAACGCCTAAAGAACCCTTCCCGCGGACCTCTAAAATTTCGGGTAGATGAACAACCGTGATGAGACTACCCCGCCTTTTTAATAACCAATTGCACTTATGACAATTCAAGTTAAATTTAAGTATCTAAAATGATTGTCTCTCCACCTACTGAATGTCTTTTCAATCGTTAAGCAAGTTGACGTTACTTATATCTACACGAGTACCTATACCAATAACTACTACCAGTTGTGGAAATCAATATAAAATCGAATCAAAAAAATGTACCAAGCGTAACTAATCGCACCTAATTAATTACGCTAAATAAGAACCTTTCCATCGTGAAGAAACCTGCTCAACTACCAAAGTAATTTCATTAAGATATCTCACGCTGGGAGGAAGCCTATGTCACTCAAAATAACGTAACTAATCGAACCTAATTAAGTACGCTGAATAAGAACCTATCCATCGTGACGAAACCTGCACAACTACCAAAGTCATTTCATTTCGACATCTCACGCTGGGAGGAAGCCTATGTCACTCAAACTAACGTAACTAATCGAACCTAGTTAAGTACGCCAAACAAAACCTATCCATCGTGAAGAAACCTGCACAACTACCAAAGTCATTTTATTACGACATCTCACGCTAGGAGGAAGCCTATGTCACTCAAAATAACGTAACTAATCGAACCTAATTAAGTACGCCAAACAAAACCTATCCATCGTGAAGAAACCTGCACAACTACCAAAGTCATTTTATTACGACATCTCACGCTGGGAGTAAGCCTATGTCACTCAAAATAACGTAACTAATCGAACCTAGTTAAGTACGCTAAATAAGAGCCTATCCATCGTGAAGAAACCTGCACATCTACCAAAGTCATTTCATTACGACATCTCACGCTGGGAGGAAGCCTATGTTACCCAAACTAACGTAACTAATCGAATCTAATTAAGTACGCTAAATAAGAATCTATCCATCGTGAAGAAACTTGCACATCTACCAAAGTCATTTCCTTACGACATCTCACGCTGGGAGGAAGCCTATGTCACTCAAACTAACGTAACTAACCGAACCTAGTTAAGTACGCCAAATAAACCCTATCCATCGTGAAGAAACCTGCATATCTACCAAAGTCATTTCATTACGACATCTCACGCTGGGAGGAAGCCTATGTCACTCAAACTAACGTAACTAATCGAACCTAGTTAAGTACGCTAAATAAGAACCTATCGATCGTGAAGAAACCTACACAACTACCAAAGTCATTTCATTACGATATCTCATGCTGGGAGGTAGTCTGTCACTCAAATTTTGCAAAACCCGGAGTTTAGGAAAACATGCTAGATATTGGACTTCGCGCCAAATCTACCTACATTAACTTATCGACATCAACGACACATATCAGCTCCGCAGGTTCCACGCCAACGACCTATATATCAGTCATGGCGTGCAGAGCGATATCTACCTACATTAACCTAGATTGTTCTATCCTATCAATCTATATACGTGTGTCTTGTGTAAAATTTCACGCAAGTATATGATAAATGCATAAATTATAAATGACTAGCCTTTTGTCCGCAGCTTCGCCCGCGATAAATTAATTTTACCGTACGAAATGGTACCCTCCCGCGGTAAAAGTACCCTATGTCACTCAGTGATAAAGTCTCCTTCCAACGGCCAAAATAATTTTAGAAATCGGTACAGCAGTTTTTTTTTTTTTAGTTTATTCGCTACTTACGTAAATACAAATCTATCTTTTTTTTATAATATTAGTGTAGATTAAGATAAAAACAGAGACAGGAACTGTCCACCACGGCAATTTAACGGCTATAAACAACACGGCTCACTCTATTACAACAGACTACTCTGAATTTGGCCATAATAAAAAAACACTGAAGTTTCTATAAAACTAAATCAACTTTACATGATACTGGATATTTCATACTAAACCGAATAAATGAAGAACACTGTACCTACCCAAGAAACCTCTACAAGTAACTAAAATAATCCTCGATCAAATAAGCTCTAATATCAAGAATAATATAATAGGTTTAATTTAACAGTAATAAACTCAAACCTATCTGACCACAACCAAGGGTATTTAGAAGCTCTCCTTTGTTATATAAAAAAAAAAGTATTTAAACACCACATCTTGAAGCGATTACTGGTCTATCGAAATAAACTCCACCGCTGTCATCCCTATTCCCATAGTAATTGCAAATTGCTATCGCTATAGTGATACGTAATAGGTCCCTCGAGTTCCCAATGTAAGACGGGTGATGTCAACTGCATGTCGCACCCTACCCACATTGTGATAACATTTACTGTTGGTATCTACCTATTCTGTCGTCAAACTTATTGCTAATATTATTACTTAAGTTTACTGAGTCAATGTTAATATTATAAAGTTTAATTGTCAATGTTATTTAAAAAGCCCTCTGCATACTACCGTGTTATCTAACTGCGTAATTTGTATTTCTCAATGCTAAGTGAATTGTATTCTTTTTTTATTGGGATATAAATGTCTTAAACCATAAACCATCTATTCCGAACACAAAGGGATTACGAAAATACGACACTGCAACTTTAAACTGGCGAACTCAAATCTCATACTCCTAGTTTAAAAATGTCCCGTTATAACATACCTAAGTTTATTAGTTACCTAACTAATCTCCGCAATAATTATTATCTTCATTTAGTGTGTGATCATCACAATACCATACTACACAAATATCCCTTATTGAACACCAAATATAGCACAGGACATTACAAAAATAAAACCGGCCAAGAGCGTGTCGGACACGCCTAGAACAGAGTCCCGTAACGAGGTTACGACGTGCCAAATTATATCAAACAAATATTTTTCTAAGAGCCCTGCATCTTGTACGGAACCTCCCTAGTAGGTACACTTCATAGATCAGGCCGCTACCCACTTCCGAAACAACAATTCTCAAGCTAACCTAACCGTTGTATAGATACAGATTTTTAATTCATTACTTTGTCTGGTTAATTAATTACCACATAGCATCAATTCAAAATACGCCTCCCAGAACTAAAAGTCTCTGAACCTCGCCGCGGACGGACGGACGGACGGACGGACGGACAAACAGACAGACAAACTGCTAAAAGAAATTTCCTCCAGAGAACCTACTTTGTATTTTGGTATAATGTGACCTCGTATTTCGATCTGTAGTAGTAATACCTAAAATCTAATAAAACCCAGCAACCGATAGTCTAACTATCTACATAAAACATTCTCTGATCTACGTAATCAGAATAATTGAATCACAAGAGTTTTAAGTAACGAAGACCTTTAGTGGTAAGCCTAACATGGTTTGACCTAACGAATCTATAATAAACAGACCTTCCTGCCTACAAACATACATACATTGTGCGCGTTTGGCAGCCGCCGCAATGGGTGACTCCCTGAAGAAGGACCACTGACTAGTCCGAAACATGTCGAGTCAAACTCTGTTCAAGACGCGAGTGATCCGTTTACTTTCACTACATACATACCTACCTACATACTTATACACCTACCCACCTACCTACCCATCTACCTACCCATCTACCTACCCATCTACCTACCCATCTACCTACCTATTCTAGCCATCCGATTATTTTCCTACATTAATAATTACAAAACTATTTACTATACAATAAACCATTTTGCTACGTATTATATTTCTGTAAAGACGCCGTGGCGGTCTAATGATTCGACCGATTCTCCCAAGCATAGGTCTATGAGTGCAAATCCAGACTCGCACTCTGAATCGTTCGAACGTCACGCGCGAAATTACCCTCCAATCTACCCCGAGCCCACGGCAAAGACAAACATCGCGAAAAAACCCGCACACACCCGCGAAGATACCCAACGACGCGCGTCAAGCTTCCTACCCGCACCCAGGCCGCACAAAAACTATAGCCCAGCCTCACTCTGTAAAGAGGTCGCGCGCCGCAACGGAACGAATACAGGCCGCGACGATAATGATGATGATTATTATACGCGTCCTACCACTCACATTAATTGAAAACTAACACTACCTACCTTAGTAGACAAATTCTCCTATTTGCGACAAAATAAAGTATTACTACCTTTGAATATACGCCTCCCTAACTGTACAACCTCTTGTATTTGAATATCCTATACATACACAACAACTTAACGTAGATATTTTGACTTTGAATGTACGCCTCCCTGACTATACAACCTTTTGTATTTGAATAACCTATACATACACAACGACAAAATAAAGTAGATATTATAACTTTGAATGTCCGTCTCCATGACTGCACAACCTTTTGTACTTGAATAAACTATACATACACACCCCGAATATTTCTAATACATTAAAATCTCAAGCCACGGTATCTGTTATCTATTTCTCGAAACAATAAATTTTTATGAGATTCCCTACCCTAAGTAAATTTATCAGACCCGTGTACAGCCCACTGGCTACCCTTCATACCCTATAAATCACAGATTTATAAAACTACTAACCTAATCATTATATCCCAAGTCCCTCTACTTAATTCAAAAGTACGTTTAGCTCACCGGCGATTAAACTATTTAAAAAACAAAATGAAAAATTACCTACAGAAAAACTATCCATTCTGTAGAATTATACTTCTTAATTATTAAGAGTTGTTAGTGCCAACATAAAATCCCTAAACCGTGTCACTTGACCACCCAAGTATTATTTTTTTATTAACGAACGTAGACAAATTAAGACAGTCACAATAGAATAAACTATACCTTCTAGGCTAAAAACGATCACCATGACGCGTTATACTAATAATTCTGGTTAGCCAACATTCTAAGCTAAGGAAAATAATTTTAAATTAATTAAAAGCTAAAAAGAATATCTATTTTTTTTTAAGTGGGTCAATCTAAGTAATTTTTTCCTTAGGAAGGTAAGCGTAAGCATAATTGAAATCGATGGATTAGCTAGACTATGAAGAATACCCTTTACGCTAAAAGTTTAGTAAAACCTGACGTCTTACACGCATAAATCGAGCTAACCGGCTTCAATATCATAAAAAACGAATAACCTATTATAATTTGAATTTAATCTCAACATACACGATATTTGTATTAATAATGGGAAAACGCTCAAACTTCACAATCGTACTCGGTTGTATAGACGCCAACCCTTTGTCTCGCCTTTTCGTCTAAAGAATTTTAAAAACAAAGTACCGTCACTTTATTGACGGTCGGTTGGTTACGCTGATCGCTCGTAAAATTATCGTTCGACCGACATGGATTTTATTATTTCAAGTCAGTTTTAATATTAATAAGTCGTTCAACAATCTTTAAGCTTAAAAATGATCGCCTTCCTAATGGCTAAGGTACCTACATCAGAAGTGATAATTATCCAAAAGGTACCGTGCGTGAACGAAAGTAGTTGATAAAAACCAAGTGGAAGAACTAAGTGTTACGTAATTTAATCAAACAACCATGTTTAACCGAACTCGCAATAACCGAACTACCTATGTGTGAACAAGCGGCGTATAACATGGAAAGAAGGTGGAAACAGTGACCGAGTGTAATTATTAACGGCATAACCTACAAATGGACAAAGGTGTAATAAACAAAGTGCTCCAAGTTCTAGTTTAAAGCAAACATGTAAAAAAATGATTAAAACCCTATATTTTATCAATGTCCTTTTTTAATTTATCTACATACCTATCTAAATACCGCAACCGATACTAAGTTATGAATGAACCAATCTTTATTCCCACTTATCCGTTTCACCGCGCTACTGTGGCCCAAAAATTGTGCTCTAAAGGACAATTGTTGGACCAGACCCTGCCTATCTATATAACAAGACAAATTCTAGAAAAAGTTCATAGATTATATCATATGATTGAACATTATAACTACAGCCGAGCTAAGTATAAACTAACAAGTTATGAACCTATTTATCACTATGCAAGTTAAACAGATCTATCTTGAAAATAATGATTAAGCTATGCTCGAATCCTGGACACGGCTACTCACTGTAACGGTACCTCCCCCCCCCCCCCTGTTTAAAAATCCCCCGCACACCTAAGCTACCTACAAATTATATATATATATAGTTCCTATCGCGCTAGAACCTGAGAAAAAAAGCTGATTTAAACTACTGAAATAAATACTGAAATATATTGCTGAATATTTAACTAATTATTTAACTATCCATCTTATTAAAGCTGTCCGGCTCTAAAGCTCTGAACCAAGTTAATAATGAATTTATATACTAAAATCTATACAGCGTAGAAACCTAAGAGTATTTATATTGGACGTGATACGTGATATGGCCATGTGATCGTCTAGTACCTAAGAGAACCCTTCGTTGTGTCCGTGCCTAAGTAACCCTTGGAACGTTTAGTGAGGAATAAAGATCGGACTACCTATAAATATTTATTATACAACGGCTAGTAACTCTGTGCTAATTTTATATGGAGAAAAAAGTTGATACTGAATCGCATGAGAGAAGGCAGTCAGTTATAAGAGTTTTATCTATGTACTAGGGTGGGTAAATAAGTCCTAAAAATAGATTATGGCCTAGACAAGTAAATCAGAAGTATTTGGAGTAGATATTATGTTTCACCTAAGACTCTAGGCTATTAAATAGATTCATAGACCGAAAGATGGTATTCTAACTTAATAATATTCTATCTATTATGGTAATGAAGATATATGGTTGCCCATATTTGATTCAGGTTATAGATAACTTAAGTAGTATTGAAGAAGAGGTAAAGATAGTTAAATGTAAGAGGTAGTTTCAGGTTTATAAGGTCATTGGTCAATAGTCTGTGTCATGTACTTGTAGGCAAGGAATTTTATATTGCGGCTATGTTTGAGAGCCCCGACCCGCTCTCAAAAGTGGTTTTCGACTCCGTACTAGGGCTCAATCCTCCTCCGCATGAACTCTGATGGAGTATACTACCTTTTCCTTGCAGGTAATTATAATATTACATTATAATATTGTATATTAAAAGAGGGTAATCAAAGGGAATGTCAGTTATAGCCCGCGGCTGTCCCTGGGTCAATCCTGTGATCATAATGCTCCTGCATTAGCAAACCAACTCAGTGGTAAGTGTAGGCTTCTTTGGTTTATCATAATGACTAAAGAGTAGCTACCGGGTCCCCTGGTACCGGTATACCACTAACTTGCTTCTGCCTTAGTTTTAGTCAGAGTGACTTCCATTGTCAGTTAATAAAGATAAGCATTTGATACAACTTTCACCGTTAAATTTAGTTGGTATAACTAGCCACTACAGGACCATATAACCCAAGGTTGCTTTACCAGGGACGACCACCGACTTCAATGGAGATTCTACTTTTTTCAACAAATAAGTATTATTCATGGTGAGTTATTGAATTCATTTTGTCTCACTCAATTGCTTCTGCTAGAGTTTGTAACGTAGGACATATGGATGAAAATAAACTCCGAAATCTTTCATCCGTCGGTAAGTACTTAAGTCTGTCAAAGTAAGTATTAGTCAGTAAGGTCATTGAAGTCTCAGACTTCAATATATAAGTCAGATAGTATAACCCTCGCCTCCAACATCAAACAGTATATCGATGAGCAGTAATATTTAGTTAACAGTAACAGTATTAAATATGTCAGATGGCATATCTCAGCCCCCCCCAACATATTATAGTATAATGAAGAACTGAACATAGTTAATGATAATAATAATAAGTATGTCAGGTGGCATATTCCAGCCCTCCAACACACTACAGTATAATGAAGAACTGAAGATAGTTAATGGTAATAATAATAAGTATGTCAGGTGGCATATTCCAGCCCTCCAACAAACTACAGTATAATGAAGAACTGAAGATAGTTAATGATAATAACACCTAGCTCCGATGAACCTATCCTAACAGCTAAACTATCCATCTATTCTACACGAGATTGAAAAGCTAGGAATCCGGATTCCACATTTACAACTACCGCGGGGCCCCTCTCCAACTGATAAGAGAGGGCCTATCCTAAGCTAATGCCTACGTTGAGTGGGTTGGCTCAAGACCTACTTTCTATACCCGTGTACTACTGGTACCCTTCTGAGGGGATTGGGATAGAAGAATACCAGTGTGTAATATATATATAAATAGATAAGCGGACTAGGTAGATGATGAGGTTGAAACACCGGTTATGGCGCTCCAAACCCTTCAACACCCAGGGAGAACTTAGGTCCGACTCTTGAGTTATAATACAGACCCCCACCCATCTCCAAGAGGTGGTAAATTTACACTAAAACGCCTCCAAGAAGGGCTAATCTGTAAGTTAACACCGCTAGGTAACCCGACTATCCCTTCTCAGAGGTCAGCTCTTACTTAGCTGAGGTCTAGATGAGTTCTCCAATACACTAATATAACACTCCCAGACATAGACCCCACCAAATCCCACTAAACTCCATTTTAGCTATCAAACTACCGTGAAATCTCCCAACAGTGAATATACTATAACCATGTTTGGCGATAGATACCCAGAGCCAGGCAATCACACGGAAATCCCTCCCAATAATTAACACAAAGAATAAATCAACACATAATAAAAGTAAAACACAGCCCCGTCACTCCCCACTAAACTCCAATTTAACTATCCAATCACTATGTAATCTCCCAACAGTGAGTATTCTATAACCATGTTCGGCGATAGATACCCAGAGCCAGGCAATCACACAGAGAACCCTCCCCATTAATTAACACAAGAAATAAATCAGCACATAATAAAGGTAAAACACAGCAAAATCACAATAAAAATGAGAACGTAATAACCCAAGGAGAACCTTACCAGACCCGTAGTCAAATGCGAAAAAAGTCCCTCCTCATCTGCGCGCGCGCTTTTATAGCCTCGCCTCGACGGTACCCACCGAAACACTTTGTCATAGTATAACAATTGATCCAGTAGCGTGTCTCGGCAGCGTCATCATCATCATCATAATCTTTAACACTAAATTAAGATTAGGGGGTGAGATTTGTAATTATGATATGACATATATATATATATATATATATATATATATATGTATATAAATGATCCACCGAACCCATCATACGCGCATAACTTTTGATCGACTGCACCCAGATTAGATTGTCCCTCTAAATAGACCACAAAACGTATTATGTCTTTGAACGGTTTTATTTCGTTTCTTAGCTACGTATATTTGCTACCTACAAATTAGCTACGGAGAAGTATTTGCGCCTCTTCTGGGATGTGCGAAGGGTTTTATGGTTTCATTAATAGCGTAGAAATCCTCATTCTAGTAAATAACTTCATTAGATGCGTTTTTACATGTCTCGATTCAAATTAAAACTGACATTGACACGAAACACAATACCTATAAAAAAAGGTTACACTACAAACCTGTAGCATATCAATTGCCACCGTACGCAATAAATGTGTGACCCCGCGCCGACCGAACGTAAATATCCGCGTATCAAGCCAGATCGATGCTAGCCGAGCTATGCTGAGAATTCGTGGCACATAGGTACTTCTCGCGTTCCGGCCATTTGTATGAAGCTAATCTACTGGTCATTCACTATGCCCCAGATCTATCGGCATGAAAACTGCTTGAGAACCCCGTATCTCACGCGCAGGCTACCCGCCAGACAGTGTTGGTGGTACAGAATTCATTTCTAAATCTCTGGGGTCTTTATGACGTCCACATAAGGTGCAGTATTGCCTAACCCGACTCGCAGGTAAGCTGGTCAGCCCGTGCATCGTGCTCCTATTTGAACATTTTAGCAATTAAAATATTTTAACATCATCATCATCATCCCAGCCGAGACCCCCCCTAATACCGAACATAGGCATAAACTGAGTTCATCTATATGAAACTGGCTGTACTAGTATATAAAAGGGGACTGTTAAACTCAGATCCGATTAATACAACTAGGTGAACTTCTTTTTTTCTTTTTTTTTTTTAATTATGTTCTTCTTCTTTTCTTTTTTTTTTTAATTATGTTGACATTGAAATAATTTAATTTGGTTTGCATGACATATTGTAATTTTGTATCATTGTAACTTTTTTATTTATTTTGAATGAAATTGACCTTGACATACCAATTTTAATTTGATTTGCATGTCGTTATCATACGACTGAATACTGTACTTGATATACATTAATACCTTGTATTTATATTCTGTGTATTCTGGCAAATAAATGAATTATTATTATTATTATTATTGAAATCAAATAATCCAACGAATCATAAAGTAGTAGCTTGAGTCCTTACCAAGGTACATATATAAATACCAATAAAATAGTTCAACGAATCATGAGGTAAAAGCTTAGGTCCTTACCAAGGTACATAAGAATACCAATTAAATAATCCAACGAATTATAAGGTAATAGCTTGGGTCCTTACCAAGGTACATATAAATACCAATAATATAATTCAACGAATTATAAGGTAATAGCTTGGGTCCCTACCAAGGTACATATAAATACCTTAATACATATAATTAATGCTTTTTTCTAGACCATTTTACGGGTCTGAAAATATTATATATAAACATATATTTGTGAATAAGACGGTTTTCAGAATCTGAACCGTCACAGACTGAATGAAAATAAAAGTGAACTTTATAAGTAATGGCCAAGTACGGATCATAATTTACATTACTAGTGACCGTTTTAAACATCTGGTCCAGTCGCGGATAATGATTGTTGAGCCACTTTAAATACGCTGTCATTTAAGAATTATCTACTCGTTGTACGAGTATATATGTAGATAATAATATCATCATGAAATGGTTTCACCTAGGCTCAGGAATTAATATCCTTGGTACTCGTAATAACTCGTAATCTCATACCTATGCTAATGATACCTTAAGCGCAAACCATGTTTCTAATTACGTATCATTAGCGCTCAAAGAAACACTTTACTATATCTTCATAGGTAGATGAACTTTCCTTATTATCTATTGGGAATATAGTAAATGTTTGTGGAATCAATTCTTATCTGGAATATTTAGTATTTGAATCGAGTTTGTAAGAACAAGCATCGGCGTGGGTGTTCCACGTATTCTTACTGCATCTGCAACATTAACTCTAGCCGTATTGATCTGTTCCGTGAGATTAACATATATTATTTTTCTAGTTAAAAAATATTTATCTCGAATTTCCTATTTGGATTTGCTGTTAAATTCAGTAACGAAGATTTAAAATATTATGGTCACATTAAAATTTTATTAGCCATTTATCTGCTATTAAGGTGACGTTCTTCTACCTATGGAAACGGAGCGGTTGCAGAATTGACTAATCTCATTAGTGAAAATCCACGTTATGGCATTATAAAGAAAGAAAGAAAGAAAGAAGACATTTATTCACTTTTACAAGACACACATATACAAGAAAGTACACACAAAAAAAAAACAAAGATAACAAACAATGGAGAAATAAACATGTACAATACACAGCTCAGAAAAATATTTATCTCGAAACAACAGTGTTTATATTTATAACATCACAAGAAGAGCAAGAAATTTTGAATAATGGTAATTTAGTACGCACAACTATTAAAGGAAGTTACATCATCACATTAGTATTGCTTGGTGTGTTACCTATCACTTTTCCTTTTTACCAATTTCATGAGTGACGTGAAAGGAAGTTAGAATTTATTTCCCCGCCTCGAGCATTTCATCTCAATTCAAAATATTGTTCGTAACATTATTTTGATCATATTCGTTGCTCGTAACGAGTAACAAGTTTAGTCAGCGCTGTTCCCTTGGCTATAATATGTTTTAAAAACCAATCAAGTGCGATTCGTACTCGCGCACTGACCGTTCCGCAGAAATTTGAAGAAAACAAAAAAAAAACAATTACTAAAAAAAATAAAGTGATTTGTTTCGGTTTAGTAATTTTTGGACTTTTTGTCTAACGCGCGGACGCTTGCTTTCGTTTTCATCATCTCTTTCTGTCACCATCTAATACCGTTTGTCAGAAAGAAAATAAATAGTAGTTGCGAAAGCAAGCGTCAGCGCGTTAGACAATAAGCCTGCTGTGCTGAAATGCCTAGATTTTATGAAGGAGGGAATTTCCATGTCAGCAGGAATGGCTATTATTTTTGTATGAAAATGCACTTTCTTTTGATCGCGTGCACTTTATTTTTTTTTTCTCAGCTTCAAGGGATTTCAGACTTGAGAATCCAATGTTAATTAAAACTTGATAGCTCCAAACATTTCAGACAAAAAAAGTCGTGACAGACAGATAGACAGACCACAAAGTGGTCTTTAAGGGTTTATTTTTCTTTTTGAGGTTCGAAACCCTAAAAAAAAGAAATTGGTGCAAGTATATTATCTATTGGTTATATTTATCGGTGAAATTGAGGAATTCAATTTGTCCTGTCAAAACAAGTTATCTATTCGAATATAACAAATGAGTCTTCTTTATTTTATATTTCTTGTACAAGTAATGGATATGAAGATTCATACCATCATCATCATCATCATTTCAGCCGTAGGACGTCCACTGCTGGTCATAGGCCTCCCTCATTGACGCTCAATCATTACGGTAGGAAGCGACTTGCATCCATCCTGAACCTGCGGCCTTTACCAAATCGTCCGTCCATCTCGTTGGTGGACGTCCCACGCTGCGTTTGCCAGTTCGTGGTCTCCACTTGAGAACATTTGGGCCCCAACGGTCATCTGTTCTGCGTGCTATATGGCCTGCCTAGCCATTTCAACAAGTTAATCCGTTTGGCTACGTCGGTGATCCCTGTAATGTTATTCTACGGATCTCCTCGTTCCTGATTCGTTCCCGTAGAGAAACTCCAAGCATAGCTCCCTCCATAGCATAATAGTGATGTTATATCACTGAATTCGTCTACCTACTGTATATTTTCGTACGTTTAATTACTATGGAACTAGCTTAATCGTGATCTACTGTGGAACCTTTTCACAGAAAAAGCCATAGTGTCATCGCATTGCTTGACAAAGGTAGTCATTATGAAAGTTACTCTGGGAAAGTTCTACGGTACGTAAAAATGAAATTTCATAATGAACTAGCTTTTGCCCGCGACTTCGTCCGCGTAGAATTCCAATTTGTGGTAAAGCTTTTTCATCTCTTTCATTGTATAAAACAAAAATCCGGCACCGGCAACATCCATCATTATTATCATTTCATCATGAGTATCAGTTAGTGAATATTGTAAATCCCGTTTATTCCCTATCCCGCGGCAATTTCAACAAATTTGTCCTTATTCTTTGCAAAATTACACTTATTTTTATCCCGCGGGTATTTTGCATTTTCCCCGAGAAAAGTAGCCTATGTCCTTAAAGCTTTCTACCGATAAAAGAACTTTTAAAATCAGCCGCGTAGTCGAGTTCACTTATTTTTTTCCCGTGGGAATTTTGATTTTTCACGGAGAAAATAGTCTATGTAAGTAAGGGTTAGTGTAGCTACTCACTAATAGGTGAAAGAAATTTTCAAATCAGCCCTGAAGTGAAATTCACTTCTTAATATCCCAGGGGAATTTTGCATTTTACCGAATAAATAGTAGGTAGCCTATACCAATAAAGGATAGTGAAGCTTTCTATTGGTGATTTTTTTTTAAACTCAGCCCCGAAGTTAATTTTACTATTTTCTATACCGCGGGAATTTTGCATTTATCCGGAAAAAAGCATCCTATGTTAACCAAGGACAGTGCATCTTTTCTATTGGTGTAAGACATTTTAAAATGAGCTCCGAAGTTGAATTTTCTTTTTTCTATCCCTTGGGAATTTTGCATTTCCCCGGAAAAAAGTAGCCTATGTCAATAAAGGATAGTGTAACTTTTTACTGGTAAAAGTTTTTTTTTTTAATCGGCTCGGAAGTTTCAGAGATTATCTATCCCACAGGAATTTCCAAAATTCCTGCAATAAGTTTTTTTGTTGTTATGGTCATTTTCGTTAATACTGTATTTGAAAAGATTAGTAATTGTAGTTACGGAGATATGGTCCAGTTGATTTGATTACCTACATATATAAATCCTGATTTAACTTTATCCCGTGGAAATTTTCAAAATTATATTCGCTTTATATTCTAATAGTCTAATTGCATGCCCAATTTGTACAGTTTAGTAATCTTCGTTATGGGCATAGGGTCACTCTTGATGAAATATATAAATCCCGATTATTCCTTATCCCGTGGAAATTCCGGAAAATCCTTTCTTATCGGATGCCTACGTCATACAAAGAACACACCCTCCACGTTTTAGGTCTCTACATACAGCGGTTTAGGCTGTGCGTTAATCCGGCAGTCAGTCATTTAGGACTTCAGGACAAAGCATTTTATATGTATTTGCATTGCACCAAGCTTTTATGCGAGTTCAACAATGATATTTGAATACTCAATTCGATTTTATTCGAAAAAGGTTGAACTCGCATAAAAGCTTCATCATCATCATCATTTCAGCCGTAGGACGTCCACTGCTGGACATAGGCCTCCCTCATTGATGTCCAATCATTACGGTTGGAAGCGACTTGCATCCACCCTGAACCTGCGGCCTTCACCAAAACGTCCGTCCATCTCGTTGGTGGACGTCCCACGCTGCGCTTGTAAAAGCAAAAGCTTGGTGAAATGCAAATACTTAATACATATAATTAGCTATTATCAGAGATCAGATCAAGACGTGGTTGACAAACGTAGACAAAAATGGTTTGCAATATTTGAAGTTTCGTTTCGTTTACAATGTGTCAAAATAAAATGTAATTTAAATCAAAAGCACTAAGGAGTATTGATATCAACTTCGAAGCAAATCACCCCTAAAATAACTTTCTACTACTTTTTGACCCCGTCAAGGAATGAATTTCAATAAAATACGAAACACGTCTTCCATCAATTTTGTTAAAGAATGTTTATGCAAAATTTGAAGTAGATTGGACCAAGGAATCACGATGTCTCATACAAACTTTGCCCCCCTTTTTACCCCCTTAGAAGTAGAACTACGGAAAATCCTTTCTTATCGGATGCCTACGTCATACAAAGAACACACCCTCCAAGTTTCAGGTCTCTACGATCAGCGGTTTAGGCTGTGCGTTGATCCGTCAGTCAGGACAAAGGATTTTATATGTATAGATGACGACGACCTAAGACGACCAGATTATTATTGGTTAGAGAACCTGACTACGAAGCTTGAGGTCCCGGGTTCTATTCCCGTGTCGGGGCAGATATTTGTATGAAAAATACGAATGTTTGTTCTCGGGTCTTGGGTGTTTAATATCTATATATCTGTTTATCCGTTGCTTAGTACCCATAACACAAGCTTTGCTTAGCTTACTTTGGGGCTATCGACCAATTGGTGTGAATTGTCCCGTGATATTTATCTATTTAAAATACACCTGTGTGAATGATAAAATTAAAGTTTTAATAACAAATATTATATATTTTTCAAAAGGAAGTATTTGATTACAATCCTGCCCAATGTTTATAAGGTAGCCTAGATTGTTCAAGAATCCTCGGTTGATATCGAAGTAGGTAACTATCTCTTACTTCTACACTTCTTAGAATTACATAATGTTATTGTTTTTTGTGGCCATTCAGGGGCATGAGCGCCGCAGTAGGGACTTCCAGGTGTAGCGATCCTGTACTGTGGCTCCGAGACCACACCAGTTGAAACTGATTGAGAAAATCTTTCTCTGTATCCATGTGGCTTGATGTCGGTCTGGCTTTCCACTACCAGTAGCTTACCATTTCAACACTTCTTTGGAGAGAAGTATGTCGAAGCTCCAGGATTTGTGCTAAATTCAACGCCGCTCAGAAGACCTTTCCTCAGAAGATTTTCCTCAAAAAGATCTCCCTGTTAATTGGGTTCTTAGACAGACTTTGAAAATGAGGAGAATGCGGTTGTGTTTTGTTAAAGTTTGTTACCTCTCAGAACTCTGTCATTTATGGACCGATTTAAGGGCACAATTCTCATTTGGACCTATTTAAAGTTGAAGAGAAAAAAACATTAATTATGGTTTTTTAGGGTTCCGTACCTCAAAAAGAAAAAACAGAACCCTTATAGGATCACTTTGTTGTCCGTCCGTCCGTCCGTCCGTCTGTCTGTCAAGACCCTTTTTCTCAAGAACACGTGGAGGTATCAAGCTGAAATTTATATCAAATACTCAAGTCTACTGTCCCTTGCAGCTGTGAAAAAATCAAACTTCTAAGCCAACGCAATCAAAAGATACAGCTGTTTATGACGCAAATTTCCGCATATTTTCGAAACTCGCAAGGGAATCAAAACCTAAATGGTACTTCCCGTGATCTCAGAATCTTGAAATTTGGTACAAAGCAAGGTCTTATAGCACAGATAAAGGAAAAATTGCGAAAAGCATAAATTTTTTTGTCTGTCTGTCTATATCAGTAAACAACGCACATTTTCGACACTCGCAAGGGAATCAAAACCTACAGGGTACTTCCCGTGAACTCAGAACCTTGGAATTTGGTACGAAGCAAGGTCTCATAGCACAGAAAAAGGAAAAATTGCGAAAACCATAATTTTTTTTGTCTGTCTGTCTATATCAGTAACCAATCTACAATGATCCCACACTGCGCACATTTTGCTTAGGAGCAGAGGTCTGCTAAGACTGGATGTTCATAGATACATATAAATTTGTACGGAACCCTCGGTGTGCTAGTCCGACTCGCACTTGGCCGGTTTTTTATGTCAGGTTTTAATCAAAATTATGTTTTTATCATTCTTTATTATAATTTGGTTTCATCAAAGGCAAGAACATTGCTCAAATGTGTTAATATCGTCGACATGTCAACATTTTCTCACCATATCTGAAGGTCAATGGTACCCACTGTGATCCCGAGGACATTTACGTGCCGCTTGGACATGCTTTATGATATTATACCACATCAAAATTAACATTTCGTGGAGACATAAATGCACTACCATGTTTTGGGTAGTGCGTTCGAAGTCAGAAGCGTCAAGCGAAAGCGAAATGAAAAATTCCGAAAACAAGTGCGAATCGAACTTGTGCACTGTGGGTTCCAGCAAAAAATAAAATTGTACTTCATATTTTTTTATGAAAAACAGACTTTTTTAGGGTAACGTACCCAAAGGGTGAAAACGGGACCCTATTACTGAGGCTCCACTGTCCGTCCGTCTGTCCGTTTGTCCGTCTGTCACCGGGCTGTATCTCACGAACGGTGATAGCTAGACAGTTGAAATTTTTAAAGATGATGTATTTCGGTTGCCGCTATAACAGCAAATAATAAAAACCAGAATAAAATAAATATTTAAGGGGGCTCCCATACAACAAACGTGATTTTTTTGCTTGTTTTTGCTCGTTATTGATAACATCAACAGATAGAAGCTTGAAATATTCACAGAATATTTAGTTATATATATTCACATTAAAAATAAATAATTCAATTCAATTAAAACAAATATTTGAGGGATACAAAAAACGTGATTTTTTAAGCCGTTTTTTTGGTACGGAACCCTTCGTGTGCGAGTCCAACTCGCACTTGACCGGTTTTTTTCTATGCTTGTGTTGTGCGTATTTATAATTATTTCATTCGTTGCGGGAACAAACAGTATCAGCACTAAAAATAGAAGTCCAAACAGTTTTTAATAATTCACATACCTGTAAAAGATGTAGATTAGCGTTGTTAAAATCGCTATTTCTATAACATTGCACCAACGTACAAGTGGCAATAAAGAGCTGAACTACTGACAGCTATTCTCGTGCATTATTTTGGACTGAACAGGTTCCAACCATAAAGAACTACATTACGAAAGCCTCCGCTAACGGAGACATTTGTCGTGAAAATGCACCTTCGAACTGACTAAAAGCATACTGTTGTAAAATTTCGTGATTTTCACTTAAAATTATTATACTAAACGGGACTTATCACGCAAACAATATTCACTGGTGACCACGGCCGCTGCAATGTGGCCGAAACGTCAAGGTAAATATTGTTTGCGTGATGATGTGAACCAATGAATATCAAAAAGGACACAAACTATAATATCAGGAACAAGTTTCACTCTCACATTTGAGTCATTACGGTAGACAAGCACCATTTCAAGATAATAAGTATATCTACTGCTAATTCATGACAGCGGAAAAGGGCGAAAGTCACAAAAAAAACGCGATGAGTCCCGTTTAGTACCTATACCTAATAATTATGACTAACAGCAATTAACTTTCACTTAGTCTAAAAAAACAGAAATTAAATTTAAATTATCATGGTTTTTACGATGTGTTGTATAAGTGAATCACCAGAGGATTGCCAAGTGCCTAGAGGGTTAAGACGTGAAGTACCACATGCCAGTCATTTTACTTGATATCTTACTCTTCACGCCGAAAGCTGTGTTCCGCTACTGCTTGGCGAAAGAATAAGCAAGTGAAGTGGCGGCAGTAACCCGGACGGACTTTGCAAAAAGTCCTGTCACCCTCTATCACCACCAAATTCCCATGTTTTATACTACAACTAGCTTTTGCCCGCGACTTCGTACGCGAATACAATAACGTTAGTTGTTTGCAGGAAATTTGGCACACAGGTGTTTTATTACGTGGATTAACACATAGGATAATGCCAGGAAAATGCAAAGTTCCTGCGGAATTTGAATAAGTCTAAAATAATTCTAAAGCCGGTAAGCCGCGGTGGGTTAGTGGTTTGACCTCTGGTCTCTTAAGCAGAGGGTCATGGGTTTGAGCCCGGGCTTGGACCTCTGAGTTATTCCGAATTCGTGTGCTAAATTATTACGTTTGAAGTTTACCATGAGCTTTACTATGAAGGAAAACATCGCGAGAAAATCTGCACACACCTTAGAAGAAATTCAATGATACACACCCGCACTGTACAAATCGTACTGGACCCAAGTGGAAACTACGGCCCAAGTGTTCTCGTTCTGGGAGGAGGCCTGATTGAAGCAGGCTTATTTTATCCCGGGAAAGTGTAAAGTACAGCATACCGCGGGATAGAAATGACTGTTTTGACCTATTTTGAAAATCAGAGACGTTTTCTCTAATTATAATAGAAGCTAATATTCATCCTAAATTATTAATAGATGAAAAAGCTAATAGTTTTCGTAAAGAAGTTTGGTTTAGTCAGTGTAGCTTTTTATTAGTGAAATAATTTAAAAAATCAGCCCCCACGTTTAATTCACTTATTTCGATCCCGCGGGATATTTGCATTTTCCCGTAGAAAAGTAGCCTATGTCAATCAAGGATACTGTAGCTTACTATTGGTGAAAGAATTTTTAAAATCAGCCCCAATGTTGAAATGTTTCTATCCCGTGGGAATTTTGTGTTTTCCCGAAGAAAATGTAGCCTATGTCAATTTGGGATATGACTATCACATCATATGAAAGAATTTTTAAAATCAGTGCCAAAGTTGAATTTACTAATTTCTATCCCGTGGAAATTTTGCATCTTCCCAAGAAAAATGTACCCTGTGTCAAATAAGGATACTGTAGCTTACTATTAGTGAAAGAATTTTTAAAATCAGCCCCAAAGTTTAATTCAAATTTTTCTATCCCGTAGGAATTTTGTATTTTCCCGAAGAAAAAGTAGCCTATGTCCATTCGGGATAGTCGTATCACATCATATTAAGAATTTTTAAAATCAGTGCCAAAGTTGAATTTACTTATTTCTATCCCGTGGGAATTTTTCATTTTCCCGGGAAAAATGTACCCTGTATCAATCAAAGATATAGTAGCTTACTATTGGTGAAAGAATTTTTAAAATCAGCCCTAAAGTTGAATTCTGATTTTTCTATCCCGTGGGGATTTTGTATTTTCCCCGAATAAAAAGTAGCCTTTGTCAATCGGGGATAGTCATATCACATAAAATGTAAGAATTTTTAAAATCAGTCCCGACATTGAATTTATTTATTTCTATCCCGTGGTAATTTTGCATTTTCCCGGATAAAAGTAACCTATGTCAATCAAGGATAATGTAGCTTTCTAATTCTGTAAGAATTTTTAAAAACGGCTCAATAGTTTCAGAGATTCCGCTACAAACAAATAAACAAAGAAAGTTTAGATATTTCCCTATCCCGTGGGAATTTCGAAAAATCCTTCCTTAGTGCACCTCTACAATACTCAAGGTACATGTGTGCCAAAATTCAAGTCTCTAGCTCCAGTAGTTTAGGCTGTGCGTTGTCTGTCAGTCAGTCAGTCAGTCAGTCAGTCACGGTACTGTTTTATAAGTATAGATAATAATAAAATATAAATAATAATAATAAATCATGGGACAATTTGATACCACTTGACCTAGTCTCAAACTTAGCAAAGCTTGTACTCTGGGTCAGTGTGGGTACTAGACAAACTTATATAGATAAATACTTATTTAAGTAAATACATATTAAACATTTAAGACCCGTGCACAAAAAAATCGTATTTTTCACACAAATATCTATCAGCCCCGACTGGGATTCGAACCCGGGACCTCAAGCTTCGTACCACTAGGTTATCCGGGTTGTCTCAACTAAAATACGACGAGGTTATTTTTTATCTAAAAATCATAATCACGAGAAGGGGGGAAGGATTCCTTTGGATTGTACTGTCATAATCATAATTATTAAATTTAGAAATTTCAAAACGTCTAGACCAAAAATAATTAAATTAACAACCCATTCCAGATGAAATAGTCTTAAATTAAGTTAAGCAAGATCTTGGCTGAATAACTGAAACTTTATTAAAACTGTTAAAACGCCGCTCAAAGTGTGCGAGTTGTATAAAAACCGGCCAAGTGCTAGTCGGACCCGCGCACGAAGGGTTCTATAAAAACGGCAATAAAATCACGTTTGTTGAATGGGTTTGTTAATTATTTATTTTTAAAGTGAATATTTAGCATCTATCTCTTGCCGTTATCAATATCGAAAAAAAAAATCTCGTTTGTTGTATGCCCCCTAAAATATTTAATTTATTCTGTTTTTTAGTATTTATTTTGTTGTTATAGCGGCAACCGAAATACATCATCTGTGAAAATTTCAACTGTCAAGCTATCACGATTCATGAGATACAGCCTGGTGACCGACGGACAGACGGACGGACGGACGGACAGCGAAGTTTCAGTAATAGGGTCCCGTTTTTATCCTTTGGGTACGGTACCCTAAAAACTTAGAGGAAGATGTAGAAAGACAAATATCAGCTGGCTAGTGCAGTTAATTTTACCAGTTCAAGTTACGTAATATTACAATTATAACAACATGTGTATATTCCAATGAAAAAAAAATCATATTTATTTAAGAGTCTCTACCTACGGCTTCCAAAACAGTAAAGTTGTTGAGTAATAAGGGCCTGTGCCCTGCAGTGGGACGGGTATGTATTACAATACCGAAGTACGAAAGACCGAATGTATTAAAACATCGAATGGGTCAAAAGACCGACACGATTTTTTACCGAAACCGTAAACTTCTCAGAATTTATTAAAACGGCATAATACACAACCCATTAGGTTAGGTTAGGTTTGTTTTAAAACAATCTTAAAAAGTTAACGGTTTCAGAAAAAAATCGTGTCGGTCTTTTGACCCATTCGATGTTTTAATACATTCGGTCTTTCGTACTTCGGTATTGTAATACATACCCAGTGAGACGTATATAGGCTGGGATGATGACGATGATGAAGGGTCATAATTATACATTTTTCTGTTCGCGTCTTCTCTGTGGACATTGCAAAAGTTGAGGGTACCTATATAGCCAAAATTCCTTAGTCATCAGCGCGTGAGACTCCTGGCCAACTATCGGCCCATTTAAAACATTTCATTTCCAGTGAACACCTCGATAATCAGCTAATAATATTTTTTAGCTTTCAGTGCTATTTTACATTGCACAGTTTTTATTTAAAACAAGGGTTGCAAAAGAGCAAGTGGGTTACCGGATAATAAGAGGGCAACCACCACCCGTTGAACCCGCAATAGGTATCAAAGAATTGCCGGTGCGTTACTAAAGAAGGCTAATATTTAATAACTCATGTGCCCTTAATTTCATCGGCTGCCTTACTCTGTGGAGAGTAGGACAGCCAATAGGCTAGCTTGCACTGCTTAGCGGCAGGATTAGCGAGTAAGATATAGTATAAATCTTCCGAGGTGAATTTTTCGCTTCGAGCCATTACATTAGAACCTTAATACTATGACGATACCGTTTGTTTTGAAAGATAAGGCACAGATTACTTAATAGTTACTTCGTAACAGATACTGCATCCCGTACAAAATCTTGGTACTTACTGCGATTGTAGCCACAGATTATACTACTCCGTCTCCTTAAGAATGTGTGCGTGCCGACAGTGACAAGGGCTGGCAGTTTGGATTAAAAAATTTTTTCTACATGTTGTTTTACCATTTTGTCGGGATAATTGCTATATATTATATCCATGCAAACTTTCTAGCACTTCTTTAAGCTAAGCCACGGACGGACAAAGAGACAGACGGTCATGGCGAAACTATAAGGATTCCGTTTTTGCCATTTTAGCTCTGGAATCCTAACAAAAAAGGATATTTATTGTAATGCGCAGAACACATTGCCATGCTCACAGTACCCTAGCGTTATACTAAATATAGGTAACGCCACCAGAGTTGAGGCCACGCCCACAACCACATCTCATGTAATGACAGCGGGATTTTGACGTTGTGTTGTCGTTAAACGAATGCGATGCGAAGTTCGAAAGTTGACTATACGAAGGTCAACTTTCGAACTTCGGATCGTGCCATCCCGCTCACGCTTATAGCTTTTTATAGAAAAGTAAGAGGGACAGCACGATACGAACTTCCAAATTGTTATATTAGCTATTAATTCTAGCATTCTATTAATTTGCCCCTGTTTCACCATTCACTTATAAAAGTCCAGGCGGCATATTTTTTCCGTGGAACACGAATGAACGTGAGTCGGCGCGCGCTTGTGACAACCTACTGGAATTTCGATCTTAGCAGATCGTCCCCGCGGTAGGTAAATATCGCGCGTAAGTACATGGCATGCATGAGGCCTGGATAAGGGCTCGAAGCGAAAAATTCACCTGGGAAGATTTATACTATAATGGTTGCGATCTGGAAGGACCTAGCGCAAAACGTTTGACATTCCATATCAGTTTTATTTACAACTACGTGCAAGAGGGTATCTCTCAAGTTTTTTACCTCAATTAAGCAACAACAAAAATATAAATTACAAGCGTTTGCCTTCAAAGCGACATTTCAGTATGCACCTTCGACTCCAACAATTTATGCTAATGGCGTAGTACGACAAAATGTCACCGACACGTAATCCTGTGTACGATGGTGTACTCGTCTTATATCCATGACCACGGTGCTAATCTATTTTGAACTGATATAAATACAAGAGGGTTTCAATTTAAATGTTAATTTTTCTTCGTTAAAATAATACCGAATCAGAGCCCCACGTTGTTTTTGAAACCCACGTTCCAATTTTAAAAACGCCTAAAATTTTCTTTTTTTTTTCATCAGGTTTAGTGTGACATTAATGACGTTAAAACTTAAAAGTGAAATTAAAAACAAAGACAGTAAAACTTTTAGTACTTAACTCTAATTAAAATGGAACTTGTCTTCAAAAGTATTTGCGTTTACATGGGTATGGGTATGTTAAGAAATTCAGGTTTTGTACTCGTATATACACCGTGGGCGCAACAAATACGCTTAAGTCATGAGACAGATTTCTAAGTCTAAAAAAACGCTATATGAACTATAATTTGAATATAACGTTATATGAATTTTTAAATTATTTTATACAAAAAAAAATATTTTTTAAAGTAAGCCAAAGTGACCGGACTTTATACTGCATTTTTGGTATGAAAATGAAATTGAGGAATTTTTAATTCTGTCGGGTTACTTGTGTTTAATACCAAGCAGAACAAACCCGAGCACTGACACGCCTCGCATATCAGAGGCCAACTATGATATCTGTCGTAATAATGCTCTATTTAAAAACGTCGCAGTACAAATTACGATTTGCGCAACCATGTCGAATAACCTGATGGATATAGATACCTGCCATACTAATGTTAATAGATTTGATGTGAGATAAATGTTAATTGATAAAATTGCTTCAGTTGACATAGTCAGTTGCGTATTCACTGATTGATTTAAATTGATTTTGAAGTCATAATTGCCTCTACAAAATTGATAAGTGATTGAAGTCTTACTTTTTCTAATATTGTCAAGGTAAGTAAGTATGTCAAAAAGTAGGCTGCTTGATTTATGACTATCTATTCGGATAAAGATTTTTTTGTGTAGTACTACAGTTAACAACCTACCATTTGCACTGCTGGTGCGTAATCCGTCTTGCAAAAAACGATAAGTATATTTGCCTTTAAAAGGCACCTCGTGGAATCTTAATTAAAAAAAATCGAAATACGAGGCAAGAAATAACGTTTCCATCGCACTGGAGTAACAGAATTCGTCGAGGTCATGTTGATGACAAACACGTCGAATAGTACGGTGATGCAGATTTTGCCAGCTGGAACAAGGTTAAAGAGTTTCTCAGAGCACTCTCCGCTGTAGATACTATAAAATATGCTAAAAATGTAATAAAAATGATAGGTACATAAAGCATCAACCCAAGTATGTCAAAAGTATTTCAAAATTAGTCTGAAATATTTCATCAGGTGTTTGGTATAGTAACATATTAACTGGACATCCCTGTAAAAAAATTCAACGGATTTTTTGTTTCAATATGTAGTCACGCCTTTGTTTGGTCGATACTTTTTAAAAAAATGTTTAGAAATATATATTATGGAAACAGTCAATCACAGTTGCAAAATGTTCAGTCACACAAACTATAATTGACATACTTTTTATATATTTTTTAGAATCATTCTACAGATAAAATAAATGTTGTATCTTTAGATCAAATGATTTAAGTAATTTTAATCAACCTCGTTTAAGAGGACATTAACTACCTTTGATCCTTTCAGAAACATCTTCAAAATTTCATTTCCATGGAGTCAGGAGGGGAGTGAAGAAAATATTTTACGCAAAGATGAAATAATTCAAAACAGGCGACAAGACACAAGCATAATTATTTTGAATTCAATTAAAGCATTTCGAATCAACGTTTTATTACAAATTCGAATTTAATTACATTAAAATTATTACTGCGCTACCTACAATTTTGGCCTTGAACCGTAAACTTACTGTGGTTTACGTAATTTTTGAGAATTCTCCAGAGTTCTCCGCAAGGTGGATTGATAACCTGATGAAGGTCACAGGAATTTGATGGATGCGAGCGGTGCAGAAACAAATTTTGTAACATTCTTTGGACGATCCCTATATCCACCAGACGTCTTACAGCTGACGACAATTTTATTAATGATGACAATGACAATTAAGTACGCTATCTAGAATTAGGTCGTTCATTTAACTAAGTAAACTGTTGCCAGGTAACGAGCATCTAAGACTATAAGACTATCCTACTCTGATACAGCAAAAAGGGTATTTGTGTGAGGCAACTTGATGCTTTCTTCAGTTTTCTTCAATGTTTTGCGTGGGGTCCGGGAATTTCTTATCATCTGGATCAGTTTACGAGTTGGATTTAGTTTTGACTTCAGTAAAGAGTTGTAATTGAGTTGAACTGAGAAGTCCTCTGTTTGATAAGTCACTGTTAGAGTACGGAAAAAATTAGGACGCCAACTTCTTCGTGTCATGTTCTTGACGTAAAATGCTTGAACATGGCAAAAATTTCGTATACAAAATTTTAGTTTCTAGTCATTTTAAGCAGAAACAACAACATAAAATAATATCTTTATGTTGTATTCTGGACACGAAATGATTCCCAAAATAATAAAAAACACGCTTTAAAAAAATAAAAATAAAAAATAAAAACAAAATTAATAAATTTCAATTCACTATTCTTATAGTGCAGTAAAAAATCTTAATAAGCAATTATTATATTATTATATCCAGATCAAAATTTGTAAACAATTCTAAATATTGATAAAATAAACAATAATAGTTTAAAATATTTTATTGTAAAAAAAGCGTGGGGTGCTTTTTAAGATGTTATCAAAATGACAATCCTTGATAATTGACACCATGCACCCCACGCTTTTTTTACAATAAAATATTTTAAACTATTATTATTTATTTTATCAATATTTAGAATTGTTTACAAATTTTTATTTGGATATAAAAATAAATATAATAATTGCTTATTAAGATTTTTTACTGCACTATAAGAATAGTGAATTGAAATTTATTATTTTTTTTTTATATTTTTTATTTTTATTTTTTTAAAGCGTGTTTTTTAGTTTTTTAATCTATTATTTATTTTCTATTTTTTAGTTGCATTTTTTCACAGTGAGAGTTTCCATGTGCTAAAAAGAGACACAAAACGGTTTTTTGCTCGTCTTAAATAGAATCAGTCTATCTTATACTTGGTCTTTGGTGCGCGCGCACTGCTCTACACTACTAAACGTAAACCTCTTTCTTTCTAACTTTACCCCCCTCACCTACAACCCCTCAACCCCCCCAAACCCCTAAATCCAACCCCCCAACATCCCCCAACCCATTTCCCCAACCCTCCCCCAAACACCTAACCCCAACCCCCACAACCTTACCCCCAACCCTCTAAACCACCTAAACCCAACCCCCCTAACCCCGGACCCCCACCCCATTTCCTTAAACTTCCCCCAAACCCCTAACCCCAATCCCCCTTACCTCCCAACCCCAACCCCCTTAAACCCCAACTCCCAACCCCCCTTACCCCCTCCCCATTTCCCACAACCCCCTCAACCTCCCTAACGCCCGAACCCCCCCAACACCCCACACCTTTAACCCCAACCCCCTAAACCCCCTTCCCCTCCCATTTCCCCCAACCCCTCCACCTACCCCCCCTTCCAGCTCCATCATCAAACCCTTGTTACCATCTAGGCCTCTTACCCCCTCCCCATTTCCCACAACCCCCCAAAATCCCTAACCCCCAAACCCCCCAACACCCCCCACCCTATTTCCCCCCACCCCGCCACCTACCCCCCTCCTAGCTCCATCATCAGACCCTGGTTACCATCTGGGATCAAAGTACTCAACAAGACGAATCAAAAGAGCCCAAACTCGACGGGGTTGTGTCGTTTTATTACAGAGTTCTTATGGCCACCATCCAGCTCCATCATCAGATCAGCTCCATGTTACCATAATATTGCATTGTCATCCAATTTACACATACGTGCAAAATTTCAGCTCAATCGGAAACCGGGAAGTGGGTCAAAATCGCGCCCTAAGGAGTCGGTTACAAACATACATACAAACATACAGGTGAAGCTAATATAAAGCGTGTAAAAATTAAAATAACCTTGAATCGGTAACATTTAAATTATACTTAATAAGATCTTTTGGGAGTTGTCTGTGTGAAGACAATAATATAAATTTGTAAAGAATACAAAACTAAAATTTCTAAAGTTTCCTTGCATGAAAATCTGCAATAATTATCAACGAACGGACGGGATCTTGGAAAATATGTGGAATATACACAAAAATAAACCGCAAGTAGTTTTTAACGCTAAGAAAATACGAGTAGGTACGCCATTATTGGTTGATAATAACCCGAATAAACATCAACGAACTTGTTTGTTTTGAGTTCAAAACATAAACCGAGAGAAGCAGAAAAAATGTTTAATAGCAGAGGAAAAATATTAATAAATGAATAGCGAACGTATTTTTCACGCTTAGCATTTATTTCGCATACATCGCGCATACGATATTGCTCTTTCATTAATTATCACTTTTAATTAATCACTTGAAATATTTCTCTGTCGAAGCCAATAATGAATGAGTTTTTTATTTGATTATTGCTAGAAATCTCTAGTACTATTTATGGACTAAATATGTATCACTTTGTCCCTGTGATAAAATTGGATTGGTACTTTTAAAAGCTTTTTAAAAACAAGGTTCATTTCAGGAAGGGAATTTCATAAATATTTAAGTGACGTTTATGTATATCTAAGGGAATAATTATGTCAATTATGAACCTTAAATTTTTGCTTCCTTCCGTCAAAGTCCCTCGGGAAATAAGTTAAATCTTCGTTTACTGGGAGCAAACGCTTTTGACTCTTTTTAGTAAATACACAAAACCGAAATCTAATTTTTTTATTGACAAAGACCACAAGCTCCTGGGTTATTATTTGTATAATAGGGTCATAAAGGGATTAACTAATATAGCAGTAACTAGAGACCCGCCCCGACGGCGCACGGGTGCAATTATGCATGTATTATACATATACGAATTTTAACGACCGCTTTAGCCTAGTTGGTAGTGACCCTGCCTACGAAGCAAGAGGTCCTGGGTTCAAATCCCGGTAAGGGCATTTATTTGTGTGATGAGCACGAATATTTGTTCTTGAGTTATGGATGTTTTCTATGTATTTAAGTATTTATTTATCTATATAAGTATGTCTATCGTCGTCTAGTACCCATAGTACCAGCTTTGCTTAGTTTGGGACTAGGTCGATTTGTGTGAGATTGTCCCCTAATATTATTTATTTATTTATTTATTTATATAAACCTTCCTCTTGAATCACTCTATCTATTAAAAAAAAGTGCAACAAAATCCGTTGCGTAGTTTTAAAGAACTAAGTATACATAGGGACAGACGGACAGACAGCGGGAGCGACTTTGTTTTATACTATGTAGTGATACAGACTACCCAAATTTTGTAATGCATTATTAATTTATCACTTATGTTATACCTACTAGCACCAGTTTTTCGTGATAAGTACTTTAGGTATTTTTTACCCTGAGACGTGAAGCACAGTCATTTTAATTATTAGAACTATTTAAACAAGGTGATATTTTTTTCACTATCTAAAATTCAATGTGTTAAACTATTCCAAAGTATTAAATACAATAAATTAAATTAAATTAAATTTTAAATTATGAATTTTGTGTTGTTCTATGGAATTTACCCAATTAACAACAACTTAAACATAAACACTCAAAAAATTGAAAATATCAATGTTTTTATTATAGTCATGGATTTATCGAACCGGAAAAAATGCATCCAACTAGGAACCTACGGAACCAACTTTGGTAAACGCTGATCTAGGTTTCCGATTGAGAAAAACATTATAAATCCAGCTACGCACAAGCATAGAAAAATATTGACAGTTTGATTTACTGGTCCATATATGCATAATAGTGCTTAATGTGTCCTTTGTCTCAGACGTTGTCGCAGGATTTATGGATTAGCTCTGTTGTCCGTGATGTATTGATGTCCGATGAAAGATAGTTCTTGGTCATAATCGACACGGGGTTCTTGTTTGGCTTGAAGGTTAAAACTGTTCTGTTTATTTTAATAGGTAGATGATGGGTACTTTTGCAGCGCCGCTTTTTGCCATGCACGTTTAAACTTTGGAATCAGCTTACAACGCCAATATTTACAACGTGAGGATGTTCAAAAAAATACTATACTCTTTCCTCAAATGGCTGACAATGAACTAGCAATAAAATTCTTAATATGTTACGGGTGTCTATGGGCGGTGGTAATTGTTTTTCATTAGGTGTAATGTCAGTTTGTTTGGCAACCAACTTGAAAAAAAAAATAAGATTACAAATTAATAAAAAATGAGCCTTAGCAACACAGTCGCATGAAAACAAATATGTAAAAATTGAAGACTTTTCAAAATCAAAAATTATCGTTGTATGATATTATTGAGATGCATGCAACTAAATAGACATTTTTGTTGGTAAAACGAGATACGTTACATCATCCATTGATGTTGTAAACAAGTTTATGGATATTGGAATAATTCAAAAGAAAATCTCCAAGATAGAGACGAAGATATACTGCTGAACATAAAAGCGTAAGAAAATGGTCTGAGCTATAAACAAGATAATACAATAATTATTGCTACGCGTAGTCTCTTGCTATCAAATACAATGAAGCCAATGTCATCAAAGGCGGAAAATCACAAAGCAACGAACATTTCGATTCGCAAATGTCCCTGCGACTGAATTTATGCTATTGTTCAAGTACGGCAATGAGCTTGTACGACAGCTATCTCTGAATGTGAGCCGGGCTTGAGAATTGTTCGCGAAGATTTATGCCGTGTGTAGGCTTTTAACGTTTTGATCTAGCGTTTTGTTAAGGTTATTGAATGTTTTGCATATTCGAGAGTTAACGAACAGGGAGACAATTGTTATGCTCTGTTTAACTGACGACGCAATAAGGGCATGTTCCACCACTCTCCGATATGTGATAATCATTATTTTTTCATACCATCTCTATTATCCGAACAAAACGAAGTTAACACTTTCTCTGTCCGGGCGCCCCCAATGTGGAACCATGAAGCTTTTTTTCATAAGTCCGTGCTTCTACTTTGGGTTCACGACTTCCAAGACAACCAAACAATAAACAGATAGCCAAAAAACTAAAAACCAAATAATAGACAGATTAATGGTCAGCAGTAAAATGACGCTGAAATCGGTTAGGGCTGTAAAATGGTACCGGTCAAGATTTCAACACCAGTTCTGAATGACATCCATGACTTAACCTGTTATATGGAGACAAGTGTTTCGGCTATGGCCAATGTCACCGTCAACGCGCGGCTAATATCGAGATACCTGAGTCTGTAAAGTGCTGTTATGCTTCTTATGGCTATCTTTGTTATGGCGGTATGTCGAGCGCAACGTACAACTACAATGACGTAAGAAAAAGTGAATCAAAATATGAATTCAAATGAATCATCAGATTAACAAGACCGTCAACTTTTTACCTTGAACGACATCCGTCAAATTGGTTTACAGTTTCTCTACTTCTCAGAACCTTATTAAACCACAATCTCTATGACTAATATTGAGATGGTTAAGTAAGATATAAGCTGGGAACAGAGGCCATTTTGAAGCACTCTATTTAATTATAATGTTAGCTATTTTGCATTTGAATGAGCGAAGAAGTTTTTGGCCTAGTGTTTAATTTGTTTTGGATGCTCTAATGGGAATAGTGAGTCATACAAGCTTCTTACAGAGACGTACCTACCCTCAATTATTTTCTGCTTTAGAGCGCATCTGTACCTTTCAGTAGGTAAGCTAAATGAATGAGACACAAACTATATTAATAGTATTCTAGCACATTATTTTGTGTATGCAGATCTGAGGCTTTATTATTGTCTAAATAGATGTTGCCCGCGACTCCGTCAACGAAGAATAGGGGTAGGTATACAAAAAATAGCCTACGACCTATTTTCAGACCTACCGAATATAGAGAAAAAAGTTTCATAAAAATCGGTGGAGCCGTTTCGGAGGAGTACGATAACAAACACCGTGACACGAGATTTTTATATAATTAGAATAACGCATTCAGAATCACAATCGTTTTAATTTTTTAAATGAAAATTTGATAATGAACATGAAAAAAATATATATTAAAACATAAGTAGGTTGCTTATACTTAGGTACAAAGATTATTATGAATCTGGTACCGCAATCGTATCTCACGTTGAACGGTGCATTGTCGGCCTTTATCTGACGTATAATTGTTTTCATTATCTTCTCACACATTTTGTAACAGTGAGATTTATAATAACACGTTTGGTGGACGCCATGTGTTATTATGTAATAGTAGGAGGCGTTAGATTTTGTTACATTTACGGCTTTTCATTTGTATCTACCAAAAAAGTTAGGATATTAGTAATTCAGTTTAATTTAAAACGGAATTTAAATTGATCGCTTTTTACGAAAACAACGAGTTAACCCTTTATAGGTTAACGATCTCAAAAAAGACCTCACTGTAATATCTTTTTGCATTTTTTTCTTGTACAAAATTTTTAGGACTAAAGAATGGCGATGAGGCTTGAATTGAGGATTTTTTTCAGTCTTGCCCGTTAAAGGGTTAAGCAAGTACAATCACTATAAATATGGGAAACTCGATATTAAACTCGGAGTTATTTCACGCATTGAAACGTTTCATCATCATCATCATCATCCCAGCCTATAATATATACGTCCCACTGCAGGGCACAGGCCCCAGTGCGGATTGGGAACTTCACATACACCATTGAATTTCTTCTCAGGTGTATTCAGGTGTCCCCATGATGTTTTCCTTCACCGTAAAACTCATGGTAAAATACAAATGTAATTTCGCACATAAATTCCGAAAAACTCAGAGGTGCGAGCCCGGACTCGAACCCACGACCCTCTGCTTGAGAGACCATAGGTCAAACCACTAGGCCACCACGGCTTCTTCTTGTTTCTTGAAACGTGTAAGAGCATCTTATTCACGCTAAAATTGTTGAAGGCAACGGAACAAAAAATTTAAGTAACTCGAAGAGGATATAGAAGAATGTCACGAAACATGATAGATGCGTTCCAATTATTTTAGTTTTGAGGGCTCTGTATCCAAAGTTTGCCAACGGGACCCTATTACTGAGACTCCGTTGTCCGTTCGTCTGTCTGTCAGAGGGCTCTATCTCTTGAACCGTAATAGTATTACTGTGGCCACTTAACATCAAACACTAAACTTCAATAGCATCATTTCATACGGCCTTATTTTATGGGGATCTGCTGCAGACTTGGAATCAATTTTTATTTTGCAAAAGAGGGCTATCAGAGCGATATATAACTTAAGGACACGCGATTCTTTAAGATCTTTTTTTAAAGAAATAGGTATCCTAACCCTGCCGTCGTTGTATATATTTGAAATAATCATGTATGTAAGAAAAAACATACCTATGTGATTTTCCCACTAACGTCGATAAGCCAAAGGTTACTAGAAACACAGGGAAGCTTAAAATTCCATCTTACAGACTGGCTAAAACTAAAAAGTCGTTTCTGGGAAGATGCATACGTTTTTATAATAAAATTCCGAAAACAATAACCGAACAAACTGATACAAAATTCAAATCCATTGTGAAGAAGACATTAATATCTAAGGCGTACTATAAAATTAATGACTATATCATGGACAGGGATGTTTGGAAATAATTCCGATCCGCATTGGCGATCCTTAGTCTCAAATAGCGTATCTACTGTGTTAAAAAATTTAATTGTATAAAATACTTTAGATGTATGTCATTTAATAACAATGTAGATCTGATTGAAAAAAATATACCTTGTTGAGTTTCTTGCCGGTTTCTTCTCAACAGGGTTTTTTCCGAACCGGTGGAAGATTTTTCGACGTTCATAGGAGCATCAATTTGATGCCTAAATTGAATAAAGAATTTTGACTTTGACTTTGACTTTGACTAAAAATAAAATAAAGTTAAAAATTAAAGGGGGTCGTCATACAAGAGACTTGTTTCTTACGTGTTTTTAACTCAATCAACTCAACTATTTTTAAACATTGTAAGGAGGTACCTACGGAACCCTTGATGTTCAAATCCAACTCGCACTTGACCAGTTTTTAATCTTAGTTACATTACATTTTTTTCGCCTTTGATTATAGTTCAATATAATTCGATAGTGCCAAGTTTAATTATAATTACAAATATTACAATGTCTCAGGTCTTGCCTGCAGGCAAAATTGAGTGATGGAATAAATTTGTTTAGAGGTCGCTCTAGCTCAAATTGTCTGAATCAAACCTCGAATCGACATTCCGATTGAATTATTTCTTTACTAGCTTTAACTCGTGGTTTTGCCGGCGTTAGATATACCTTTACGTGAAATATTTACAATCTTTGAGTTTGGCCTAAAAAAAAGTCACGGTCATATTTCGTGAAGCACGTTGGCTAGTGCAGCGTCATCTCTTGATTGCAAAACGAAGTCAACGCGTCGTCACAAAAGCCGTTACGCCGTTCGTTAGCCGCGACCTTAAAAAATGTTACTGCAGGGAACGTATTACCAGGATAATATTATAAGTACCCTATGTTTCAATTCAGATTGTTTTTTATCCTTTCGCCAAGTTTCATCCCAAAACAGTTCAGCCGTTATTGCGTGATTGGGAACAAACATATACAAAAATCTTCACAAATTTTCTCGTTTTTATTATTTGCTTAAATACGTGTTTAGTATTACAGCATAATGGAATTTTAATGCTCCAAAGATAATAAACGATTAATTCATCAGTTAAATCTTTCTAGAGTTATGCAAAAGTTGTACTAATTTGAGTTCGTGTTGAGCAAACGTTTCGTATACATATTCACAACCTGGATCATGATCAATGATAAATTATTAATTATAAAAATTTTAAAAAGATTTTTTACATTTTTTTGTTTTGGTTTTGTTTTGTTTATTGTTGTTTTGTTGTACCTACAGAATTAAATATTCAAACTAGATGTGCATTCCGTTCTCATTTTCCTATTCGTTTTCTTGGGCCTCTAATTCTGGAGATAAAACACAGATCGTTGCTCTGATACTGTTAAAACATCGTACGTCGAATAATTTGCCAGCTATTAATAGAATTTTATAATTTAAAAGTACTTATTTCGTTTCCTAATCATTTAAATGAGTGAAAAGAGTAGGTAGCCTCAGGCTTTGAATTGCGACACAGAAGCCATTAAATCAAAATGTCAAATATACTTTATGTAGACGCGCACCTGAAGTTATGTTGGTCATTGTATTAAATTTAAAATTTACATAACCGGTTACGAAAGATCTCGATAGTAGCATACAAATAGACTGAAAGCGATACAACAAAAGCTTGCTGTAGCGATAAAATCTGTCACCTTAGCCGCTTAATTAGGGTATAAGTTGGGATTTATCTTTGCGATCAAATATTCGGAACCTTGATCCTATTGGTTGATTAAAATGCTCTCGTTTGATCGTACTGTTAGAAAGCAAGGTCGCTCCAGCATTGCTAGGTGGAGGTTGTGTTAAGGTGTCAAAGCATGAGCAAAGGCGAGTTTTTGCGCAAAATAATTATACGTTTTGAGTGGATAGTCTGTGCATCGGCCGAATACTACGAGGACGTTTGTTAATTATAGTGTAGAATGTAACTGATCCAATAAAATTTACATACATACGTTTATTGAGATTATGATATGAGCTATATGATATTAAACGTTTTTTTTTTTGGTTGCAATATATATACTAAAATTTGTCTTGCAGTACATACCTATAGTATTTTAATGACACTGAATTAAATTTTGAAAAAAAAAAACGTTAATGGAATCAGGGTTTCTTTACATGTTGACTGGACATCACGTCATTCGTTTTGTTTGGACGGTTGTGTATTTATATGATATTTCTGATAGTTGGGTGTGTGTGACATATATGTATGTGTTAATTTAATATGCGGAAATGGAGAAAGATGCGCTCTGCATATATTTGTCGCGCGCTTGGTAGTAGATGCGTGAAGTAAAAAGTTTGTAGTTCATTAACATGGACCTCCGTAAAGTAGGTAAGACCTGAATCAATCAATTAAGTTCAGATATTAACATAAAACTTACCCGTGATTGCCCTCATCTCCCCTTATGAAAAGTGCAGATGAGGCCAAAGGTGTAAGTAACTCATTTGTTCAGTAACAGCCTATTCTATTAAAAAAAACTAAATACTACCACTCTACACGCTCGTTACTTGACCCAACACCCATGCAGTAGGTAGCTATGTGTGATCCAGATACAGTCAAGTCACAAAGAGAACCCGCGACAAAGCTTGAGAACTGGAGCGGGCACCGGTACAACCGGCCTCGCAATATCTCGCTGCAATTTCGCAGGTTTTATACAACTTGTTGACGTCGTTGCTTTCATACTATATGCGACCCTCTCATCACAGCACAGCTCCAAGATGAAAGGGTTTAAGCCGTAGTTCCCACGCGGGCCCACTGCGGATTGGGAACTTCACACACATCATTGAATTTCTTCACAGGTGTGTGCAGATCCTCGCGATGTTTTCTTTCACTGTAAAGCTCTTGGTAAATTTAATTTAATTTCGCTTATAAATTCCGAAAAACTTAGAGGAGCTCAGGCTCGAATCCTCGACCCTCTCCTTGAGAGGTCAAAGGCCATCACAGCTACCCACTGCTGGGCATATAATGGGCTTAGTGCGGATTAGGAACTTCGCATTCACTGCTGAGTGGCCCATCGCGTCTTGGACCGTAAACTTACCCTGACAACAATTATTGTTTTTAAGACGAGTTCGTATCAAATTACATAAAGTTTAAAAAAAATGGACGAAATACATAATGGTCATTTGATATTATGACATTTTCACATAAATTGTCAACTTTACAGGATTGTTATAAAATTAACTGAACCTAACCTAAATCGATCTGTAGATTACACGATACGAAAAATTGTATTAGGTATATCAAAATGATCATTATGTATCCATTATTCTTTTTAAATTTAAACTTATAATTATAAATCAATCAAATTTAAAATTTTATTTATTTTGGCACGTTGCCCTTTAAGACTCCAATACACAACACCAACACTATCCAAACATTTCAACGGCAACACAAATCAAACAATTAAATTATTTACATCAACAAAAGAAAAGCCTATAAAACCTGCCATTCAATAATTAGAATGCACGCATTATACTTTGTCGCTAAACAGTGGAGAGCATGCATATTCATAGTTACTGTTATTGCTAATTTTATTCACATTACTATGTAAATACAGTACTAATTGGTATTTCATGGTATGGTATTGCTTAAACAACTCAATGAACGAGTGTTGTGTGGGAAGGTGGTTATGAAATTAAACTATGCCACCGTAAAATAGATATGCAAATGCATATTGAAAGTTACACTCGTATTATGTGTATGTACAGTTGGTTTAAGCTTAATTACAACGCTGTGTAATATTTTGCCTGCAGCTAAAATTACCTTGAGTAAGACACTCTGTATAATACCAGAAGTAGTAGGTAGTAGAAATTATTGGTCGGTTTAGTTCTGTGTTCGGCTGGCTTATTGTCTAACGCTTGCCTTCGCAATCACTATCTATCTGTCAAACGGTATAAGATGATGACGGAAAGAGATGGATAAAAGCAAAGGCAGGCCTCATGCATGCCATGTACTTACGCGCGATATTTACCTACCGCGGGGACGATCTGCTAAGATCGAAATTCCAGTAGGTTGTCACAAGCGCGCGCTGACGCACGTTCATTCGTGTTCCACGGAAAAAATATGCCGCCTGGACTTTTATAAGTGAATGGTGAAACAGGGTGCAAATTATATGACTATGCTAGAATTAATAGCTAATATAACAATTTGGAAGTTCGTATCGTGTTGTCCCTCTTACTCTTCTATAAAAAGCTATAAGCGTGAGCGGGATGGCACGATGCGAAGTTCGAAAGTTGACCTTCGTATTTAGTATAACGCTAGGGTACTGTGAGCATGGCAATGTGTTCTGCGCATTACAATAAATATCCTTTTTTGTTAGGATTCCAGAGCTAAAATGGCAAAAACGGAACCCTTATAGTTTCGCCATGACCGTCTGTCTCTTTGTCCGTCCGTGGCTAAGCTTAAAGAATATTAGTGCTAGAAAGTTTGCATGGATATAATATATAGCAATTATCCCGACAAAATGGTAAAATAACATGTAGAAATTTTTTTTTAATCCAAACTGCCAGCCCTTGCCACTGTCGGCACGCTCACATTCTTAAGGAGACGGAGTAGTATAATCTGTGGCTACAATCGCGGTAAGTACCAAGATTTTGTACGGGATGCAGCATCTGTTACGAAGTAACTATTAAGTAATCTGTGGCAAAGGCAAGCGTCAGAAGCGTTAGACAATACGGCCTCTGTTTTTTTCATCCATGGTATGATAACACACTTTCCAGCTAAGAGATTTTTTTTTTAATTTTAGTTTATTTTTATTATTGCTACAACCAAAGCTCACGTCATAGTAATACATAATACACATTCTGTGAAAAATTACTTACATCGGCGTTATGGTTAGTTGCTTAAATGTATTTATGACCGCGTCACATTACCTATCATCCCGGTCTATGTAGGGTCAACGTCATAAATAAGTGATCACTTTTGTACCTTGTCACTTTAACGTCGTGTTTGAAAAATCATACAAAATTATGTAACGGCTGAAAGCGACAAGGTCCAAAAATAATCACTTATTTATGACGTTGACTGTACGACCAACTGTAGGGCCTCTTGTAAGAAGGAGATGGTTTGGGCTGTAGTTCCCCGCGGGTCTGTGTGGATGGGGTACTTCACACACACCATGAAATTTCTTCGCTGGTTTCCTTCCGATGTTTCTCTTCGCCGTAAAAAGCTCATGGTACATTTCGCACATAAATACGACCGCTTTAGCCTAGTTGGTAGTGACCCTGCCTACGAAGCAAGAGGTCCTGGGTTCGAATCCCGGTAAGGGCATTTATTTGTGTGATGAGCACGAATATTTGTTCCTGAGTTATGGATGTTTTCTATGTATTTAAGTACTTATTTATCTATATAAGTATGTTTATCGTCGTCTAGTACCCATAGTACAAGCTTTGCTTAGTTTGGAACTAGGTCGATTTGTGTGAGATTGTCCCCTAATATTATTTATTTATTTATAAATTCCAAAAACTCAAAGGTGCGAATCCGGGCTCGAACCCACGACCCACGGCTTGAGAAGCCATAGGTCAAACCACAAGGCTACCATGACTTATAGGTTCTTACCTTGTTCTTACACTTTGTTTTCACGTTACAGCAATGTAATCTAACTGGACTTTGAGATTTGTAACTTACTATTACGAATTCCAATAGTTCAATGACGTAAAAAGCGAGCTATCCCGATCGAAGAGCCTGTCACCATAACTTTACCAGGTTAAAATTTATGAAATCTTTAACGGTAATATCAGAATTTGTGGCCCGATTTATGCGAAACCTGCATGACCGGAATTGTAATAAAGCGTGAACATTAAAAGTGCAATTTTTTCATAATTCCATTATGTGCCCTGGCCTTCCTTGATTTATCGAAGCACTTTGTCTAAATATTACCTCGTGGAAGGATATCTCGCTTGCAAATTGAATTTAAGTAAGTTACATAATGAATCGACATCCGTTTCTCTTAACGTGGAACAAATTATTATTGTTATGCCTTGAATATTTAACCGATTTTAAAAGGGCGAAGTTTGGTGTAGCTTCGAAATCTACATAATTGAATATCTCTTTCAGTGAGTAAGTATTCAAGTAATTAAGCAAGTGCGTAAAGTCTGATGCACATAGCGGCTTAAAAAACAAACAATATACCGAATATCTACAGCAGTGTAGGCACAAAAATACACGCGGTATATGTATTACAATTATCGTCCTTGCGATACAAGGGCAAATGTCGCCAGCGTCATGTGGTACCTGCCAAAAGTCAGACCTTTAAGACGGGGTTTTCTTTTTATATTTTTCTTATATACATTTTTTAAAAGTACATTCTTTTTCATTACGTTATTGAGATTTGTTATTATAAGGAGGTACTATTATTTTATGTTTCGTTTAATCCTATCTCTTGGTAAGTTAGTTTGAATTTAACATAATTATTGTTAAGTTTTTATTTCGTGTATGTTAGTTTAAAAACTTGTGGTTGCATTGTCACCTAACCGAAGAAAGTTATATCAAAATCTTAATAACACTGTAACTTCTTAAACTGTCACGTGAAACTTATAGTACACTGAGATTTTGCGCTCAGACAATATAGAACAAAAGACGAACACTCATTTTCTTTAACACCGTATTCAAGCAGCAAACACAACCCGGGGACTAACTGACTCAAAACTTGCATATTTTATGCACTTTAGCTACATATGTCGCTTGGCGACCGTGTGGCAATGCTGCAATTTGGTGTAATTAAAACTTTACTCGACTTTGTTTATGAGTGCACCTTTCTAGCAAGTTCGAGCAACTTGTACAAGTTAGTCGTATTACACAATAGAGCGTGCCTGGGGACGTCGGAGCGCCAACATTGTTTGAAACTTGGGAAATATCGTGTCATATTTTGTTTTAGGAGCCTCCGATCGGCTTTGTTGCCAGTTTTATGAAAATTAAGGTTATCATACTATGGAATACTTAATTTAGTCTTGAAAGCTTTTCAACATATAAATCTAGAAGTGTGAGTGAATGAGTGTCGAATGTTCGGTTAATTAAATGTCTGTGAACCAAAATGTACTACGTTCATAATCAAGTGTAAAAATATGGGTGTGTACAACCTGTTCATAAATACTTATGTCCTATAGTTGTTATTATTAGTTATAATCTTAGGTTATAATTATAACTTGTAGCTTGGTGTAATTCACGCTAATTATGACAAGAATATAGTCCATTACTAGTGAGACGCTCCGGCTTCGCACGGGTGTAATTATGCGTGTATTATACATATAAACCTTCCTCTTGAATTACTCTATGTAATAAAAAAAACCGCATCAAAATCCGTTGCGTAGTTTTAAATATCTAAGCATACATAGGGACAGACAGACGGGAAGCGACGTTGTTTTTACACTATATGTAGTGATTTATAAGAAAAAAAACGTGAAACGAGAAATCTACAAAGTAGTCTTAATATAATTTAAGGGACCTAGTAATTATGTGCGTACTTGGGTGAAACAAATTTTTCTTGCCACCCGTTGATAATGGTTACTAAAATGTTGTCTCATGAACAACCTAAGCTTTTTTCTATAAAACAATATGAAGATGTCACTTGGACAACTAGGAACTGAATAAACAACACAAAAAAGTTAATTTTCCCACCTATAAATGGAATCCTCTGCTAGTGGGTCCGAATCGCACTTAAAAGCATTTGCAAACGATCAACTTAGATAAAACTTTAAAAATTTAGGGATTATTGAAACAAAATACTTGTAATCATTTTCCGTGTTCTAAGCCATATGTTTCCCACTTTATCTATGCTATAAAGTGAATTTCAATTGATTTTATAAAAGTTTCGCTGCCATTTCGGAGCCTAGTATCTCAATATTATCCCAATATTGCTTTAAAGTTTAGAAATACTGTCTGATATTCTCTCATATTGCCTGCACTTGCGTCGAGTTTATTTGTTATGATTTATATTACGATAGCTGTTAAAATTTTGATCGTTTTACTACTTTCAGTTTAGTTTTAAAGCCTTTAGTAGTCTCATATTTTTCGACGTAATGGCAATCTCTTTTCGCTCTCGATCTCTTTCTTACAAATTATAATAGAATGTTTTTCTTTGTTACTTAACTTGCCAATAGTTTACTCTAAGGGGTATACCGCGGAGGTAAAAAGGATTTAAACTGTCTCAGCCTTGTCAGCCCCAATATCTACTTGGTTCATTGCCTAAAAAATATAATTATGTTAGTGTCACATGCTTTTTACGTATATATTTTTAATGTTTACCTAATGTTCAATTCAATTAAGTCTCTTTTAAATTGTGTTATAAAATCATTTCCGTTGTAACTCAGTTGTTATAAAGTAACAGATGTTTTAGGAAATTATTTTTATTTGGCGAATTTATTACTTTGAAATTGATCTAACAAAACTTACATTATTACAACTGCTAATGACTAACTATCTACTGAAGTTTGCAGTTTATCAATAAAGCTAAAGTACCTAGGTAGGTTAATTAATTAAATTCAAAAAAATATTATTAAGTGCGTTTTTATTATAGGTAGGTAATTATAGGTTATTAAAGGTACCTATAATAAAAACGCACTTAATAATATTTTTTTGAATTGAATTAATTCAGCAAAGCAAATAGAATGCCTAGTATCCATTCTATTTGCTTGTTCGAATCAAATAAACTTTCCAAGGCTTCACTTTTTTCGGAGCTCAGTTTACGTAACTCCGTTACGAACGAGTTATCAAAGTTTCAATGAAAAATCAGATCGATATGATTTCTCTTAACTGTCAGACTTGGCGGCATTCAGGATTGAGATGCCGATAGTGTGACATTTCACTAACTAGACACCTTCGATTTACTTCAAAAGTATTTAGATCTACTGATTAGTTGGAAACACGACAAATGCTATTCAATGCAAGTGTGGTACGGCAAAATGTTGTAACATAGCTTCATTTGAATAATGGGGCACAGTTTTTTGTGCATTTTCGCAGTAATGTGGGGAGTGAAGTAATGTGGGAAGATCATTTCAGCCGAAAGACGATCACTGCTGAACGTAGGCCTCCTCCAAGGCTCGCCAAACAGATCGGTCCCGTTCCATCCGCATCCAACGCGATCCCGCAACCTTAACCAGGTCGTCAAAGTAGCAATGTTAAAGACCGATGACGGTAGGATCGTGTCCTCTAAACCGGAGCTATTGTTAGAAGTCGAAAAGTTCTATGGACAGCTATACACATCAACGAGGAAACTCGTCATGGATCTAGTTAAAGACCCGAGAGCTAGATCAACCCGAAACTATATGGCTCTCAAGCAACTCAGGAACGGCAAAGCCCCTGGTGGTCTCAGATGTATTCTCGAAGAATTGGACTAGACATCGATTTTAGTTTTTAGATGAGAGTAGCTTCGTTTTGCTTTTTTCTACCATCTATTTTAAGACCTTTATTAATTATATCCCATAAAATTTTCAAAAAAGGTTAATTTATAACAATAAGAATTTACAAAAAAGACGCTCTGTGTGATAAATGTGATAATACTTAATATCTCATCAGATAAATGTTATATCTGAGAACCGAAGTCTAAAGTAAGAGAGTTGTAAGTTACGTTTATGCACCCGAACTTAAAAACTTCGACAGTGCCATGTAGAACAGTGGTAGACAAAATCACCAGTGCCTAGCTACTCATTTTTCTTTTCAGCTGATGTACCTAAATGTTATAAAATTTACATTATTACTTAATAGAAATAAATAAATAACCGTGTAGCCGTATTAGCTCCAGAAATATGCAAGAATGTTTCTTAACAATTCAAATAGCAGCAACGCCATCTTTCAAAAATTTTAATAGGGACGTGGCTAATTCTTTTTAATTTTTTTAGATACCGGGGGCTGTCATGTATCGTTAATTCGACAATTGTTAGAAAAATACAATATACTTAGCTTGAGGATAAAGATTATCTACCTAATTAATATTTTTTAACACACTCGCTGACATCAACCAGCTAGTGATGTAATAATATAACATAATACTAATTATATGAATGACATTGCGAATAGGTAACTTTAGTATGATCATTGATCAATTTATGACAAAGAATTTAAGTTGTAATCATCACAAACTACATCTTTAATAACTGAAGTCCATTAGAGATAACCATTTAATATTAAAATAAAAAAAAGAAATTTTGTAGTTTGCTGGGCCTCCGACGATTTCTTTTGTCGGTTAGAACGTTGCCAGTAGTTGAACAAAATAAAATTAATTTGTTTTATACATAAAAATATTATTTCGCCGCCTAGAGAAGAAGAATGTAAATCTTCACGAAATTTTTTTAAAGCGCCAGTGATATAATGCGATGTGTAAAAAAAAGGTTTTCTTTGCCAATGCCTGAAACACTTGACGAATACTAATATTTGTATTGGTATTCATTGTATAACCACAAAATGCTAAATTTTTGACTTGTTCACTTTGCCTCAGTAACAAGATGTAGTATTTGTAATTTTCTAGGCAAATGCCAATCGAGACGTGACAAATAAAATGGCGACTGAACCACGTACCTCTCACTTTCCGCTCTGAGGTTAAATGCTCAATAATATTTATTGTACTGTCTGTTCTCTATTATTTATGAATCTCGGCTTTTCTGACCTCATATTAAACACCTATAATCAATCGTTAAAGACCATAAAGTAAATGTCATTTTATCACTGTAAATTACGTGACAGTTGTAAATTAATTTAACGATCTGAGATGTGATATTTTATGATAATTAGGCTTGTCCAAAAGTTGTCACAGTCGTCATTCCGCCTTTTCATTCCTTAGTAAGCTGAACTCCATATATCTTCTGGCCCTGACATCAATACCATTTACTTCCTAGCCGAAACTTAGTTTTTGTTTAACGTATCGTAGGCTATCGTTGGCGATATATTATTGCGCACTGTTTATTTCGTTTTAATAGTATCGACCAGTGACAAAAATCGTTGGCGATTGTTAAATAGGAATATATTAGAAAAATCCTACCAAATTACTATCGAAAGTCAGACAAATAAAGGTTTAAATTAATATAACCATAGGTTCTGGTGACTGAGAAAAAGTATTATTTATTAATTATTAACTTTTGCCCGCGACTCCATCTGCGAAGAATTCGTTAATCGCTATCCCGCGGGAACTATTTAATTTTCTAGGATGAAATTTATCCTCAAAACCAAGGTGTTAAACTAACTCCATACCAAATTTCATTTAAATCATCAGCGGCTTGAGGTAACAGAAAGACAGAAAAGTAAAGGAATAGTAATTCATTACTTTTGCATTTATAATACATATTAGTAAGAATAATATTCGTAAGGATTACATCAATTTGTCATTCACTTTTGTTGTTGTTACAGCAGTAGTTATTTAAAATAACATTGCTTCTACCCACGGCTTTGCTCGCGTGTACAGTAATGCTTTTTAAAGAAGCAAATTTGTTAACATTTTGTGCCACTTCGTCTCGGTATCACTAAATCTTTGACAACCAACAAAACACACTCTAGACAGTAATGTTAGTAAAAGCTGTATTTAACCTATCTTGTTTCAAAATCACTGATATTTATTTGCTTAATCAAAAGTGTACTTAAAACCACCTGTATATTTTATCTAGATCACTATGCAGTGTTAGTTCACGACCTACTCCGTGTCCGGTTTGTAACTACCAGCTGTTCCAAGTTCGATAAGTTGATTGGTTAATAGAACTATAATTTAGATAATATTAACGTTATACGTATAGTACTGTGAATTTTATTTCAAATTGTTATTATTATTATTTTTAACCTTTAAACTGCAAGTTGGCCGCAAAGGGCTCTTTTACATGTCACTTTTTTTTTAAACTACCAGCGCTTTCGTAAGGACCATCATTGCCAAGAAGAATGCGCCGCAAGAAACTTGGCAGGAAGTAATCTTTTCAAATTAAAATATAATAAATTACAAAAATAAAAAAGGAAAAAGTAAAAAATAATAATACAGGAGATAGTCTTCCAATGTCACAATAATTAAAAATGATTTTTTTAAAACACATTTCAGGTCAAGTTTTTAAAAATTTAATATCTATATCCCATTATCGTTTCTTCCCGTTCGTAATTATGCACAACCTGAATCTGTCAAATGTTTTCTGGATCTTAATTTTCATTCACTCCTGCGTCGGTACTGTCATACTATACTCTAGAAAATAATAGTTATCGTAGTTACATAAGCGTTTTATGGCTTCTGCCACTGTTATTTCATGGTTTATATTATATTTTTGAATTGAAATCAGCCATGTGAGTATTCGTGCGTTGTTTTTTTTTAATCCTGTTTGGGCCATCCAACCTAAAATCTCAGTGTCGACATCAATTTTGTACCTGAAACAGTTACGTGGCCTACGCTAGCAAAACATTTTCGAGAAGGAAACTGCCAAATTTTATATAAACATCTGCATTTTAATTTCTTTCTTCAAGTTCGCTTTCTTTCTTTCTTTTGATTCGAGCATGTTTGCAGCTCGTGTAGGTACATTTTCGCCGCAACTGCTTCCTTTCTTAAAGGTTTCTGTACATTTTTTTATGGATGCCACAATTGTTAGACAAAAAATATTATAACATAATAATTATGTTTGCATGACATATTTTTCAGTACCTACAATTTTATATAAACATCTGCATTTCACGTGCTCTGAACAAAAGACCATTTGTCAGGACAGTCAATTATTTCAAAAATAACAGGTCTCCTCATTCTAAAGCACGTTGTTGGTTGTTTTATTCTGCTCGTTGTTGTAATGATAGTTGCTTGAATAAATAAATAAATAACTTATAAGGAACGTGCACATAGACGGTGCTGCCAACTGGTGCCATCAATTTGAATGTTTTACCCTGATAAGTTTCTTTTACTGTCCGCATAGTGTCTTTTCTGTCGCATTAGTGCTACCGCATATAGTTTCTGCACGTTCCCTATACCTCATAATCATAAATACAAATTTACCAACGAATATTTCGGTATCAGGCATAAGTTCAGTTATACAACGAAAACCTTTTAGATCTGATGGCTGAAATAGTTCTAATTTGCATAGGTTCTAATTTCATTCCTTCCAATCAGGCATTTTACAACTTGAATCTGTTAAGTATTTCTCCATAATGTATACCTAATGCTCGTTGGGAGTGAAAAAAAAAACCTTTTAATGCCTTAATGTATTTCACTTCAATTTTAATGTATATTTAGCATTAAATATTGAGAGTAAGCAAGCCATTTATCACTGGCATTAATTTATTCCAAAAGTACTCTTCTCAATTTTGAACGATGGGTGGTGAGCCACGACTTGGTGACGGTGACGTTTTCGAGTAAGTGTGTAGCTCAAAAGAGTGTGTGTCAAAAGGGGCTTACCTTATAGTAATAATTGGTAAAAAAATAACCTCTTTTGCATAGGTCACTTCAGTCGACATTTTAAAACCCAATTTTAATAAATAACCTTCAGATTTATTATCTATTCCTAATAATAGTACCGAGCGCAGGTGTGAGCAATGCTCCTAACTGCTACGTGCCAACGAAATCGCCAGTCACCACATACGCCGGGCATAATTCACGAAATGCATTTACGGCCTCGTAGGGTTGACCACTGACCGCCGCCAAACTATCACGGAAGCGGTACTAGGGTTAGAATACTCACGAGAAGGCCACCATATAGAAAATAGTCGAAGAATGTTCTTCGCATTTAGCGAAACCTTCATGCACAAAAAAATTAGCTGGAGAAGAAAAAATCAATTGTATTAATTCAGTGAATCAGCTATTAATTTTGAAAAAAAAAAATAATAGTTTGTTCTTTATTCCTCTGAGTCTTCCAAAATACTTTACGTTACTTCTCCGTAATTCAGATTATACCTTTTTATGGTTATAGTTGAGGGTTTTGTTTTTTAAATGCCAAATGTTTTTGAAATGACAAAAGAAGAAATAAGTGATAAAAGTGTGAATTGTACAAACAGTACCGCGCTGGGATAAAATTTATCGGAAAAGATTTGTGACCGCGCGGTGCTGCAATTCGACTATCGGTAAATACATTATATTTAAGGCGTCCACGGCGCTTTGCTGGGCTCAGCGCCGGTTTTCGACCATTTTTTATTCAGATTCCCGCGTGATGGTGGCACCATTGATTTGTTGGCGCTATTAGCCACTTTTTGTTTAGTTTTTCAATGCAAGCGCGAGTGCCGCTCTTTTCCAAGTATTAGGTATTTAATCAACAAAATTGTCAGATTTAATTTTTCCGTCTAGTGGGTATTAGACTACATTTATTATTTACTAGCTCTCCCGGCGAACTTTGTACCACCTAACAGTCAATTCACAACATTATGAATTTACAACCAAGTTAAACAAATTTCCGTAAACTTGTTAAAAAACTTTTTACTCTTGAAAACTGAGGCTTTTAATTCTGTGATTTTACCGATATTTTAATTATTCTTCTGCTGTTCCGAGCGGAGAGAATACAACAAACCAAAAATCATTGAAAACGGTCCAACCGTTCTTCAGTTATAAATGGTGTAACTAACACGACATTGTTATAATATGTATATTTATTCTTTAAGTAAATTTACGTCAATCGCTAACTTTTTTCTATACGTTGCGATGTCATATTCACCATTATTCTTTCAAAACAGTTTAGTTCACTCATAAACGACTGTAACTGCTTAGTTAAAGAAAATTACGTTTAAAACGAGTTATCCATCACTTTTAAACATTTATTTAACCAGTCACTTAAGTAAAACGCCGTCGACTCCGTGTTAAATTACTCGGTACAGTAACATTTATAAAATGGGACACCGTCCGAGCTCAGGGCAGTTCAGAAACGTTAAAATAATAAAGCTATGGAAGACAGTTGTTAATCACCAAATACAGAAAACCAATAACTCTCGTGCGTTCATAAAATGCCTCGCCATACAACTTAAAACCTTAAAACGGTCACATAAGATCTGACTTGTGGTTTAAAGGTTGTATATAGGTCTTTAATGCAACTAGCAGATGCTGTGTGCAACCTGTTAATTACGAACAACTTTTGAAATACTAGTTTCACAATAATTGCGTGGCAGGGCGCGCGACAGAAGCTTGTAAAAAGTCATACAAAAACTATGTTGCTCCTCTGGATATAGAACTTGTTGATTGCATGAATGTATAGTCAGACGCGATAACCCATTACACTGGGGGAGAATAAACTACGTACAACGTAATGATGTACTCCTATTTTTCAAGTTCAAGGATGTTATGTATTCAATTTTAAAAATTATCCATTCTTATACGTATGTATTAAGTATAAAATAAAACAATTACTGCGTGTATGAAAGACAATAACTTGAGAATTGCTCGACTTTTGTTTTCTTGTGTTCGTAATTCGTCAGATTAAATGTTTTTAACACTATCAGAAGATATTTCTGAAACAGTAAAATATGCAAATGGGACCAAAATGTGAGTTCATGTCATTAATAGACTATATTTTCGTCTTCCAAATTCGTGCGATCGTTTTGAGATGCGAAAACCTTCTGCAATCGTTCGTTTTCTTCTAATATTTTATACGCTCTAACTTTGCCTTTTCGAAAAATCCGGAACTTTGAAATAATTATGATAAATGAGGCATATCCATGGCATCTAATGATTATTAAGATACAAATACAACTGACAACACGACTAATGACAGAGAACTGATTGACTTTGCTAATAAATAATAAATAATAATAAGTCACACTGTAACAAAAGAATGCATAAGTGTATCAAATTTCCATTTAATTGGTCCAGTACATTCGGAGCAAAATTGCTGTAACAGATGGTGATACAAGAGTGATCCTACAACGATTTCGTTTTTTTACTCAAATATTCCTTACAAATAATTGAATTTTCATTATTTAGACTTCGAAAACCTTGTATGACAATATGCCAGGCTGAATGACAATATTCAACGACAGTATACATTTTTTAATCTTTGTCATTTAAAAATCGCCGCAAGCCACGTCCGTCAGCTGCCAAGAAGGACAGAATGCATCACAACAATGTACTGACAATTAATATAAAATTGTCGCCCATAAAGAAATAACCTTGTATTTTGCAGGTACTATGCCATATGACTCATCTAAGTGCCTGTACAGGATAGTGGTATTCATTATAATAATTAGAACTTTACCAACAGCCTGTGACAAATTGCAGGAGACAATGACGTTGCCGTGGATTGCAAAGCGTTGTAAACAATGTTGTTTGAGAACTTGAAAAAAAAATGATAATGAGAAAAAGACATGTGTAGTAAGAAACCCGGGGTAAAATACTTATAAAGTGGATGAAAATTAGTGAGATATTTAATTTCTCAGATCTATGCGGATCAAAAATCATCATTATCGGTTGAAAGACGTCAACTATTGAATAAAAGTCTCCCCTAATAAATGTCCCAGTGAACGACAACTTGGCACCGAATGGGGCGTTGCCCGCAACAACTCATAATGTCGTCTGTCCACCTACTGGTTTTCGTTTTCGCCACTCTAAAATCTTTCCCTTCTAAGTGTTATCTGTTCTGATCAATGGACTACCCATTGCCACTTCCATTTGCATATTCTTTGAATTATGTTGGTAGAGTTAGTATAATTTTTCACATATCAAATTTTTTCTCCTAAATAAATAAAATAAATAAATAAATATTAGGGGACAATCTTACACAAATCGACCTAGTCCCAAACTAAGCAAAGCTTGTACTATGGGTACTAGACGACGATAAACATACTTATATAGATAAATAAATACTTAAATACATAGAAAACATCCATAACTCAGGAACAAATATTCGTGCTCATCACACAAATAAATGCCCTTACCGGGATTCGAACCCAGGACCTCTTGCTTCGTAGGCAGGGTCGCTGCCAACTAGGCCTAACTGCTGTGTTGGTTTAAGCATTGGCTTTTACATAGCAGTTAGGTAGGACACTAAATTTACTTTACTTTAATACAGTATTTGGCATACATAAAAGAAGATTTAAGCTTTAAGACTTTTTTGGCATCGATTAAATATTACCGGTACAAAGTAAACTGTATAATTAATTAAGCAAGCAAATAGCTACAGGCTTCTAGTTTTTCCAATGACTGTCTATGACAAGCAAAACGATTAGCCTAAATTTTGTAACTTAATTGGACCGAAACAAATAACGCTGTCTCCTAACCAGATTTGCAACTTCTGTATCCGTTGTAAAATGGCTGCGGAATGATAACCATCTATGTTTAAAAGAATTCTAACTAGATGGAATGTAGTAGTAGTAGTTTAGAATCGTGACATTTGGCTGTCCGTAAAGTAATAATGTGTTTTATTTCAATTTGTAGGCTAACGTGCCTTTTATTTCTAAAACAAAATATTTCACTAACTTTCTAACTACAAAACTAAAATGCTCAACTAAACGGGGGATTTTTGTATTTTGATTACCAGTTATATAAAATGGTTGGTATGAAACCGATAAACTGCGTAAAAGCAATCAGAGGCGGCTTGAAAGTGTAATTAAATGCAAAAATCACCAACCACCACCTGCTCTCGATCAAAAAGGTTAAACAACATTGCTGGTTATAAATAGCAATGGTTTTTTTTTATGAACAAGAAACGAGTATATGCAGTGACATACTGCTTCGGTCGAGTGACGCGGCGTTGATGGAACTCATTCAACTGGTTATCTTTCTGATCTGACAGGTGCTTTGCTCAAAATAGACTACAAATAGACGACGATAATTGCTAAGCAACTGGTTTCTTTTTTCAATGATAATGAATAGTCATTTCGCATCATTATAGAGGTGGTGTAATTAGATGTTTTCATCAGAAATTTGAATGAGAAAGATAATTTGCTTTTTCTTAGGGGAGCAAAAGTACCTACTCGTAACTTTACTTTTATTCGTTTCTACCAAAATATTAGCATTCAATCTTTGGCAGTTATTTTTATTGTAATTTGAAAGTTTGTAAGTATTAGTTGTAAAGATTTTTCATGAAGTACCTAATCAATGGTAGGTATATTATTATATTTACCGCAATTGACAATGTACTAAAAAAATTATGATAAAATGATTTTTCAGTTATGAGTGCTACTGCACTATTAGTTTCTATAGTTAAACTATTCTTCTTTAATTTACTTTTATTATTCTAAGTTAATATACACGTTTTAAATAATATTTGTATATTATATCAGGTACTTTACGATTCCGTAGGTGTATAGTTTAATTTTTAAGTTTCTCTTTACGGTAACAGTTTTCTTGTCTGTAATTAAAATTGCCAAGCTAAATATCTTATGAAATCCTCACATTTTCGTTTGTTTGGTTGTGCATTATAAAAATAATAAATCATGGGAAAATTTACACCAATTGACCAAGTCCCAAACTAAGTTAAGCTAGTACTACGGGTACTAGACAACGGATAAACTTATATAGATAAATACATACTTAAATGCATATTAATCATCCAAGACTCCAGCATAAATATTCGTATTCTTCACACACATATCTGCCCCGACCGGGAAAATATAGAACTTGGTACCTGCAGCTTCGTAGTCAGTACTCTAACAACTAGGTTATCCGGTCGTTATTGAAGTATACAGCAGCAATGAGATTAATGATTATGTGCAACTCGAATGCCAATGTTGATCTCTTGACTCCACCACACACACACACACATGTTCCATCGCTGCTCACAATCTTCATCTTAACCCTCGATTTGCCTAAAAACCTGAAAAAGATTAAATTTCGTCTGATTTTTTATTTTTAAAATACGATGTCGACAAATTATCCAACTGAATACATTTTGTATCAGCAAAAGCTTTTGTCACTACAATCCGATATTTAGGTTAACAAAACAAGTCTATTGTGTGAAGCAAAACGGTCTTCCTTTCAGGTTTTTGGTGCAAGTAATCAGACATTCAAATGTTATGACTGTATCTTATTTGACCGAGTGTTCGCGAAACGCGAGCGAACCGTCTCCGTTTTAGCTTGGGCAATGATTAATGATTAATGATGAAAAAATGCTTTTATGTGTCTGTCCGAATGTCCGGCTGTTTTTTCTCTACAGGTTATTTCTCAACCGAATCTCGTGAAAATTTGCGAGCAGATTTGATAGTATAGATTTTTTAGTCGATAAAATAAAAAATATCATAGTTACATATTTCCACCATTTTGCGAGGTATACAGGCTACAGAGTCACTAGTAACTAGCCCAGTGCCTGGGGTGACTAGGAAGCATTTAAGACAATATCGAGGTAGTTCAGCTACTAAAATTTGTTAAAAGGTGGAACCACACTTTTTTACCTTAAATTCACACACACATTGATTTCCAGACCAAAAACACTCATAGCCCTAGTATTTTGTCGAAATGTAATTCTCAGAGACGTTTGTGAGATCTTTGTGGTGAATTAAATTTATTATACATTAGCTTTAACCCGTTGTTTCGCCCACGCGCTTAATATAGACGAAGTTAAAACATCATATTTAAGCTCGAACATTCTTGGCTTGGACTCTTGTGTTCTTGAGTTGAGACCACGGATCGGCAAACGTAGCGTGGGACGTTCTCAGACTCGGTGGAGCGATGATCTTCGCAAGGCGGCTGGCAAGAGCTGGATGAGAGTGGCCGAGGATCGTGCTCAGTGGCGTGCCATGGGAGAGGCCTATGTCCAACAGTGGACGAACATAGGCTGATGATGATGATGATGATTCTTGGACAGTGCTCTCTATTCTTGCTTAAAATTATATTATCTCACAGGAACACATTACCGGAATATTAACGTGCGCTGAGCGTTGTACGCCAAATTTTATTTAAGTCCATTCGGATTTATTGCGTTAAAATCGTGTTACATTGACAAACTTTCTACTAATATAACTTTCTATGATGAAAACTTTGTTCTTAAAACTCTTCTAGGAATGTAGCTAAGTGTAAAAGTATATTTGCTGTAAGCATTATACATAAACAGGTAATGAATGATTGAAATAAAATGTCCTATCTAGTTATAATTATCAGAAAAAAATGTTTCCTACATTGTTTCATTTAGCAATTCGTCGATAATTAGCTTAGCTTACGAATGTTGCATGTTTACAAACGTAGGAAGAAATGCCATTTGCCTCTTTAATTAACAGTTGGCATATAATCAAAAATGCATTGCGCTGAATGTTTACCACAGTACCACAGTTCATAATAATATTTGATTGATCGTTTTGCACTTGGGTAATCAGTGAATTTGACTAGTAGCTGTATCTAGTGTATCACCATTTCTTTTTGTTATTATTATCATCTTTTGTTATTATTTTCTTCTAAAGGCTTGTTCTTTTTTACACACTTAAATTTTTACTGGCATATTGCTATTTTACCTGTGTGATGTCGGGTTTAGAATTTCATCTCTCCGTTTTTTCCGTGAATGTCTTAAGAAACGACTAAGGAAATAGGTCAAGGTGTATTATAATCGTGGTGGCCTAGTGGTTTGGCTTATGGCCTCTCAAGCAAAAGGTCGTGGGTTCAAATCCCGGCTCGCACCAACCTCTGAGTTTTTCGGAATTTATGTCCGAAATCACATTTGAAATTTGCCATGAGCTTTACGGAAAACATCGTGAGGAAACCTGCATACACCTGCGAAGAAATTCAATGGTGTGTGTGTGAATTTCCCAACCTTGTTTCTAACCAAGTTTGTAGGTTGAATGACAACATATGTGCAGGCAGTCAAAAAAGCTTGAATTAAAAATTAAATTTTCTTTTCCACGCTTCATCTGTTCCAGACTGATATCATTATACCATCTAGCAAACTTCACAGTTTCCAGTACTGTAAACATGTTCATCAATAATTAATCCTCTGCCGCTGCCGCTCTTCACCTGCACGTAACGCGATGTTTTATTCAGACGCCGACTCGTTAGTGTGGGGCATTGTGGCCGCTAAACAAACCGTAGCGCACCTCCAGTGCATGCCTGATTTTTACAGTCGAATCACTGGGCCAACTCAGTAGCTAGTACTACGAACTCGCGGATAAGTCAAAGTCAAACTAACTTTTTCCAATTAAAGCTATAACAAGCAGTCATGAATGTCGAAGAATCTAGCACCGGTTCAGGAAAAGAAACTTTATTTCTCAAAGAAATTTTACATTTTACTTATTGAGAACATGCTAAAACATAATTATTATAGTATCAGCGAGCACCAAAAAATACATCATGTAACATGCAACTTTTATAAGACAATGTTCTATATAACTAATGAATGTTTGTACATGCACATATTGTTTTACTCGAATTTAATTTATCCGAAAACGGTTCACCGACTTTTTAAAGTCCATATGTTTTGTTTTTCCACAACTTCACAATGCCACGGATTCATTTAATCACAGTTTTATTTGCTATCAAATTCAAAATCCCGAATTACAAAAATACATTTTTTTATTTGCCAACCTAATCAGTTGCCATATTTTCATAATCTAAATGTAACGAAAAGCCGAAAGTATGTTTTTATTATCTACCTAACCTAACATCAGAGTAAGACAACATTGCTTAATTTTTAGCGAGCGAGCAAGACGGTTCGGAGCGGAAGCGACTCGGATAGATTAGGTTCAAAGGCTAATGCGGGAGCGTAGCGGAACGAAGCTCCTGCATTAGCCTTTGGTGTTAGTTATTTTTCTTATAACCACCTACAAAACCCCCTACCCACATAAACTCAATAAAATATTTGGGCAACATTAAACAACAAAATGAATATTAGGTACGCTCCACACATAAAATTGTATGGTAACCTTTTGTACCCCTCCCCTGACCTTTGCGGAATAATAATTTTGCGGAATAAATATATAAATATATATTTGGCAAATGATCCTACGGAATTTCATGCAGTTGGATTTTGAATCATTTGGCAAATAAAAAAATGGATTTTAAAACTTTGGCAAAAGAAAATATGGTAAATAAAATTTCGGACAAACAATAATTTGGAAAATGAAAAAAAGGAGTTTCGTTTTCGAAATTAGTTTTTCGAGAATATGACAGGTAACCGTAGTTCACATTTAGAAAAGTCCATCAATCAATCAATCAATTATCCCAGCCTACATACGTCCCACTGCAGGGCACAGGCCTCCTCTCAGAATGAGAGGGCTTGGGCCGTAGTTCCCACGCGGCCCCATTGCGGATCGGGAACTTCACATACACCATTGAATTTCTTCTCAGGTGTATGCAGGTTTCCTCACGATGTTTTCCTTCACCGTAAAGCTCATGGTAAATTACAAATATAATTTCGCACATAAATTCCGAAAAACAGAGGTGCGAGCCCGGACTCCATAAATTATTTAATATTAATAATTTAATTTAATTAATATTTTTCAAGTTGGACACTTCCAGGCGTTCAAGTCTTACAGTCCAAGTAAATTCATATATTTTTTTTTTAATTACAACGTATCTTTTTTACTTTAGAGCCAGATCTAAACAAAACACTTTCTACACACACGCATACGTATGCTCCAACGGCTCGTAAAATGTTGAACTAATTACACACAACTGCAGGTAATTTGCGTATTCCGGTTGTGGACGGTCAGCGATCGCCATCTGCTAAATAACTGCTATTATTATGAAAGCTTCGATGTGTGTCACTTACACTCACGATTTGAAAATGTGAAGAGCCGAGTACGAGTTAGGTCAGAGTACCTAATGACCATTCATACTTTTTTTTCTGATTAGAAATTTAAGGGTCAAATTCACGTACATTTTAAAGAAAAGCAGGACCATTTTTGAAAAAATAAAGAAAAATTATTTTGTTGGATGCGGATGGCGCAGGCCCGATCTGTTTGGCGAGCCTTGAGTGAGGCCTATGTTCAGCAGTGGATGGCTTTCGATTGAAATGACGATGATGACGATGACGTTGATATTTTTTTATGAGAGGGAGGCAAACGAACAAGCGGTCATCTGATGATCACCACCGCCCAAAAATATCAACACCTCAAAGAGAGTCCCAAATCTGTTGCCGGCTTTTAAAGGAAGTATACTTAAACCCTTAAAAGTAAAATTATAAACCGTGGTGGCCTAGCGGTTTGAACTATGGCCTCTCGCACCTCTGAGTTTACCGGAGTTTATGTGCGAAATTACATTTGAAATTTACCATGAGCTTTACGCTGAAGGAAAACATCTTGAGAAAACCTGCATACACCTATGAAGAAATTCAATGGTGTGTGTGAAGTTTCCAATCCGCACTGGGCCCGCGTGGGTATTCGAGCCCTCTCATTCTGAGAGGAGGCCTGTGCCCTGCAGTGGGACGCATATAGGCTGGAATGATGATGATGACATTACAGACTAATCACAGGTGCTAAAATTACTAGAGGTCCTATTGAGAAGTATGCAGCTATGGAGCGAATAAAACAACCGACTTGCTTGAATGCTAATTTATTACTCGGCGTGCAAAATGGCCGAATGACAGTCGCGCGCGTTTGTTTCGGTGTTCGAAACAAATACACATCATTTCTTCACCGTTAATTTTAAGACCTGACAAGAAAAACACAAAATAAACATCTCATAACATAATAATAACACTAAACCTTATAATCTATTTTTTTGGTCCTCGGTCTAAGAGTAGGCCTACCGACCTGAGGCAACGGCGGTGAGGGCAACGCGTCGCTAACAGCGGCGACGGGCGCGGCCGCCTCTGCGGCCGGCGCGCGCGGCTCAGCGCTGGCCTCGTCCTCCCCCGACACAGCTGTGTCGTACTCGTCACTTACAACGTCAACAGGCTGCGCATCTAACTGCAACGGGTTAACCTTCGGGGAAGTCGATGGTGGTGACGGCTGAGACGCGAGCGTCGCCGGGGATTGAGGCGGCAACGGCGGAGGTTGTAGCGATGGCAGCTCGTCGGCCGGTGGCAGCCATGTATCGCCATCAATGTCCCTGCTTCCTCAATCTTATTTAGGATAAGAAACTGCTGCAAACGACTATGAAAAATCTCCCACTCTTGGGAATTATGATCGAAAGCATGATGCTCCCCAAATAAGACATGTTTTTCTTTAAAAAAAAACACAGATACATGCACAAACACACAAACACACACGCGGGTAAGACACCAATCGTCGCCAATGAGAAGTATGCAGCTATGGAGCGAATAAAACAACCGACTTGCTTGAATGCTAATTTATTACTCGGCGTGCAAAATGGCCGAATGACAGTCGCGCGCGTTTGTTTCGGTGTTCGAAACAAATACACATCACCTATTCAACGTTAATTAGAGTCAGCGAACTCTCTTTATTGTCTAGACTATAGTCCGACAAGCTCTTGCGCGGCTCTCCGCGGAACCCTATCGCAGTCAGCATTTGCCGCACTTGTTAAAAACAATCTCGTTAAATACAGCAGAGGCTCCCTGCGACAAGGTTCCGCCGAGCGCCGCGTTTAGCTTGTCAAAGTATAGGGTACTTAATGGACGTATCTCAGATTTCCTTGAAATTTTGTTGTTTCATTACTAGCTGTTTCCCGCAACTTCTTCTTCTAAATCGGTTTGGCAGTTTAAGCGCGAAGAAGTAACAGACAGACATACTTCGCATTATTTTATAATATTAGAATGGATTGAGAAGGTAACAACAAACCTATGCCATCATCATCATCATCCCAGCCTATATACGTCCCACTGCAGCGCACAGGCCTCTCAGGATGAGAGGGCTTGGGCCGTAGTTCCCACGCGGCCCCAGTGCGGATCGGGAACTTCACATTGAATTTCTTCTCAGGTGTATACAGGTTTCCTCACACCATATAAAGCTCATGGTAAATTACAAATGTAATTTTGCTCATAAATTCCAAAAAACTGAGAGGTGCGATACACGGGGAGCCCGGACTCGAACCCACGACCATCTGCTTTTGAGACCATAGGTTTTGACCTATGGTGGGCCACTAGGCCCCCACGGCTATGAACCTATGTAACCCTTTTAATTTGTTTCAAAGAGTCTATTTATTTTTAAAAGCTTTTATTTAATGTCGCTTACCCATTGTGGTTCTGTTAGTACTCGTAATAAAATCTTACAAGAAAAGTTTTACATCAGAATGTTAATATACAACAACTTACCGTCATTAATAAATAGACTTACTTGGGCCAATCAACTTTTAAACCGACACTTTGGGCGTCTCCTGCGTTACCAAAATTGTCTCTGGCGTTACCAAAAAATCGTACTTCCAACAAGATATTTCACGGTTTAATAGGTTAAACTTACGTAGGATGGCATGTATTCATGTACACCATCTATTAAATTACAGAAAAAACATGTTTACTTACAAAAATCTGCAATTGTTTGAAAAATGTCGCGGACAGATTAGCGTCGGTATAAAAGTTGATTGGCCCACTTACCAAATATATTTCTAACCCCCGACACAAAAAGAGGGGTGTTCTAAGTTTGACCGCTTTGTGTGTGTGTGGGTGTGTGTGTGGGTGTGTGTGTGTGTGTGTGTGTGTGTGTGTGTGTGTGTGTGTGTGTGTGTGTGTGTGTGTGTGTGTGTGTGTGTGTGTGTGTGTGTGTGTGTGTGTGTGTGTGTGTGTGTGTGTGTGTGTGTGTGTGTGTGTCTGTCTGTGTGTCTGTCTGTGGTATCACAGCTCTTAAACACAGGTTTCTTGGTGATGGTTCTTAGATAATGTTTCATCAAAATCGGTTCAACAATTCCAAAGTTATCAGCTCTTTTGTCAGCTACGGAAGGGATTTTAGATGGATAATGGGCAGTACCTTGCTCGGGCTGAAACTCGGTACCAAGCGTTTTCCCAAAGATAAGACCAATTTTTCATCCCCGAAAACCCCCACATACCAAATTTCATCGAAATCGTTGGAGCCGTTTTTGAGATTCTGATATACAAGAATTGCTCGTTAAAAAGTATTAGATTTACTTTATGTTCAAACATACGTATGACAAAATTGAGCTGGGGGTTGGAACATTATATTGAAATCATTTTTATTTATTGCAAAAAATATCTTATTAAAAAACCCCTGCTGCTAATTCAAGGTACGTAAAGTAATTGTTAACACCGCAGTGATTGTCCAATTGACCGCAGCAGCTGTGTCCGTCTGTACTTCCCTTAACCCCGTACTGGCGTAAATTACGTACATCTGTCTTAATGCTTCCTATCATTATGATACGAATTACGCCCACTGTATTGTTGCATCTGTTTTACGTTTATTTTAATGTGTTAAGTTCGATATTGAAAGGGTTGAACTATCCTGCCATTCATTATTAGTTTCAATAGTAACTAATAGCGTGGCAATGGAGCCAGTTTATTTGAAAGAAAAGAAAGAAAGGAAGAAATAGTTATTTGTGCAACAAGAGAGCAAAGTTGGTTTTTACTGCGAGTGTTGATTTTGAATCACGAGTCAGCGAAGGATTCTATAATTGAATCACGAGCGTCAGCGAGTGATTCTAAGTTAGAATCCTGAGTGCGCGAGTGATTCAAATACACGAGATGCAAAAAAACTTTGGTCTCGTGTGACACATACAACTTTTCACCTCAGCAGCGAGAACATAATAAATTGTTAAAGGTATATAAACGTCGTCTTTGTTGTGGTTTTCAACATTGAGTAAATACTCCATAATTGTACCTATATAACAATACAGTATCCGAAAAAGTGTTTGCACCCTTTGCTAGTCTCCAATGCTTAAAAATATCATAAGCATTTAAATATTTTTCGCGAGTCTTTTAAAGTAAGAAACTTAAATCTGCATTTTGTATTACTGCCTTAATTCGTCTGGTGTTCAATTGTTGACTTCGTCACTGGACTCACTCATATCATATTCAAAAATTTATTAAATAAGTACTTATTACTATTCTATAATTTCCAAATTGCCTTTGATCGTGTGTCAAACTCTAGATATCGAACTCAGCAGCTAGCGAAACAGAAGAAGAAAAGAATTAAAATTTGAATCCCGCTATTTTTTAAAGATGCGTTCCGATACTGCGCCCGATATTTATCACGATGATAGATAGATAGATAGATTAGATAGATTCATTTATTTCTGATTGAAAATTACAATTATATCCAGCATTCGAAATGTCACAAATATAAAGAATTCACAAAAAGATCGTCAACAGAATTTGAAAAACATAAATGGATAATATATTAATTTAAAATGTCACAAAGATAATAATATTAAAAACAATAAAAGTGAGATAAAACAAAAATGTCAATAAAATATTAAATCACATAATGTGTGAATGTCAAAGAAATTTAAAAACTACAACATAAAAATATTAAATGAATAATATTAATTCACATAATGTGAAGATGTCATAAGACCAAATAATCAATAAATAATAACAATAAAAACAAAAAGAATAAAAATACATACAAATTCAGATGTCAAAATTAAATAATGATAATATCATACTCTTTTACAGAGTACAATGATTTGTCCATAAGCAGTTTTTTAAGTCGGCGTCCAAATGTTTCGTCCGAACATTCACTTTTTAAGTCAGAGGGTAGACGTTCGTAAAACCTAGGGCCTATGACGCGCGGGTTTTTATCAAGCAGCGCCAACCGCCGCGGCACCACTTGCAATCGCCCAGTCTGGCGGGTTATTCTACCCGGGATATTGACGCGTTTAAACAAATTTATATTTCGTCGAGTAAACATTATTATGTCATAGACATACTGTGAATATTGCGTCAATATCCCAAATTTTTTAAATAGCTCCCTACAAGAGTCTCTAGGTTTTACGCCAGCCAATGTGCGCAGAGCTCGCTTCTGGATCTTAAACACTCTGTCAGAATCAGTTTAATTTCCCCATAAAATTATACCATATGACAGGAGTGAGTGAAAATAGGCATGGTAGATTTCAACTAGCGCTTTCCCGGAAACCAGAGGTTTAAGCTTTCGCAGTGCGAAAACAGCGCTGCATAGTTTTTCGCAAAGCTTATCCACATGCTGTTTCCAGGTCAGCCCAGCGTCCATCACAAATCCCAGAAAGTTGTTTGTTTTGCACAATGGCAATGGACTCTGTAAATTTGGGGTTCCGATGTGGTTCCTGGCTGAGAATAACATTACGTTGGACTTTGTGACATTCATTACTAGTCCATTTGCCATGAACCACTCGCGCAGCTGATTGCACACACTACCTATCCTGTCCTCATGCTGCTCATAAGTAGACGCGCTTACCACTACTGTCGTGTCATCCGCAAACAACACCACTGAACCATCGGCAACAGAAGCCGCGAGATCATTAATGAAGAGCAAAAAGAGGGTATTTCCCAAGGCCGATCCCTGCGGAATGCCAGTGTCGACGTGACCAGCTCTAGATTTCACCCTCCTTCCATCCAAATTAACCGCAACCGTCTGTTGTCTATTTTCAAGAAAGGATCTAAATAGTTGCAAGACATTATGATTGATCCCATAGTGACTTATCTTTTCCAACAGCAACTGATGATTAATAACATCGAACGCCTTGGAAAGATCACAAAATATGCCCGCCACTTTATCTTTATTATCTAGAGCCGTTGTGATGCAATCATATACCTTATATGCAGCAAGTGTGGTGGATTTACTTTGTCTGTAGGCAAATTGTTTGTCAGTCAGTAGGTCATTTGTCTCCAGGTGACGCATTAAGCTGTTTGATAAAATCGATTCAATAATTTTCGAAATGTTTGGCACTATAGTTATTGGTCTGTAGCTGTCCACAGAACACCTGTCACCTTTACCTTTATAGACAGGGCATACTCGGGTTTTTTTTAGAACATCTGGGTAAACTCCACTAAAAAACATATTGTTAACGAGTTCCACCAGTAGTCCTGAAATGATTGGCCAGATACACATGATTATGTTCATGGAAATGTCGTACACATCTAGAGTGCCGCGCGTTTTTATCATCAACCGCAACGCGCGGTTGATATCTGTAAGCGTTACCGTAGGTAGTCTAAAGTCAGGAATATTAACATCGTGTAGGAAATTCGCTAAATATTCTACAGAAGTACATGTGTTAGTTCGCAGAGTGTGTTTGGAAGCAACCGTGAGAAAGTGTTGGTTGAGGTGTTCCGGTACTCTGGATGTTGGAATGTCATTGTGCTGTTCATCTTTCGAAGTACTCTAGATCTTGAGGACCAGACTCATTCATTGAGACGTTATTGGTGATATTAAATTTTCGGGGAATATGTGTAACATAAGTAAGCGGCTGCGCATGTCCTGGAAATCCTCGTACTCGTAAATTTTCAACATGTTTGCTCAGTTCTCCAATTTGTTTTCTCTGTGCCCTGATTTCATGTTGTTGCGTTAGAATTAAATCATAACAACCACTCAACTTGTCCTTTATTTCTTTCATTATTCCCTCAAAATTCAAAATAACGTCAACTAACCTTTTGTCTGGATCCTCCTTAGTGCTCATTTTTGTTTTTGTAGGTGCCATTTCAAGTTTTTATGTTGTCACAATGTCAGAAGTTTAGTAATTGGGTATTAAAAATTAGTTGTAATTGTAAATAATGTCAAAAAATAATAAATTAAGAATAAAAATACGGAGCAATTTAAATTTAGCTGTTGACAGTTTGACAGCTGTCAAAAATTTTTGTTCAAGATTGTTAAAATTATTAATATTTATAATATTGATGTTCAAGATTGTTAAAATTATTAATATTTATAATATAGATACATGTTAAACTTTGTATTTTTCTACAACATTTTTACTATTTGATTACTTATATAAAAATATAATCTGTAGCGACAGGCAGGGGTAAGGTGTGTAAGTAAGTAGTAAGTCGTAAGCGTTAAACAAAAATATAATCAAAAGCGTGTCCGTTCGCCTGCTCGCGCTAAAGCCGACTGCCGGCCATCAACGCGCGGACCGCCAACATGGCGCGCGCGCAAGTGACCAGCCATTGTAGACCTGCGGCTCAGTCCGTCAAGAAGCGAGCCGGAGGTCTACCTCGGTTTGCCCTAGGAGGGAGCCTGGCAGAAACCGTGTCGTCCCTGTCACACGCTATAAATCCAATTATTAATAAAGTACCATAATTAAATTTAAAACCTTAACAGACGAATTACAATTTTAAGGTTAGGTAAGTACGTATTATGAGTATCCGAACGTTCAATCGTTCGTTTATTTTTTAGGCCTACTAGGTATAGAATTTGAAATCGAACTTAGAATCGATTTGATCTTAACTCTCGCTCTTTTCGTATCGAAAAGAAAGTGACAGATCAAACTGAAGTTGAAATCTTTCGAATTCAGCACATGGGAAGGATGAATGATGGCATTGTCCTCGACATTTAAAAAAAATAATTAAAAAGCTACTTTGTCTCACGCAGTGAGCAAAATCGGATTTTGCTCACTGTTTTTTAGTAGCAAAACCTGGCTGTTTGAGGTGCTGAGGTGAAAATACATTTATTTACAACATCACAAGACACATCATCAATATTTTATAAAACAAAAGGCAATACTAAAGCTAAAGATAGAATGTGTCATTGCGGTTGCAAATCGGACACTGGCTCAGCATAATGCTGAGGCGTTTAAAGCACCCCAGCGCTGATTTTCAGCCAGCACCGTTGGTGACACCCGGATCGCTGTTTGTTAGATTTGGAAGTTTTAAACTGGGTAAAAATACTGAAACAATTTTGAAATAGCAATAGAAAACGAACAAGCGTCTCAAATATGAATATTGTTGTGATGATATAAAATATTTGGAAAAATAATACTAGAATATAGTAAAAGCAGGCCTTTGAGAATTGGCCTGACAACATACATTCATTCACATATTATATATATTATATATATGTCTAAGAACCATCGCCAAGAATTTCAAATAAAAAACCTCAACCTAGTCGGTTCACCCGTTTAAGAATTATGATGCCACAGACAGACAGACACACACACACACACACACATGGCGGTCAAACTTATAACTCCCCCCTTTTTGTGTCGGGGGTTAAAAACGGACACATTCCATTTCAAGCATTACTAACCCAGAATAACTACCGCGACACACAAAGGTCTTAATTATCAATGAATATTTGCAATCAATTCAATAACGTTATTACATAAACCGTTAAATGCAGTGGATCTTCACAAAAGCTAAAAGACTCTCGATCTCATTGAAAGCGTCAATCGGCCATGTTACATAACATCCTAGTCATGTTCAATATAACAAAATTGATTTTAATAGAAAGTCATTTTAATTAAATATCAATAGCACTTATTACGGTGACCTTGTCATGCCACAAAACGGTAGCCGAGGTACAATGAGCTAATCATACGGTGCCAAGATTTACGTAATGTTGGACACACGGGCTGGTATTTTGGAGAGCTTTTTCAAATAGCGAAAATACGTAGGAGTAAAATTTATCATATTTACTCACTATACCTTTTGTAAACCGCACTTTCAGTACCACGGGTGACATTTTCTATGGTTACTTAATTTTAAGTGACTTCAACTTTTATTATTAGTATTAGGTGAAAATTCAGTTTGTAAGATTTAACTTAAAAGAACGGAATCCTTAAAACCTGTAGAAATGCACATCCCTTCTTACCCAAAAGCACCCCGTAAATTAGTGAATTTTATTATTTGAACAACTCTAAACGGAATTAGGCGATCGATTACACAAACGCGATTCTTCCTATTCGTGATTCCCATACAATAGGGATTCCACACAACTGCAGTTTATTACATTCGGGATTGTACACAACCATTATTTAAACGCAATCGGGATTCTTCCTTTTCGTGATTCTACAGAATATGGATTCTACACAACTACAGTTTACTACAATCATGTTTCCAGACAGGCGTTATGTTTTAATCGTAGGTAATCAATAAATTGTTACCACAACTGTCTACAAATCTATAATTCGTAAGAAAATAAATAAGACAATTTTTTCTTATTATTTGTTTTAGTTAATTATGGAGGCTAGGAACCCACAACACACACAATTTGCTCTTTTCGTAGGCGTGTGGAGGTTTTCTTAAGATGTTCACCGTAATAGGTACCGACCAACTGTAAAATGAAAAAATAAGTAGGCAAGTAATTATTTTAATTTATTTATTACGTCGCTTGATATACTACCTAACCGTGCGTACACAGATTACGGCGTTAGAAATATAGATGAATGGCCCCGCCTATTCACGTGCGGTATTTCAATATTATCGCGAACCTTGTCACGTGAACAATAGAACTAAAGCCATAAGATGAAGTACAAGAGGTTACTCAGAACTCGCATTTGTTTGCGATCCGCCTAAGGCACAAAGCATTTCTAACTGGAGTCACCTTAAGCTTATCTTTGCACTTCACTTCTGGGGACGATTTTCGTGGAGGGGTAGTAAACAGGTACAGAACGCGTTTCTCCACTCACACTCTGCATCACTCTTGGTATCGTCGAGGTTGTTATGTTTGGTCTGGTGGCAAACTTGACAATCCGTTATTTATTACTCGTAACTCAATGCCGCTTTTCTTGTGCACAGATGTTGTGGTCTACTGTCGTATTGATTTGGTAACCTGCCGCATGACCTTTTACTCTCAACCTTGCCCTACACCACAAGACGCTCGATGGAGTCATAGTTCCGATGCTGGGCTTAGGATGAGGATCCTTAGATAGGGGACGATAGTCGTTTTCCGTAAAAAGCCGTGGTAGATAGCAAAGGAAAACTCGTGAGGGAACCTGCACACACCTGCAAAGATATTTAATGGCGTATGTGGAGTTCCCAATCCGCACTGGGCCTGCGCGGGAACTACGCCCTAATTCTGACATGAGGTATGTGCTCTGCAATGGGACATAATAATACATAACAATTATGATGATGAGACGTCCACCAACGTGATGGACGGACGATTTGGTGAAGGCCGCAGGTTCAAGGTAGATGCAACCCGCTTCCAATCGTAATGATTGGGTATCAATGAAGAACGCCTAATTTCCAGTAGTGAACGTCCTACGGCTGAAATAAAGATGTTGATGAAGATGGGAGTCGCTATTCGGCATTACACGAAGTAGTACACGTCAATGCTCATCAAAAATTGTTAATTTTCTACAAAAGCTTGTCAAATTTTTTGCAGAGGCAGAAACTCATTGGTGTCATCTACTGTAATAAGTGCTTTGCTACCCGAGGTGACAAGGTCTGCTAAATTATGAGGTATTGACATAGACAAACCACATTCTATAGAATTGTCGCTAGTTTTGAAGGATTGTTAACGTTGGAGCTGATTATTTCGCGGCTTTGTCTATCTATTACTTCTGACCGACGTTGACCGATGGGATCTGGAAGTAAGTCAAGGTCTTCTTTTGTTTAATTTGATGGGAAACGTTTGGACCTTCACTTTTAGTATGGCTTTTAGGAATCGAGATCGAGAGCAAACAAGTGGTTGACATTGATTCTCAGGATCAGTCACTATTTTAAGATTGTGGCCTTCACTTTATAATCACAGATAGAACCGCGTTTGACAGCGATTTGGTCAATACTATTTAGAACAGATAAGATGAACGTGTAAAAACAAGTTATAAGTAACTTTAAGTACTCACCTATTTTTCTAAGAAAAACGATGTACTTGTGAAATTCGCATTACTAGTTTTAAATTTATGCTGAAATCAAAATATAGAGCCTGAATTCATTTTGACTTCAAAAATATAGCAGACGAAAAGAGTTTTATTATGTACCTTTTAAATTTAACGCCTACACTTGGGTTTTCAGTTTTTTATAACAAAGTAATAAATTTAATACCTACCTGGTAATCCACATTTTACTGAATGCAACACAAGGAGTTAATGTGCGTTAAAATTAAATGAATTATTTATTAAAGTTTTATTTTAAAATCGAGCTCGAACTCTACGTGTACGACCGAATTTAGCAGGTTTCTAAAAAGACTGTAACTACTTTTATTTTAATTTACCTATTGCCGCTAGCTCCTTATGTTGGGATGAATAAATTGCCTACAATGGAAGCAATAAAAGCAAACCACATTAATAAACATGATGTGCGATATTTTGCTCGCGCAGATTAAACAGATACCCTCTATGAGACCTCCGGGAGGCGTTTATCCAACTTAGTTTTGGCAAAGAGTATAAGACTTCAAAAATGCAGATCGAACACTCCTTTCAATACCGTACTTTTAGGCTATAAGGTTAGGCACACGTCCATAACTAAACGCGGAAAATTAGTATAAGCAACAGTGTGCTTTGAGTAATAATATCGCTCTTGGGACGAAATAAACTACAGACAGAGAGGAGGAGCAAAAATGTAATTGATATTGTTATGCAGTCATTATTGACAGATCAATAATGACTGCATAACAATATCGGGAAATTTTTAAATTCGTTATTATGTAAGTGATTTAATACGCGTAAATTCTTCTGATTATTTCGTGTTGTTTCTATATTTCTTTGTATTTATGCTACCCGATAAAAAATGTCACTTCGTTAGTGTTTTGTGGTGAAAATATAAATAATCAGTGAGACAGTACGTAAGCTGAGTTAAGTACAATCACATTTTTGAACGTAATATTATAATTAATCATTGATATTCTTTGCCAGATGTTGCCAACATCTGGATTAGATTTTCCTTAGCCGTAGAAGATAAAACGACAGGAACAACTTCCAAGCAATTGTGTTGATTATCAAGGGCGACATTACATTTACATGTCGGAACACATAAAAAAGTTTCTGGTCCGCTGCTAAGGAAAATTAAATTGGTAAGTACCGGAGCAGAGTAAGGGATGATTTAATATCTTTTAGGGTGTTTTATAGGTGTCTGGAACGATCCTGTGTGTATTAACAGTAACTGGGCTTTTTTATTCATTCTTTAGTTACATTCTTGGTTAATTTAAACGCGTACTTGAGAAGTAAAATTGAAAACGCAGGACGAACTCTTTAACGGTTAATGGCATCGACTCGAAACTTAGTACGGATATGTAGTTCAGTTAACAATGCTAGTACATTCAACAAAAAGTGCAGTCACCAAAAATATATAAAATATAAACTATAGAATTTTGCACAAAATTATTAGGCTTGTGTTAAAATTAATGGCAATAAATTTTATTTTTGTTAAGTGAACCAGTCAAAAGATCTTGAAACAGTAAGAATGAACGACTAAAAATGCCCACGTACTTTTTCCAAGTACACCTAAAAGGTCTTATTAAGTTTAAGTAAATGCGAGGTTTGCAGTAAAATGTTATCGTTTTTACAGTCACTGAAAAATTTAAGTGTAATACTTTACATAAATAGACATTTTAAAGGTATAAGGCGTTAAGTATGGCTAATATTAGATACAAAATTTTATTACAAAGTTGATCAAGAACTGTAGATTGGTAAATATTGACTTGTTCAGGGCTGTCCACACCGATCAAGAAATTACAAACTATTAGATAGATTGCCACTATGTTCTACAAAAAAAAAAGGCTAGGAATATTTGGCTGTTAGTAAAAAAAATGCGGGCCATGCTTTGGACAGCCCTGTTCAGTCGGAGATAGTCCTAGAATGTTTATTATTAAGCACGAGAAGAGCGAAAATGACTTGTATGAAGTACCCAAACCAAAAAACTAATAATAACCAACCAACTAACAGTCAGTCAACTTTGATAAATCAATATTATGTCGTAACTCAATAAGTATAAGCACATTCACTAACCAAAATATTTTTGTTGTGTATTTATTCTGAAGCATTACTTTACGAATAGTGTCGAGATAGGATACCATTAATTTAGGTACAAAGACACTTAAACACAGGCCGTTAAATTTTGTAGTAAAATAAAGCCACAAATTAAACTCGTGAGCGAAACTGCAGGCAGGCGCTAGTTAAAAATATATTTTTAACTCACAACAGAATTTCCGTGTTTATACATAAACACACCGGTACACCAGGACCGCAATCACCATTTATTTGAGAGCCCTCCTTTAAAACTTTGGACTTTCTCAGGGGGTTTAAGTTATATTGGAGAATTTCCGTGAGAGCATGCTTAATTTGTTCGTTTCTCGAGGCGGTAGCACCCCATTGTTTAAGAGAACAACCTTATTATATCTTCACGAAGCGCTGTTTCTGGTTTATGGTATTTTTGGTGGAATTAATTGGACATATTGAATGTCAGTTTATATAAGAACATGTTCACACCTTTGCATTAGGAGTTCACAGTTGTGATTCCTTTGTGATGAAAAATTACGCTCTTATCGTTTTTTTCTCGGTTTTAATAAAGTTACGTTTTAAATACTTGTCATGAGTACAAAGTTTTGCTCAGGGGGCGTCCAATGTGATAGATAAAATAATTCCTAAGTGATTTTTCTTAGGAACAGTTACTACAAACAACAGTAATCAATCAACTTAAAAGGAAAAAAATTGCCAACATACAAAATTAATAATGATGTTTGTAATTATTAGAATTAAGGATTTAACTTGTACTACTTGTGTTAAGTTTGATCAAAATAAATCAATTCATTCTTTCTTTCTTAACTTTCGAGAAACCAATTCCAATCACAAATAACATCGTAGTATTCACGCCGTACTAAGGATTTATTTTATTTTTAGAGACGACTTTGGACTTATTTATTCAGCGAACTATATATAAGTCATTGTGTTTCGAAAATTACTGGTCATTAGAGTGAATGCTCAAATATCTTACACATGAATTTCAGAACTAAGCTTTGCTAGTAATGATACAGCAAGGGATTAAATGAATGCAATAAATGCGCCAAAAGCGGTGCGGCCTTAACCATAATCCACGACCACGTTACATGCTCAACGCAGTCTTAATTATATTTTGCTAAACGCAACCGGTATAAACCTTGTAAGTGTACGAGACTTCATTACAGGTAAGTGCCAATGAAAACCTTAGCGAAATTAGGTAGCGATCGCCGCCAGAGCACGTTCATATTGTGAGACTGTAGTTAGCATGTAAATAGTTTCATTTTATGCCAGTCAATATCGATTATCTCACATAGCTGCTGTATACAACGTGTCATAAAATAAATCCAGAGTATTTCAGTAGAGGATTGGATTAGTTTGACGTGCATAGGTACCTATTTGAATGTATATATTATGTATATGTACGCTTTTCAGGTTTTTTTATTGGCTATTTTCATTTAATGATCGATGTCATCATGATGTTTCATTTTATGATCGAGAAATGGTAAACTTCAAATATGATTTCGCACGCAAATTCCGAACAACACAGAGGTGCGAGCCCGGCTTCGAACCCACAACCCTCTGCCCAAACAACTCTGTCTAAACACCAATTATAATGTATGTACTTAGTTTAAAACCAAATTCCTGATAGTAGCAACTACATAACTTTGTTTTAAACGAGCAATGCAATGGAATCTTTGAAATATAACATTTCACACCAACATATCCAACAGCGTGTCATACTATCACGCAAACAATTTCAAATCAACTTTCTTCACAAATTCCGCGCTTTCGACACAATCATTTTATCATTTTTTTGTCTCAAAACAACGCCTATTAAATCTAATTTTAGTGTTATACCACAAAAAGCATATGTCTTAATGCGTACGCAGTGCAGAGGTACCGCCGCTGGCGCACATTTTTCTAAGTGCGTGCTCCGTCCAGAAACCCCCGAGGAACAATTTACTTCATACATTTATGAGTAACTGGTGTGATTGGTGTTGTTGTTAGTTAACAATGATTACAAGTTATCGACATTATGGGTGCACGGTACCGGACTGTAATGGACACTTCAAAATATGATGTTAATGCCGTCCGTTGGGACACTGGATTTCAGTAGCGTGGAGTGAACATTTTCGGATACAACTCCTTGGACTTAGTGCAAACCATACCTTGCCATATTTGTCATTTCTGACGTCATGAAAAAAATTTAGACAACTCGATGGAAATAATTGTTACGACGCCACGCCTCTGCTGGACATTCCAATATTGTGAAACTACACTAGTTACAGAGCACGCAATCTTTGAAGAATTATGAGTAACCAATGTAGGCCGACTAATAAAAATCTTAAACAACAAGTGAACAACAGTAAACAAGTTTTTATTAAAAATGTAATTTCCGATAAGTAATTTTTTTTATTAACTGTACTTTTTGTTGTCTGTACTTGCATTGTCATTCACTGCTGGACCATTCCCAAAGGCTTCCACAACGATCGATCCTGCAATGCTGCAGCCTCGCATCCAAGTATAGATCAAGTCATTCATGATGACGCTTATAAGAACCACTTCTTATTGTAATGTCATTAAATTTCACGCGCATTACAATTCACGCGCCTTTGTGAATGGCACTAGCTATAGTTCCTGCGACCTTTATCAGATCCTCGGTCCACCTTGTTGGGGACTTTCCCACGGCACGTCATCCGGTTCGCGGCCATCACTCTAGACTAGAACCTTACTCCCCTATTGGCCGTTAGTCCTATGAGCAAAGTGTCCTAAAAACTACACATTCGTAACAACGTAACGTGTGTTGCGAAACTACGTAATCGATAATACTTAAATTTCAAGTAAATCCGATCACTACAAGACAAGTACTTAGTTGAAGACAAGTACGTAGTTCGGTTTGGAAGATTTGATGACAAATTACATTATTACAAACATTGCGAGCTTGAAACAATATCTCGACGAACTTCGAACCATCTTCTTTTTAAATAATTTATTGAATCAGGCGTAACTCTGCGGAGGTCCATATTGATGATCTGAAACAATTACTTTGCTCACCCGCGTCCTTACGATAGCTACGTTTATGCAAAAAATGCGTGTTTATACAGTTCGTCCACCTCCACACTACACCACTACACTAAAATACACAACACTACACTGTATGAACAACACAACAAGCTTTTTCTCAACAGATTTTGTAGGGGAATGGTTCATTATGTCAGAATGAAAAAAATAGTGCTATAATGTTGATCGTATTCATTACAATCAATTGAAACTTTGACGTGAACAAACTTGAAAGTTCTATTAGAGGATAAAATATTTAGCAACTTATTTTTTAGAGACTTCAAATAAAGAGTAAGAAATTTATATCACAAAAAGCACGGAAAAACAGAAACATATTTTTTTTTGCAATAAACATGGCAGCAGCAGCAGCATGCTGGTAGCTAAAATTTTGAACTCGCTTCAACTTCACACACATCTCTCGTAAAACCCCTTTAAAAGCTCATGGCTATGTTTACAATTTTAAAAACCTGTCCTAAAAAGGAAGTAGTATTGAATAGAGGCATGTTTGTAACCCAATATGGGTCGTGTCCCGACCAAATCGACTAAAAACGTCAGTAAAATTACTAATCCGACCTAATTTTGAACGCTATATATCATGTGAATAACGACTATAGGACGTTAACTCGAAATCTTAATATGGTGCGTTCCAAAGCTTCTGCGCTCGTGTGTTTGGTGAGCGTCGCCTTTTCGAAACGTCACTTCGTTAAATTAGGGATTTTTTATCATGTTTTGCCAACGGTTTAAATGGCAAGCAACTGCAACTTAATTCGTAGTAAGGTGTTGACTGAAGAAGATCAACACCTTACTACGAACTAACCTACCTAGTATTAGTATTAAGAGTAGGTTTAAGAACCTGAAACTAGGAGGGAGTATGAATAATTACATTATATTCAGTAAAATCTACCATATTAATTGCAATACCTAATAAAAAAAATAAACATTATTTAGACTATCAGACTATGTTCTATAGATATTATTAACTTTGAGTATCCTGTATAGGCGTCTGGGCTCGTTTTGAGAAGCCTGTTAAAATGAACTTTTCAACATTGTTTAAAAACGTGACATTGATTCTTATATTAGAACTAATGGCCAAATGGGTTCATTGATTTAGACTACAACTAATCCATTCCATGAATGACAACCTAACTTAAAATAATTACATAAATCCCAGCCACTTGAGAGCAACAATCCTTAAATCGTAAATTACTTGACGTCATGTAAGCGAAACGCTGACAAATGACATGTGTGTTAGTCCCGCGTTTATTTTTAGAACCATACGACGAAATCAGAGACCGGGAGACGGCGAGCTCTATTGAAGAGCTTCAAACAATACATTTGTGGAACGTTGAAACACGGGCATTTGGGCACCAAGGTTATACAAATAATATTTGTGCAAAAACGTGTATTTTTAAATCAATTCTTATTGTCACATTAAGAGAGAACTCAGACTGCTGTTAATAAGGTTAAAATCAGCTAAAAGAAAAGCGGATCTGTGATATTTTGCGACGCCACGCATGCCATTCTAGAATTGAGATCTTGAATCACTGACTGACTTATCAATGTCCGCCTCAATTTCTTATTCTTAAAAAGCCGAAAATTTAAATGTAGAGGAGTCTAATTTTTACGATATAGGAATAGAATAAGGACATATTTTGTAGAATTCCTATGGGTTAACAAATTCTTCCGCGAGCGAGGACTCCGGGCGTGAGCTAATAATATTTAGTAGTTTATCTTCTATCTTCTATCTATATATATAAAATTCTAAACTGACTGACTGACTGTTGATATATCAACGCACAGCCCAAACCACTGGACCTAGAGACTTGAAATTTTGCACATAAATACCTTATACAATGTAGGCATCCACTAAGGAAGGATTTTTGGGAATTCCCACGGGAACGGGAAAAAACGGGATTTATATATTCGATTCCGAGTGACCGTATCTCAGTAACTATAATAACTAGACTCTTCAAATTTGATACACAAGTAGGTATTACAATAGATAAAACATTAATTTCAGGATTTTTCAAAATTCCCACGGGATAAGGAAAAAACGGGATTTATATATTCAGTTCAACGGAATCCTATGAACTATAATTACTAGACTCTTCAAATTTGGCATAGAAGTAGGTAATTATAATAGTAAAAAACAGTTTTAAGGATTTTTGGAAATTCCCACGGGATAAGAAAAAAAACGGGATTTTTCGTTTTACTGGTCGTAGAAAGCTGAAATTCGGCATAAGGTTGCTTGGGGAGTGTAGAAGAGCATTAAGAGAGGACTGTCCAAAATTCCCACGGGAACGGGAAAAACGGGATTTTTCGTTTTACTGGTCGTAGAAAGCTGAAATTCGGCATGTAGGTTGCTTGGGAAGTGTAGAAGAGCATTAAGAGAGGACTATCCAAAATTCCCACGGGAACGGGAAAAACGGGATTTTTCGTTTTACTGGTCGTAGAAAGCTGAAATTCGGCATGAGGTTGCTTGGGGAGTGTAGAGGAGCATTGAGAGAGGACTTTTCAAAATTCCCACGGGAACGGGAATAAACGGGATTTTTCGTTTTACTGGTCGTTGAAAGCTGAAATTCGGCATGAGGTTGCTTGGGGAGTGTAGAGGAGCATTGAGAGAGGACTTTCCAAAATTCACACGGGAACGGGAAAAAACGGGATTTTTCGTTTTACTAGTCGTAGAAAGCTGAAATTTGGCAAGTGGGTTCCTAGGGGAGTGTAGGGGAGTATTAAGAAAGTATTTCCCGAAATTCTTACGGGAACGGGAAAAAACGGGATTTGGCGTTTTACTGGCTATAAGCTAAAATTTCAAAATTCATAAGTTTATACTGTAAGTAGGCCGCAAAGGGCTCTTTAACCGACTTCAAAAAAGGAGGAAGTTTTGCATTCCACTTTATGTATTTTTTTATATAGGTATGTTTACCGATTTCTTGGTCAATTTTGAACCAATTTAAAAAATTCTTTTTTTATTCGAAAGAATATAATATACTCCTGAGATGGTCCCATTGTCACGCAAGCAAGCAACTTGCATCTTGCTTGCATGCTTGATATCTTGGTTCTTTGGAATTCTCATGGTACAGTCACGAGCATTAATATATATACGTTTCCTAATTTGCAAAATAATATATCTATGTAAGATTTCTTAACTAAATACACATACATAACGTTCAAAATAATGTATCCAAAAAACCCACCACAGTAATGTACACGATATTTGTAGCAAAATTAAGTCAACAACCTCGATCACAATATTGTATACGCCATTGCTCCCTTTTTGAAATATACGTGACAGTTTCTAAATAATGTCTACAACGCAGTATCATTAATATGTATACAATTAAGTTTGGTTCATTTTTCATAACAATGTATACGCGTGGTCTTAGCGTTGCTCGTAATTTGCAAGGAAAGGCGACAGTCATTTTTATTTTTTTGTGAATCTACCCTCAAATGAATGAAGTATAAGAGATAGATGCAGATCAAATATTTCAAATTTGTCTACGTCACGTTTGTTTGGATGTGTCACACAGAATAGATGTAATATGTGGATTAACACATAGGATAAATTCGGGAAAATGTGAAATTCCCGCGCGATAGGAATAAGTAAATTCTATAGAAAGTTAAATTGTCCCTGAATGAAATAGGCTTATTTTTTCCCGGGAAAGTGCAAAGTTCCCGCGGGATAGAAATATTTTTTTAGATCGATATAAAAAACTTTCACTAATAGAAAAGCTACAGTTCTTGACTGACATTGGATAACTACTTTTCCCCCGAGAAAACGCAAAATTCCCGGGGCACAGAAATAAGAGAATTCTACATTTAGACAAATCAAAAAGCTTTCACTCATAGAAAGCTGCACTGTTTTTGATTGACGTAAGCTGCTTTTATCCCGAGAAAGTATAAGGTTCCCGCGGGATTATAACTGTTTTGACCTACGTATTTTGAAAATTCTTAAATGACAATCAAAGGCAGTGTATACATCTTTCTATTAGTGAAAGATTTTTTTTAAATCAGTTTCGAAATTGAATTAATTACTTTTGTCCCGCTGGAATTTAAATGTTAGGAAAACCATTCTATATCCTTTCCCCGGACTCAAACTATCTATATACCAAATTTCATTTAAATCGGTTCAGCGGTTAGGTATATATCCCCATACAAACATTCACCTCCCTTTTTGCCCCCTTCAAGGGTGATTTCTGAAATAAAAACCTCCTTTGTCCTTTCCTGGCATTCAAATTATCTGTATACCAAATTTCATCTAAATCGGTAAAGCGGTTTAAGCGTTAAGAGACAGACACACTTTTGCATTTATAATTAACTAGCTTTTGCCCGCGACTCCGTCCGCGTGGAATTAGTAATTTGGGCAGCTTATTTTTTTATGCAATTTGCTTTTTCATCAATTATGGCTCTCCTTAGTTCCTTACGGAAGAACTGAAACTTCCTAATAAACCAACCCGCTCCCAATCCGCTCCCAGCCTGCTCCTAACCCGCCCCCAACCCGCTCCCAACCCGCCCTCAACCCGCCCTCAACTCGCTCCCAACCCGCCCCAACCCGCTTTCAACCCGCTCCCAACTGTCCAACCCGCCCCCAACCCGCTCCCAACCCACCCCCAGCCTGCCCCCAACTCGCTCTCACCCCGCCCCCAACCCGCTCCCAATCCGCCCCCAACCCACTCCCAACCCGCACCCAACCCGCCCCCAACTCGCTCTCAACCGTGTAGCGTGATGATATATAGCCTATATAGCCTTCCTCGATAAATGGGCTATCTAACACTGAAAGAATTTTTCAAATCGGATCGTGATTTTTCAGCGTTTTTAACTCCGGCGACGTACCTACGTTTGCCTAGCTTTAAGTTTACGATTTTGATGCTTACATTTTTCGATTTTTTACTGAACAGTATTTTTTTTCCGCGTGGGAAATACGGCCCAAGCCCTCTCATCCTGAGAGGAGGCCTGTGCCCTGCAGTGGGACGTATAATAGGCTGGGATGATGATGATGATGATTTAAAAAAACTCTGTACGGAGGTAAGAAACCCTTCACAGACGAATCCGACTCGCACTTGACCGGGTTGTATAATGACTTAAGAAATGAACAAAAATGTTCCAATCATTGTATTGGTATACATTGTTATGAAATATTGAGCAAACATAATTGTTTACATATTAATGGCACTGCGTTGTAGACATTATTTTGAAATTATAACGTATATTTCAAAAAGGGAGCAATGGCGTATACAATATTGTGATCGAGGTTGTTGATTTAATTTTGCTACAAATATCGTGTACATTACTGTGGTGGGTTTTTTGGATACAATATTTTGAACGTTATGTATGTGTATTTAGTTAGGAAATCTTACATAGATATATTATTTTGCAAATTAGGAAACGTATATATATTAATGCTCGTGACTGTACACGCGAGCGAAGCCGCGGGCAAAAGCTAGTTATTATTATGGATTAAGATGTGGTAGGTAATGAAGGCAAAATCAGCTCAACAAGGCAGCTACAAAATTAGAGAAGAGACCTTTTCTCAGAATAGAGTGCTTAATAGATTATAATAACCCGATTTTTTACTTGATTGAAATGATTCAGTTACCAACAATTTCTTTGTGCAATTTGATTAACCATTTCTTGCAAAGTCATCATCAACAACAAAAGATTCTGCGTAAGTTATTTCACCGCCTGATACTACAGTGTAGTGTCTAAATATTTTTCTTTTTTCTTCATTACTGTTTGCATTAGCTCATCACGTCGTATCATGTGACTCACCATTCTTTCACTCCTATACTCCACCGTATGAAGAATAAGTAGGTACATTTTTTACCCAGACTCTTTCCAAACGAAAAAAGAGGAAGTTTCCTTTTGTTTGGTTGTTTTTTCCTTTTTAAATCATGGTCATTTCATTTTCGAGACAAGCAACCTTCACTGATATTATTATTTATTCCGTTCTAACCTTCAGTTTAACACTGATTACCTGCTGCCATATTAAACTGGACCATTTGTAACGTAGTTATTGTTACGAAATTTAATACAAATTAACCGTCATTATTTATACACCGTAATTCATGTTTAGAGTATAATCAACGTAATTGGTCTAATAAAGACATGATTTTGTTTCTAACGCAATGGTTTTTATTATCAAAACAATGCACCATTCAATTTTGATCTCTCGCTTCCTAAATGATCCATTGAACGCTTACGTGCCAGAAGTTCAAGTTACGGTGGTCGATTCAATTATTTTTAGTCTAGCTTCGGGCAAAATCCCATAATTGTGTTAAGCAAAGAAACTTGTAGTTATTACCTTCGAAATGATAATACAAGTGCACGCGGTGTTTGAAACATTATCGAAAACAATCTTTGTAAAAAAGTTATCGACCGGGCGAACCTGGTTAATGATAACATGTAAGTAAGTGCGCTTGCTTAGCCTGACTGCGACGAAGACTAGACTAGACTTTCTGGGTTTTGAATTCGGGCAAGGGCACCTTCAAGGTCACTCAGAGAGCGATAAAGACAGCTATGCTTAGAGTTTGAGATCTCAAAACAAGTGGATTGGGAACTTCACACAAGCCATTGAATTTTTCTGGAGGTGTGTGTAGGTTTCCTTGCGATGTTTTCCCTTCACCGAAAAGCTCATGGTAAATTTTTATGTTATTTGGCAAATTTTTTTATATAGCCTGTAATATGTCCCACTGCTGGGCAAAGGCCTCCCCTTTCCTCCGCCATTCTTCCCTATCCCGGGCATGCATATTTCACACATATATTCCGAAAAACTCGACGACCAGATGGCCTAGTGGTCAGAGAACCTGACTACGAAGCTTGAGGTCCCGGGTTCGATTCCCGTGTCGGGGCAGATATTAGTATGAAAAATACGAATGTTTGCTCTCGGGTCTTGGGTGTTTAATATGTATTTAAGTATGTATCTATCTATATATGTATGTTTATCCGTTGCTTAGTCCCATAACACAAGCTTTGCTTAGCTTACTTTGGGACTAGGTCAATTGGTGTGAATTGTCCCATTTAAACTCAGAGGTAGGTAGAAGTCTGGGTTCGAATCCAGGACCCTCTGTTTGAGAGGCCATCCATATAGGTCAAACCACTAAGATACCACTTCAAGACGGATGGATAAGCAAGAAAAAAAGAGCTGCGTTTCGACCTTACGTACGGTAACCTAAAAGAAACGATAATTATTTTTAGCGTAGGAGCAGTTAACATTTAAGCATAATATCAAAAATGTATCGAGGTTACATTATAATTAATATTCGTCGTATAAAAGCACATTAATAACTGTATTTTGAGTTTTAACGAAATTTCATGCCATTTTTACGACAGCAAAGTATCGATGCTCCGTAATCGCTTTATAACAACGCCGTTTATGCATATTTCATGCAGTTTATTTAAGCCCTCGGGCAAGCATAATGACATTTCGGTGCTCTAACTAGCTCAATCTGACCAAAAGAGCTTTATGACACTGATATAGAGCTTCTATTCGAATAAACGCTGTATAAAGGTAAGTGCTTGCAGTATGCTTTCAGAAAGATGTGATTTTCCAAGAATTAAAGTATTACTCGAGTATTGAAGCTGATTTCAAGCGTTTGCCATACATTTGTTTAATTATGTAAAACAAAACTACGTAGGGTGAGTGGGGTGGGGGTAAGATGAAAAGCAGTGTAAGATGAAAAACACTTGGGTGCTACGAGTAGTTTTTCATCTTACACTGCTTTTCATCTTACCCCCACTCATTATACCTACTGCAGCATTATAGACACACAGACGGCTTTTTATGCTGCACTACCTAACAATAATAAAATTGTACGTCATCAGATTTACACACGCATACCAAATTTGATAGTTGGTTAAAAGGAACTTGCAAGATTTGTTTGAATCAATGATTTTAAGTAAAAATACGTCATGATGCTACAAGACAACCAAAAAACATGCTCCGAACACAGCTGCAGCTAACACCCATACAAGCTTTATATCCTCTTTCTTCCCATTATGACAGGCATACGATTGTCCTTTTCTTCCATGTCACGTCAGCATGAGAGACTACAATTGTTGCCTTTTATACGCTCGATTATCAGCGCGCTAGTAACACAATCTACCTATTTTAAAATAAATAATAATCTATAATAATACCCTGGCGGAAGACGCAGTGTAGGTAGGCCTCCAACAAGATGGAACGACGACCTGTGGCCGTATTGTTCAACGCTTTTGGCGCTTGCCTTCGCTTTCACCATCTCTTTCTATCATCCTTTTACCGCCGCCCATGGACACCCGCAACATTAAGGGTGTCACAGGTGCATTGCCGGCCCTTTGAGAGATAGATAGGCTACAATGAATTTTCAATAAAAGCGCGTTACAATTTCTTTATTTCTCTTCACGACAAAATGTAAAAATATGCGAAAATGCATTTCTACGCAAGGATGACTTGTTGTTTGCTTAAGTAGTACGTAATTTTATATTTATTTTATTATACACTGAAGTTCCCAATCCGCACTGGGCCCGCGTGGGAACTACGACCCAAACCCTCTTATTCTGAGAGGAAGCCTGTGCCCTGCAGTGGGACGTAATATAGACTGGGATGATGATAATGATGATGAAAGTGTGCTTCTGTGCATCCACCTGTATTTATCTGCAGATATAATCTTCACATCTGTCGGATTCTGTCAATAGGTATATGTCGGTGCTCACAGATACGCAGATAAAAATCTTACCGCATCTGCGTTGTGTGTGGTCCTTCATTGAATTGTATAGGGAGCGATATTGACAGATATCTGTTCAGATACAGATATCTTACCGCATCTGCGCTGTGTGTGATGGGCTTAATGTTTGTTTGTCTGTTTGTTTTTTGAGGTCAAATCTTGCACGTCCATATTCATCCACTGATCGAATTTATTTGAAATTCAATACAGGTATGCAAATTGGATGAAAATATCAGTTTAGTTAACAAAAAGTACAGCCAAAAAAAAATATTATTTTTAAAAACAAAAGTAATAAAAACGTGTTAAAAGCAAGTTAATGTCCTTCGCTATTACGACAAAACTAGACTATGTTTTCAACCTAGTTAATCCACTGCAGAACGAAATGCCAAAAGCAAATTAAACTATGCTGGAGCTTTTTAAAAATCATCATTACATCTGTCCTCCGTTTCTTTAAGAGCTTTATAAATTATTAATTAGACGACCATTTTCTGAACTCTTTGGATCGCAAGAAGCGAGCTAAAAGTAGGGAATTAATGTCATTCGGCAACTTCACAAATAAATATTCAAAACGTACCTAATTTTGAATGCGTCTTCGTCCAATGAAAGGAAAATTATGTAGTACTTCTGCTAAACGAACGTTTGAATATCTGTTTAGCAGAAGAATTCACTTATTTGCGTTTTTATTTACATTTGTCATTTACATTTTGTGGTTTCGTAGAATTTTCGGACGACATTGAATCGGACTGTTTGCAAATTAATGTCTGCCAAAATGAAGTACATTATTTGACTCAAATATTTTAAGATGCTAAGTACCAACTAAATTGAAATAAAAAATGTGAGAAAGTACATTTGAAAACCTTGAGCTTGTGCTTTATGGTGAAGGAAAACATCACGAGGAAGCCAGCACACACCTACGAAGAAATTCAATGGTGTGTGTGATTTTGCCAACGCACTGGGTCCGCGTGCGAACTACAGTCCAAGCCCTCTCATTCTGAGCCGAGCCCTGTGCCCTGCAATGGGTCATTATATGGGCTGAGAATATAATGAAGTACCTACTACACGACAGTATTTTTTTATGGAGAAACAAATAATTTTTAAATGTTCCTGAATTAAATGATTAAAAACACGTGCCTAAGACCTATGTATGTATATAACTAATACAAAAAAAACCAGCCAAGTGCGAGTTGGATTCGCGGACGAAGGGTTCCGTACCATTATCTATAAAAACGGCAAAAAAATCACGTTTGGTGTATGGGAGCCCCCCTAAAATATTTGTTTTATTTTAATTTAATACTTAATTTATTTTTAAAGTGAATATGTAACTAAATATTCTGTGAATATTTCAAGCGTCTACCTGTTGCCGTTATCAATATCGAGCAAAAACGAGCAAAAAAAATCACGTTGGTTGTACCTTATGGGAGCCCATTTAAATATTTATTTCATTCTAGTTTTTAGTATTTATTTTGTTGTTATAGCGGCAACCGAAATACATCATCTGTGAAAATTTCAATTGTCTAGCTATCATGGTTCATGAGATACAGCCTGGTGACAGACGGACAGATGGACAGCGGAGCCTCAGTAATAGGGTCCCGTTTTTACAATTTGGGTACGGAATCCTAAAAATAACAAACCGTTTACTTAAGTTAGTGTAAAGTCTGACCAGGAACAAAAAAACTCGCTTTAAGGACGCAGCCCCCCAATATACCCCTTCATACTCTCGCTATGACTCAATACAAGTGCATACCAGTTTGCATAACGACATAACGACAAAATAATTATAATGGAGATGACTATTATTATTATAGACCGGATATCTACGTAAAGATAGGATTATGAACATATTAGTAAAAACATGTTCATATTGAACACGGAACAGTGATCCAGCTAACGGAACATCGTTTACGAATACTTGTTTATAAAGAGTGAACTCTCACACCGCTTCACGCGCATAAAGGCAAGGTCACACCGTGAGTGATGTTGACGCGAGTCGCCTTTGACTCCGAGTCGCTCAAACGTCCGTCTGGCTCGAGGCGTGGGATGGAGCATAGTGCGGACTAGGATTTAATGATGCTTATGATATTCTTTAGGCCCAAAGAAAAAGTTAAAGTGATGTAATGGAAAAAATTTTTGGGGAAATGTGGTGTTGCATTTTAATAATTTAATTTAGAAAAATCTCCCTCATAATGAAAGGGCTTGGGCTATAGTTCCCACACGGGCCCAATGCGGATTGGGAACTTCACACACACAATAGAATTTTTTCGCAGGTGTATGCAGGTTTCTGTACGATGTTTTCCTTCGCCGTAAAGCTCATGGTAAATTTCAAATGTAATTTCGCACATAAATTCCGAAAAACTCAGAGGTGCGAGCCGGGATTTAAACCCACGACCCTCTGATTGAAAGGCCATAGGCCAAACTGCTAGGCCACCACCACGGCTTGTTTCCAAAACTTTAGTGTATCTAAATATAAAATAACAATAAAAATACATACTTTGCGGGATGGGTTGTACAGTCAAGGGCAAAAATATGTATACACTTTAGTACCTTGTCTATTTTTGTCATATTTGAACTGCCATATATGAACTGTCACAGTGGTTAAAGTGACAAGGTACTAAAGTGTATACATATTTTTGCCCTTGACTGTACTGGTATGTAAGGATACCCTGTATAAATGAGTATCCGCACAATTTTTTTTAAACAATTTTGTATTAAATAAAGACACTGTGGTGATGAAAATGTCATCACACCCAGACCACATATCAACCAGCCCATCCAATTTAGACTCATAAAAATTTCAAACTACAATCAAATAAATGCAACTAAAATCGGAACCCACAGTCAATAGTTAAGGCTATAAATACCGGCATCACCCGTCGAGACCGCCGCGCGGCATAATGATTCATTAAGTGCCTCCCCGGGATTACCTTTTTGTAATTGACTGATGATACGATGCTGTATCACTGCTTCTCTTTTATATGACGGCGTCAAGGGATAAGAGGCGGCGGGAAACTAATTAGGCAGTCAGTGAGAGTCAGTCGAGTGTCTCATTTAAGACGGGAACTATCATAGCCCCTTGAATAAGACAGGTACTTGGTCTTTAACGACTTCTTATTTGATGTCGTAATATTGATTGGTAGGGGGAAGAAAAAGCCACGTGTACTAAACTGTTTTGAACTTTTGATTTTGATACTTTTCGACTGTTTTAACAAAATTTTTTTTTTATATTTATCATTGATTCATCTATAGGAATACTAATAACAAGGTAATTACACTATGATAATTTTTGGAAACGTTTATTTAACTTTCATGGTTCCGAGTATGTAAGTATGTATGTAAGTTGTCTGCAATTCTTATAAATCGAATTTTACCCACTATTAGTGAATGGATAGACTTGAAATTTGGTTCAAATTTATGTAATTTGGTTAACATTCAAGTACCGGAAGATCTAGTAACAGAAGATGATGTTACAAGCCTTTTATTTACTCGTATACCTACTAACTCATTTTAAAATTTAAATTAAAAAATAAAAACTTTATAAGTTTATGACTGAGCTTGCTTTTTTAAAAAAAATACGTTAATTACCGATGTAGTAACGTCGTTTATCAACCAAATTAACCAGATCCACGTGCATAAAGATTGAACTAGCAGGAAACAAACAATAAAACGCATTTAAATGCTTGTTGCTCGGACCACACAAGTATTACTCCGTTCGTTGACCGTTACAGGCCGTACTATTATAAAAACGTGATAAAAATTGCAAAACCTCCACATAATACCGTGACACATGTACATGATATCACATATTAAGCTTAGAATTTGTTTACTGCGGCAAAAAGTAGTGCGTGCGATATCAAAGCAGATAATGAAGATAACTTTTTTCTAGTTCAGAACAAAATTTAAAGGATAAATGCAGACGGATGGACAGTGGAGCCTTAGTAATAAAGCCGCATTTCGAAAAACACAAGGCTTTGATTTGCTGCTAACTTCACTCGCTGTCTGTCAATTTGAGAGTTGCCAGCTGAACGAATGTGTATTTTTTTTTTAAATGAGTACCATCATTTTCTTGGTTAATTTGGATTTTTGTTGCAAATGGCGTTTTTTTTTGCATTATTTTTCAAAATTACTGCTAGCTCAAAAATAAGTTTAATACGTACTTGAAAACTTTAACACACCGCCAGCAAGTGAAGTGGCCAGCAAAACCATTTCATTTGTGCCGCAGGCACAATCGTCTTTAGGGTTTCATGCCCAAAGGGTGCCAACGGGACCCTATTCCGCTGTCTGTATATCTGTCTGTGTATCTGTCTGTCAATCCGTCCGTCAGTCACAGTGCTTTATCTCTTGAATCGTAATCTAAGTTTTGCACTTGAAATTTTCACCGATTATGTATTAAAGTGGCCGCTATAACAACAAAATCTAAAAATAAAATAAAATAAACTTTGAACTTTTATATATTTGAATGCGCGTGTGGCAGCCGCCGCGACATGTGGTTTCAAGAAGAAGGGCTACGGATTATTCCGAAACAATTCGAGCTAAACTCGATCACTGACGTGAGTTATCCGTATTATGTCGTTATAAATAAAATAAAGTTTAAAATTAAAGGGAGTGGTCATACAAGAAACGTGTTATTTACAGCGTTTTTAACTGCGTCAAAAGCAGATCGAACCTATGTTGTTCCGATTTTTATTTACCTATAAGTTTGCGATCTTAGTGGTTACATTTTGGCGATTTTTTACTGAATTGTTTTTAAAAAATTGTACGGAGGTACGGAATCCTTTATGTATGAGTCCGGTTCATACTTAACCGGTTTTTTGTTATATTATAATATAAATAAACAAATAAAATAAATATTAGGGGACAATCTTACACAAATCGACCTAGCCCCAAACTAAGCAAAGCTTGTACTATGGGTACTAGACGACCATAAACATACTTTTATAAATAAATAAATACTTAAATCCATAGAAAACATCCATAACTCAGGAACAAATATTCGTGCTCATCACACAAATAAATGCCCTTACCGGGATTTGAACCCAGGACCTCTTGCTTCGTAAGCAGGGTCACTACCAACTAGGCTAAAGCGATCGTTAAATACACACATAATACACACACCATGTCACCCCTAGGTAAATCCCAAAGAGAGTAGATAAAGCACACGTTATTTTTAAATGTTTTTGTTTCGAAATACGGAACATCGCCTTTATTGATGATTTTTATTTAGAAAGAAAGAGATAAAGAAAATTTTTATTCGTGATATAAAAAAAATAACAAGAATAAAACACATATAAAAAAAATGCACATACCACGAAAGGGTCCCAAATCAGCAAAGTGCCGATCTTGCGAAAGGCGCTGATCTTCCTTTGGGACCATCACGCCATCCATACATTGAAAAAACAATAAACATAAAGTGAAAACCGAACGCATAAAAATTTTAGTTACAAATAAAATAAAAAATGAAAAAATAACAAACAAGAAACCATAGAAACATAATCAATATCATCCAACACAATTTTAATCAAATAGGCATAAGCCAAAATTCCTTTACCCCTTAGGGCCATGAAACACAAACTTAGAAAAAAAAAATTAAAAAATTAAACGAATGCAACAGTGAAAAGATCGGCTGTACGGCTTTAAAACCTTTGCTTTTTCCAAGCAGTAAGAATTTAAAAAGATAACAACAATCAAGTTACCTATTTTATTATTAACCTAATAAAATAACTAATATAATATACGCCGCCAGGCGCCAGGCCACGCGAAATCCATATACGATTCCGTTTCGATCATTCGTTCATAGCACACACAATAACAGTTTTATATTGTTGGTTTGATTTTGATCATTTTACATCAGTAATTGGCAGAAAAATGAAAATAAAGTGGCAGCGCAACCACCGTGAACAAAAGTCGTGCGACCACGCGGTCAACATTGTGTAAACTATGCTGTTATTAAGAAGTGCAATTCATAAAAGTCAAAAGCAGTGTACCAAAGAAAGAAAGAACGGCCAATCAAATGGGGAAGCAGATACAGGTATGCATTATCCTTATCAGCTTTCATAATATAATATGACCCAACAAAAACGGTATGAAATGCAACAAGTTTAAACTTCCGTCTCTGCATTTAGACTTAATAAAGCATCTAAGGACATTCACATTTTATTTCAGTAGACTTAGATCAGTTTGGCAATCTAACCCTTAAAATTAGGAGATAATGTCATACATAATATGCTCCAAAATTATTCGCTCTGAAATAAAAATAACCAATCTAAAACTTGTAGACTAGTAATAATACAGATAAAAATCGATTGTTTCCCCTTGAATCCTCTCCGCCCTCCCAAACACACAGCAATTTTTTCGGAATTCCCGAAATAAAAAATATTCCTACCTACATACAGGAATCGTTTTCTAATTTATATGCGAAATTAAATTTGAAGTTTACTATGAGCTTTACGGTGAAGGAAAACTTTGTGAGGAATCCTGCACAAATATGTGAAGAAATTCAATGGTATGTGTGAAGTTCCCAATCTGCACTGGGCCCGCGCGGGAACTACGGCCCAAGGCCTCTAATTCGGATAGGGCCAGTGCCTTGCAGTGATGATGATGATGACAAAAATGTTCATATAGAGGTACAGGTTATTATCCTGACATTTCTTCAAAGACAAAAGCTATCGCAACGAAGTAAACTCATCACGTCATAACTTTCGTTTAGCACAATACCGCGTACCAGATAAATCCATTAAAGTTGCTTGGAGCGTATAAATTGAAACATCAAATACGTTTAATCTGAACAACGTAATGCTTTTTATTTTACAAACGCGTGTGTTCTACGTATATGACGCAAGCCATTGTGTTTTGAAAGTGCTCAATGTGGCACTCGCTTCAACTTAGGTAAGCTCGAAGAAGTTTGTATGGATATATGTTACTCTTTCATGCTAAAACTTTGCTCACCCGTGACCTTAAAGCACAACGCAAAGCAAGTCTCAAGGTCGCGGGTGAGCGAAGTAATTGATTCAATTCATTAATATGGACATCCGCAAAGTAACGCCTGATTCAATAAATTATCTAAAATGGTTAGTAGGATTTGAAATAAATGAAGTTATAGGCAAACATAGTTCATAACCTGGATTAACGTTCTAGAATACTTTTATCCGGGAATATGGTTAGTTCCCGTGGGATAACGATAAACGAATTCTTCGCAGACGAAGTCGCGGGCAACAGCTAGCTTTGGGTCGCAGACCTGTTCCAGCCGCAGGTGGACCGGGGCGGGGCAGACCTGCACACCTGGTCACTCAGAGGGCGATGGAGAGGGCTATGCTCGGAGTTTCTCTGTGGATCGCATTAAAAATAATAATGAAATAAATAAAGTCACTGACATTCAAAGAATCGCCAGACTCAAGTGGCTGTGGGCTGGGTACATCGCTCATAGAACAACTGCGTCTTGGGACCGGAAGGTACATTGTAGGTTTTAGGCCTCCAACAAGCTGGAGCGACTACCTGATTAACTTTGCGGGAACGCGTTAGATGTGGACGGCGCAGGACCGATCGACTGATGCCTTGAGGAAGGGCTATTTGTTCAGCAGTAGGTAGACGCCTTTCGGCTTAAATGATGATGGTGATCATTATTATTAACTCGGGAATCATATAGGTACGCATAAACATGCATACATTCCTCTTTAGGATTGTTTGAATCGAGTTTAGCTCATATTTTATGAAATAAAACACAAACAGGTTCTATTGAACTTGTGATCATCATGATTGTTAGGTACCTTGCATTAGATCTCAAAATTTATGTGTTCTGCATTTTTAAATACCTTTGCATACTTTTATTGACTCTGACCACTTTACTTTTATTAAGACTTCTAACTAAATATTCATATAAAAGACCAAAAAACGAGTTATAATTATCAAACGAATTTTAAGAGTGCCTTATTCCCACACAACTTTGAATAACACCAAAGAACTTAATTGTTTAATTACTTAAGTCACCCTATCGACCTCGACATCCTAATAAAATCCACTATTTATTGCTCTACTTCGCAAAATGACTTTAATTACAAAATTTATTGACAAAATCAAGGGAATTAAGTCACTAAAACCAGGTCCAAAATTATCAAACCAGTTTTTGCTGCATAAAAATTTTAACGCATTGGCAACTAAATTAACGCATTTGTTTAACCTTTAAGAAACGGTTGCATCCTGATTAATCTTACTAATATTATAAATAATTTAATTGAATCAAGCGTTACTTTGTGGATGTTCATATCAATGAACTGAAACCAATACTTTGCTCACCCGCGACCTTTAACCTTAAAGGTCGCGGGTGAGCAAAGTAATTGTTTCAGTTTCCTCACGATGTTTTCCTTCACCGTAAAGCTCATGGTAAATTACAAATGTAATCTCGCACATAAATTCCGAAAAACTCAGAGGTGCGAGCCGGGATTTGAACCCACGACCCTGTGCTTGAGAGGCCATACATCAAACCACTAGGCCACCACGGATTTATTTCTTTAACCCTAACCGTGCAAACGGCCCTAATCATCTCGTCTTGGTATTGGTTGACAATTAGGAATTTTGAAATAATAGTCACCACATTCTTATTTTTAAAACCTGTATTTTATTTAGTGCGACGTCAGATACGCGTCGAATTCATAACAAGCATTTTATATGCGATAATATAAAGGTGTTTATGAGCAAGCCTGCCGCGTTGCGGATTTAATGATTGCTTTATAAGGAAGGCGGCATGCTGTGTTGTGTAAGCATGTGCAATGTGCATCTCAATTTGCCTTTAACAAAATTGTTGATTAGCTCTCGAGGGTTATTACATCTAATCTAATACCTTTAAACGAGCAATTCTTGTATATATGTATATATATATATATAATCAGGATCTCGGAAACGGCTCCAACGATTTCGATGAAATTTGGTATGTGGGGGTTTTCGGGGATGAAAAACTGATCTAGCTATGTTTCATTTTCAGAAAATCGCTTTTACTCGTGTTTTCCGGCTATTTTTGTTTGCATTAGAATATAAAGCTAAATTTCGCCGACTTCGAGCAGATCATAATGGCACATTAGAAATGGGGTGGACGCGGATCCAGCCGACCTCGGTTCGATACCACGTTTTTTTTCAAGATTTTTAGTTTTTTTTTTAAGTTTATTTTTTATGAGAAAACGTCAAGTTTCTTCTTTTGTGAGAAAAAGTTACTTTTTTGTGAGAAAAAGTTACTTTTTTGTGAGAAAAAGTTACTTTTTTGTGAGAAAAAGTTACTTTTTTGTTAGAAAAAGTATTATAGGGAACGTGCAATAACTATAGGCGGCAGCACTAATGCGACAGAAGAGACACTATGCGGACAGTAAAACAAACTTATCAAGGTAAAACATTCAAATTGATGGCACTCTTATGGCACCAGTTGGCAGCACCGTCTATGTGCACGTTCCCTATTGGGAGCACAGAACAGGAAAAGCCGGTTGTCTGTAAAGTCGGATTACGGACGATAGTTTAACGTAACTCACCCCCCCCCCCCTCCGGTGTTTTTGTCAAATATCTTGAAAACGGTGCATCCTACGGCAAAATCAATGAAATTTTCATCCCCCCTTTAATGCCCCCGTGCTCCCTCCCCCGCATCCCCTCACCACCCCTCACCACCCACCCCCCACCCCTCCGGTGTATATAATCAGGATCTCGGAAACGGTTCCAACGATTTCGATGAAATTTGGTATTTGGGGGTTTTCGGGGATGAAAAATTGATCTAGCTTGGTCTTATCTCTGGGAAAACGCTTGGTACCGAGTTTCTGCCCGAGCAGAGCTCGGTCGCCCAGGTACTGCTGAATAAATGCTCAAATTTATAAATTTATTCAACGTGCGATAATAATGTTTGCAAAAAATATTATTTATTTCCGTCTGCAGGTTATAATTTAATATTTATAAACAGGATATTTTTAGGATTCCGTAGTCTTACAAGGAATCTTTATAATTTCGCCATGTCTGTCAGCCTGTCTGTCTGCACATCTACGACTGAGGTTAAAGACTTTTAGTGCTTAAAAACTGTAATTTTGCATGGGTATATAAACCACACGGACAAAGTGGTAAAGTTTTGAGAAGCTATTTTTTTTAATTTAGGGATAGGTTTGGACTTATAAAGTGTTAATTTTTGAATCAAGTGTCCCCCTCTATTAGCTAAATTTTAAGCTTGAAATTTTTTTAAATATTCGTGGTGGTAGAAAAAAATCGTCGTATATATAACGAAAAAGAAAAACTAATAGGTAATAGGTAATAACGGGCTAATTTCCGCAACTCGACGTCTTTTACGCGCCTATTTTGCGTAACTGGCTGTAGGCACTATTCATGCCAGCCCAACTCCATAAGGAAGCCTAGCAGACCCTTCACGTTGCCGACGACTTCCTGGAGCGACCTCGGTGTCCCGAGGTGTAGTGCCCTGTAGCTCGCCACACTAACACACTCCAGCAGGACGTGTGAGGCCGTTTCTTCCGCCTCCATGCACGCTCTGCATAGGGGGCTGTCTGTAACACCTAAATTGTGTAAGTGTTTGTTAAGTAAGGCATGTCCAGTTAGAGCCCCAACCAATAGTCGGAGCTGAGTTCTTCCATAACCGCGAAGTTTGCGGGATAATCCGGGGTTGATCTTCGGAAGAGCTTCTCTGGTCTGCCTGCAGGTTACTAGGTTTGTCCAATATTCTTGGTGCATTACCTTGGTGTTGTGGCGCAACTGGCCGCGCAACCATCCGAAAGGCAGGGGCAGAATGGGTTCAGGTCCATAGACCCTCAACTCCGATCCCTCCCTCGCCAGTCGATCGGCCGCGTCGTTGCCTCGCGATCCACTGTGACCCTTTATCCATTGAAGGGTAATGGTGTTTGTCTCACTTACCTTCGTCAGAGCTCGATGGCACTCGTATATTAGCCCCGATGTCATAGTGTTGCTCTGCAGGGCTTGCAAGACCGATCTGCTATCAGACAGTATACGGATTGGAAAACCCTGTACCTCTCTGGAGTTAATCGCTGTTATTGCCATTATGATACCCATGCATTCCGCCTGAAAGACGGTATTATGGATCCCCAATGGCGATGAGATGTTGATATTCAGGTCCTCTGAATGTACTCCAGAGCCTGTACCTGTTGACGTTTTCGATCCATCCGTGAAGATCCTCAACTCCTTGAGGTTGAGGCCCTCCCCTGGGTCTTCGTGTAATTGTATCCTATATTTTTTGTCGAATACGTACTGTTTAGGTATCCTGTCGGTGACCGCTTCGATGAGCGGCTCCCTATTTACCAGTACACCCAGTATTCCTGTGTGTGTTACATTCACGTTCCTCCATAGGTTCAGCTTCCTGAGCCTTACCGCAGCCGCTCCCGCTTCCTGTTGGATAAACAGATGCAGCGGCGGCAAGTTCAGTAGGGCTTCCAGGGCCGCAGTCGGAGTAGTCCTCATGCAGCCCGTAGTCGCCATGCAAGCCAGCCTTTGAAGTCGTTGCAACTTTGCTTCAACGGTGATCAGCTTGGTTCTCGGCCACCACACCACTGCACCGTAGCTGATAATGGGCCTGATGACTGACTGGTACAGCCACAGAGTGATTTTCGGGGATAGTCCCCACCTTTTACCTATCATTCTGCGGCACTGCCAGAAGGCTATTGTAGCCTTGTCGATCTTGCTGTTGAGATGGTTGCTCCAGTTCAGTTTACTATCAAGAATGATTCCCAGATACTTTACCTCCGAGCTGAACTGTAGCTCCGTACCAAACAGTCTAGTGGGGTTGTAGCTGCCCAATAGACGTTTGTTAGTAAACATTACCTGTTCCGTCTTCCTGGGATTGACGGTCAGTTCGTTGTCTATGCACCAATTTTCCACAATTCGTAGCGCCTGCTGCGTAACATCGCACACGGTACTGCTGACTCTGCCGCTAATTAAAATAGCAATATCATCAGCATACCCGATCGTGAAGTAGTAGTGCTGGTTCAGTCTGGCTATGAGGTCATTAACTACTAAGTTCCACAGCAGTGGGGAAAGCACCCCTCCTTGCGGACATCCTCTGGCTTCCAGTGCATGTTGTGTCTCAGATGACGCGAGTTTGACGACTCTTTTACTGAGCATGTTATCTATCCAGTCGACCTATACCGGATGCACTCCGTGTTTGACCAGGGCCGACGTGATGCTGGTGAAGTTGGTCTTGTTAAAAGCTCCTTCGATGTCAATGAAGGTGCCGAGACACATTGATTTGTTTTCAATGGCCTCTTCTATTTTGCTGACCACTGCATGTATAGCTGACTCTGTTGATTTACCTTGACTGTACGCATGTTGGTGTGAGTGTAGGCGCACTGTAGCTAGGGCATTCTCTCTCAGATCCCGGTCACACAGCCTTTCTAGGGTCTTCAGCAGGAATGACGTGAGACTAATAGGTCTGTGAGATTTGGGTTCCGAGTAGTCACTTTTCCCCGGTTTGGGAATGAAAATTACCTTTACCTCCCTCCATCGCTTTGGTACATACCTGTGAGCCAAACAGGCCACAAAAACGGTGGTGAGCCTTTGGATCAGACGGTTACCTCCCCACTTTAAAAGTGCTGGGAAGACCCCGTCTAATCCTGGAGATTTGAAGGAGTTAAAGCTGTTGATAGCCCATACAACCTTTGATGGACTTACTACCTTGAGTGCATAATCCCAATGCTCCTCTGTTGTGTCTCCGTCCTCCTCGAGCCAATCAACCGATTGCATGATATGGCAGCCTGGGAAATGCGTTTGTACCAGGATGCACTCTGTTTCCTCCGGCGTGCTCGTGAAGGTGTTGTCTGGCTTTTTCAGGGAGCCCCCCAACTGGCTAGATTGGTTTGCTAAGACTTTCCTTACCCTGTTGGCCTGTACGCAGGTCTCTATGCTGCTGCAGAATTTGCGCCACGAATCGGTGCTTCTATACCTCAATCGCTTCTTGTATCTGGACTTAGCTTCCCTGTACCTGTCCCAGTCCAGATCGGCGCATGTATTCATTGCTCTGTTAAGAAGCCGCCTTACCTTTTTCCTGAGTCTTTCCAGTTCAGGCCCCCACCAGTTTATTTTACTTGTGTTGTCTGGTGGGGTTGATAAGGGACATGCAGTTTGGTAGGAATCTATAATCTTGTCAGTTAGCATACCTACCTGTTCTTCTATCTGTCCTGTTCCCACGAGTCTGTCTGGACATGTCTGCTCGCTGAGCAGCTGTTCCAGTCTCTCGGCATATTTCACGCGGTTGGTTTTGCGTGGATTACGCTTAGGGGTAACTGGGACTGTACTTACTTGCACATCGAAGCGTATCCATCTGTGATCTGAGCATGATGCCTCGTTGGATACATGCCAGTTGGAGATGGTTCCCGAGGCCGCTTCTGTGGCTAGTGTTAGGTCGATGATTGTTCTACTACGTCTGTTCACGAATGTAGGTTCAGAACCCACGTTCATGATCTGTAGATTAGTGGTCATCAGATATTCAACTAAGAGCTTACCTCTCTCGTTTGTTGTCTTCATTCCCCAAAGGATGTGATGTGCGTTAGAGTCCGTGCCAATAATAAGTTGCAGCCCGGCCTCTTCGCAGTATGTTATCAGCCGTGTCATGTCGTGTGGCGGAGGCGCGTCAGCTTCAGGCATGTAGGCCGACGCAATTACCATCTCCGGCAGGCTGTGGTCTTGCGCCCTGTGCAGCTTTATGGCGCACAGGTCTCTAGAACAGAAGCTCGTCAGAGTTTGCGCATGTATATTCCTGGAGATGTAAATACAGGCCCTAGAGTTTTCCGGGCCCGTATATGTAATAATCTTACCTCCAGCATTCCGGAGTCCGCATATGGTGCCATTCCTAACCCACGGCTCCTGGATCAGTGCAATGGCTGTTGTGTTGACCTCCAACCATTTCCGCGTCTGAGCCGTTGCGGTTACGCTGTGGTGGAGGTTTGCTTGGAGGACTTTACAAGACGGGTGAGTTGGGCAAGCCATCATCCGACAGCACCTCCATCTCCTCCGCCTCTATCCCCCCTATGGCCAGGTTGCCCAGGCCCGCTGCACAAGCCCCTTCCTCCGACTCCCGAAGCAGTTCCTCCTCGTCCACTGCTTCTACAGTCTGGGATTTAGGGCTCGACTGCATCACAGGGGTTGGCACAGGGATACCCGAGATTACTCCCGACTCCCCTCCCTCTGCCTGCCCTCCGTCATTGGCGTCCTCCACTCGGTCGTCATGCTCCGTTGGCAGGTGCTCGGTAAATTTACCTTTCGGACCCTGGAACTTCACGTACACCGACCCCAGCAAATAGCAGAGTCGGCGCCCACGATCAATCAGGGTCTGCACCACATCCTCAGGAGCGCTGAAGATCAGGAACGTGTTATCGTCCTGTCTATCGACCTTATGGAGGATCCAGCTATCCACCCTTGCCCACTTGTTCTGGAACCGCAGCGTACGTCCCACTATCCAGATATCCGGCTGTTTACCTGGCAGTAGGACGCCGCAGCGGACCAGCCTAACGAGGTCACACTGGCGTTTGACCATCAGTTTGGTACCCGCGGACAAGGTGAACTCCGAAACTATCCGTGTGAGATATTCCACGGTTTCGTGGTTCTCACACCACAGTTTCAGAGCCCCGTTGGCGTATGTCGGTTTACCCTGAAATACAGGGTTCACTGGCACGTCATTGGTCGCATCTACGGCGTCACTGTGAAGACGCCTCTGTAGAAGGACCTGTATCTCATCAGCGGCCTGTGCAGTCAAGGGCTGTCCAGTCGCAGTTGTCACCGCAACCAGTAAGTCCGACCGCACTGCCTCTGCATACGGGACTTGGGTTCCGCCCACCAGCCTCGGCTTCTTGGGATCACCCCTAGGCGACTGAGTGTCGTCGAGGCGCACCCTTTTGGCCGGTGCTCGGGACGTACTTCCACCTCCCGCCTTACCCTTCGCCTGCGCCTTGCCGCGTTGGGTGCGACCAGCTGCCTGGTTACCCTGGCCACTTGCCGCCCCCTTCGCGAACTTGACGGACCCCTTAGGTTTGGGTTCATTGGCTTGGGCTGCCGCAGCGCGCTTGGCAGCTTCCGCCTCCATAGCACGCTTCTTTTGACGTTGGCGCTGCCTCTTGCTTTTACGCTTGGGCTCAGGTTCACCCCCTGGTTGGGAGGACCCCGCTCCACTAGCGCCTCCCTCCGACTTGCCGGGTTTCCCCTTGGCCCGTCGTCGGTCGACAAGAGTCCACGCCTCGTCAAAACGTTGGAGGGCAGCCACCTCTTCAGCCGTGCGGATTCCAGGTTGCCCCGGTATCCTGGCGACCTCGAGGATGGCACCCTCTGGCTTAGCGCCACCCTGAGGTGGCACTGAGCCTGTAGGGTATGCCGTCGACGTGGACGGCCTTGGTTCCTCCGGTTTCCCGGTTTCCCCTCGGCCACCCACGGACTTGCGCTTTGTGTGTGGTGGCGCCGCCCTAGCAGCACCACCCCCGTGTGTGTGTATGTTTGCTGAGGTCAAGGTCGACTTCGCTGCCTTGCCTCCGCTTGTGGAGGAGGGCGGTCCCACTTTCATGGTACCACTCCCCCGCTGTGTTGGTTGAACCCGTGAGGGCTGCTTAGTAGACGGACCCGCTTTCGCGGTTCCGGCCACCAGTAAGGTACCGTCCGGTTTCCCTTCAGGTCCCTGTGGGGTCTGGGATCTATGTTTGTCCATATTTCCAGATTAAGTTTTCATCCACTGCGCTCCCTACCCTCCATGGAGCCCGCAACATTGGGGATGCCGTATCGACACCGGGGCTACGCAGTAGATATAGATGTGGCAGGTTGGGTTCCAAACGCGACATCGGGAACTACAGATGCCGGCTGGTGACCGCGATCCCACGGCCCCCAGTTGTTCCGAACACCCTTGCTCCGTCAGCATGGCCGGACCCCATGTCCTCCCAGAGGACCCTCCCCCATCTCGCCAGCGTAAAGCACCCAGCTCATCCGTGCAGTTACGCATGTCCATTTCCCCGCAGTGGCTAGCTACAGGGCTACCGTTTAGCCTGAAATCCGGACCAAAGAGGGCGTGTTGTCTCCCGGAGTTACAAACCCCGACCCCGTTTGACTCAACCCCCCAGGACTCCTTCATCCCTGCGTACGGCGATCAACTGCGCAGGACACACGCAGGTAGGCATTTGCGATAGAAATCCACCGGGTCACCCACTATACCCGGCAGATGGCCTGTCATACTTAGCTACAGCAGTCCGGGGTAGATGGTAGTATGCGGCGCCCGTTTTCGACCACAGTATTTCCAGGGTGTGCGACCCATTCCAAAAGAGATTAGACATCACTCGACCGCTGCACAAGACAACTTAGAGGGAGGGGTTGACTAAATTCCTTTTTTAGGGGGAAAGGGAGGGAAGTGGGAAGGGAGTGAGGGGGAGTTGATATTTACTGCGCAAGGCCACAGAAAGAAAAACAAAAACCAAAAACACGACACGTGATTCAATCTCCGTTCCCCGTCCCCCAGAATCATGCGCAATAAACATCAACCAGGGAGGGGAAGAGGTTGGCCAACTCTTATTTTTTTCCCTAAAAATCGCCCTGCGCAGCAGACGAATGACGCCCTATGAAATGGGTTCGCCCCCAAGCCCGTGCGTCAGCGAGCTGAGGGCGACGAGGACGCGTATGACAGACTTGACAGAGGCGAGCCAATAGCTTAACGCCGCACACTTAAGCGTACTCACCCCGCCCTACACCCCAAAAAAAAACTAACACAATTTTAAAGCTTGTTAGTACGGAACTCCACTAAAGGACATAATTTTTAGATTTTACTTTTTACCTCTAAGTTTTTCGGAAGTATTGAGCTTTACGGTGCAGGAAAACATCGTTACACCTGCGAAGAAATTCAATGATGTGTGTGAAGTTCCCAATCTGCAGTGGGCCCGCGTGGGAACTACGGCTCAAACCCTCTCATCCTGAGGGGAGGCCCGTGCCCTGCAGTGGGACGTATACATAAATAGTGATGATACTTTTTTCCGTATCCAGTAATTATGTTCTAACTACGATGCCTAACTCCCTTTTAAGGCGGATTTTATTGATTTCCAAATTTTACGACAGTTTTGGTCACATTAAGCTTTAACCTTCATAGGGTTTCAGTCGTAAATCGAGCCATCTATCATTTCTTAATCCTCAGGTGTAATATCAAACAAGCTTTTTTTATGGATGATTAAATTTAATCACTATTCATATGGCTATTCTCATTCGAATGTTGAGCCTTTCTTTGATTTTATCGATACCATTATTATAAGAAATGTACGAGTATCGTAAAATTTTATTGAACGGCCAATTTGACGAGTATAAACAAAAATGTCGGATTTTGACCGTTTACGTGTTTGGTCAGAATTCTGAGGATTAAACGACTGGCTTGGACAGAAACAGTCAAACTTTTTTACTTAAATATCTTACTGCCATTCCATAATCTATCCGTCTTCAAGTCTCTAACATCATCGACATAAAGTTCCGAATCGTAAAACCATTTCCAGACCATAATAACATTTTCACGCGCTGGCAACATTGTGTTCGAATGCTATAAAATTATATAACCCTGTGTATTTGTAAGCATAAAATCGTTAGCCCTTTGTGCGGACGTCCTGTTGGGCTTATGCGCTCTCGTATAATTTTAATGCCCTTATTAGTTTAGATTTCACAACACGTAAACGGGGTTCAAATGGTTTATTGTGCACATAAAATTAATATTTTTTTGCATTCACCCGCGAACATTTTGTTCCGGAACGAAGAAGCTTTTAAAATTTAACGTGTTAACGTTATCATCGAAAAGCAAGCTGCATTTATAAAACTTAAGTAGGTACTTTAAATTTTATGATCTTACATGAAGCCACTTACTTTTTTAAGCTAATGTAACATTCTAAATAAATGAACCGAAAAAATTACTTTGCTCACCCGCGACTCTAACAAAGCGAAAAAAGCAAAGCTTAAGGTCGCGGGTGAGCAAAGTAATTGTTTCAATTCATTAATATGGGCCTCCGCAAAGTAACGCCCGATTCAATAAATTATTCAAGATAAAATAATTCAAAAAATTGTTGAGATATTTCAATAACTTATATTTAATAAAAATGAAATAAATTCTTTTCAAACGACGAACGGTATTGAAAAACTTTCATGAAACTCTTGACTTATTGCGAAAAAACTTATCTGAAAACTTATGCTCATTCGTTTTAGTTGAGCAAAGATATTACTATATTTGTGTCAATAACCTTAAATTTCAATATTTCTGAACTACAATAAACGTCTAAAGGAATAAAGATAATTTATTGGATAAAAAAAGTATTTTTAATGGCCCTGGTAGACTAGTGATTCAATCTATAATAACCTCTCAAGCAGAGTCGTTGGGTTCGAATCCGGGCTCGTACCTATGAGTTTTTCGGAATTTATATACAAAAGTACGTTTAAAATTTACCATGACACAGCTGCCAAGAAATTCAACGATGTGTGTGATGTTCCCAATTCACAATAGATGTGGGTCAGGTGTGGAAACTATGGCCTAATCCCTCCCATTCCGAGAGGAAGCCTTTGCCCTGCAGTTGGTTGGTTGGTTGGTTGGTTATATGCGTATACATAGACTGGGATGATTCAGGCATTATTTAACGGTGATCCATATCAATGACTTATCACCTTGTTCTTCCGCTACCACACGTGCACGACAGGATTATAATGTGTGACATAAACATATATAGAATCACTAGCTGACCCGGCGAACTTTGTTCCACCTTAGAGGCAAAAAAAATGAAACCCATCCTCATACATCTTCTTGCAACGCGTTCGCCTCTCTCTTGCAACTGGCCTACGCCGCTCATGTACCTACTTACATTGCGTAATCCTTTTTCGTGTATGCAGCCGGCGTTCATCGATTTATTAGAAAAATTAAGGGGTGAACCACACTTAACATTTAGGGGCACACAAAATTTCATGAGAATCGGTCGAGCCATTTTGGAGGAGTATGGTAACAAACACGAGAATTTTATATATAAGATAAATAAATAATCCCAGACTCCTCCACTTCCACTAACATCGTAATATTTCACACAGACGTATGTAGCATGACGTACATGACTGTGTACATTAGTAGCAGAGGATCAAAATAATAAGGTTATAGTACATAACAATACACAACAAGACAAGATGAGATGAGATGGATGGATGGATGTTGGATGGTGGACCGATATGTTTGCCGAGCCTTGGTGGAGACCTATGTTCAGCGTGATGTCTTTCGGCTGCAATTATGTGATGATGACATAACAATACGAGTGTATTTTGTATTTAATTGTCACCATATTCAAGTTGCTTATGTCAAAAATATGAAGGCTTCATCTCAATTGTTCTTCTCTTTATTGCTTGATTGCGTAGGGAGCCATGGACATTGGAAGTGCAAGCAAAAAAGGTACGTTTCACGTTTACTCCGTTTATTTCCCGGACAATTAAACTTGTGATTTATCACAAATCGAATTCGGACAGTCTGGCACCGAGTAGAACTAATAGACCAGTTTATTTGGGGATAGTTTTGTACTGAATCAAGGATTTGTTGACCAAAGTTTGAAGCTTACGATCAAGTCGGTCAAAGTATACACAAGATTTGCTCGATTTACAAACTTTCTATTAGTTGTTATACTAATGATTTGATCCCTTTACATTTAGAATCCAAAAATTATTTTATATATTTCAAACTAAATACAAACTGAAATATAGATGCACAGAAAAAAACCCCCGAAAAAAGACCAATGCTGGGAATCGAACCCAGGTCCTCAGCGTACCGTGCTGCGTGCTTACCCCTACACCATCACTGGTCTAGAGGTTAGCGACGAATCTTTCCCATACATCGTACATTTCAGTCTGTTATAATCACTTTATGCAGTGATAAAGCGCTTATCTATGTTATGCCCTCTACCGAGAGACTTTAACACTCCTTCGGAGCTAACCGCTCACCTGGACCAAGAGATGGCGCTACTGTGCAACTTTAAACAAGTCAGATATGAAGTATCTTTTTTATTTATTTTTCAACTTCATTTTTTATTACTTTTACGGTCATCCCATGAAACCATATATTTCAAACTAAATACAAACTGAAATATAGATGCACAGAAAAAACCCCAGAAAAAAGACCCATAATATATGGTTTCATGGGATGACCGTAAAAGTAATAAAAAATGAAGTTGAAAAATAAATAAAAAAGATACTTCATATCTGACTTAATTATTTTATACTTAATTAAAAAAGTGTAAGTATAAAGACTATGGTAAATTTCAAATGTAATATCGCACATAAATTCCGAAAAACTCAGAGGCACGAGCCGGGATTTGAACCCACGACCCTTTTTTTGAGAGGCCATAGGCTAAACCACCATTTCATCATCAACATTATAAAAACTTTGAATGTCTAAGTCAAGGTATTGGTTGTTTTTTTCTTTTTGAACCTTTAGAAGATATTTTTTACGAAATATTTATGGTTTCAGTTTTAAGTCTAATTTTACGACTTTTTTTTTTTCTGTCTGTCAATGCACGTTTGGAAAAAAAACTTCCATCAGAATATAAACGTGTAGAATATGTAGGGACAGAATACAATAATTGGGAACAGATAACCTGATTCGAAATGAGTTTTCCTAGAGAAAAACGTAACGTTTCTGAGTGCTTTAAAGACATATTGTTCACTCAGGAGGGGCACGGGTCGTAACAAAATAAAAAAGGTTTAATCGAATAAGCGGGATCTCTCCCGAGGGACTATTAAACGGATACCATGCACGCCAGCACAATCTTATTCAGTAAAGTCTTAAGTATATTAATTACGATAGCACTTCTTCCCTTTAGGTTCCGAAGGGTGAGTATTGTACCCATTTTATTTTGACTGACAGCATCAATTAGTATTTGACGCGGCGGTGTAGCGTTACAAAGGGACCAGATAACACAACGGAGCTTGCCAGTAATGGATTATCAATATTAAAATATGCATTTAAGCGGGAATTGGAAAAAGTGATAGAGGGATAGTTCTCGAAATGAAGACAAAACTAAAATTTTTGCTAAATCTAATTGGTTTTGCTGTACTTGTAGTAAACCTATTGATGTTTTAAAATTTGTGGCCCATTGTTCATAATATGCCAGAAGCAAAATAATTCTCTTTTTTGAAACATTGTCATAATGTAGAATTATTCAAACCCATTGAATAAAATAGTTTAATACAGATGAATTTCATGAATTAATATAACGTTGTTTATTGAAACTAATAAAGAGTAAGGTTTTCATAGAAATATTATATTGCCTTGTCCGAAATATGTGTTTTTTCTCAATTAAAGAGAAACGTACCAACCTGATTTGTAATAGTGTTTTTTCACCATCAACGCTTTAACGTACTTACAACCTACAAATAACTGCAAATAACTAAACGCAATAAGCTAAAAATAAAACGTTGCGTGATTTCAGTCACGCAATAAAAACAAAACGATTTTGTTTTCTTGCTAGGAATTTCGGTGAAATATTTGGGTACTTTCAGTTGCAGAGGTAAGCCGCGGGACCACAGCAGGCCAAACACTGCACGCTAATGTACCGGTACAGACTAGCTGTCTAACCGCTGAGATAAACTACCAGTGGCGTGGCCCTATAACAAATCGATTCCCACCGGATTGTGCATTTTTTTACGTTATAACAAGTATTGTGTAGACTAACTGCGAGGATCCTAATATATAATAAGAATAATAATAATTAAATAGTTTATTTCCCTAAAAATTACGAGGACAGTTGAAATCTCATGGAAAAGCAATAGGTTTTACATGTAATTTATAAGAGCAACGAATTTCCAATCAGGATTTGACAGGTCCCTACACTAGCCTAGCCACACTATCCTGTCTCGTAGGTAAATCAATATCTAACATACGCTTCTCTTACTCTTCGGGTTGCCTAACTGCTGCTGTACTTAACCTTTTATACAACTCTACTTCAGCTTAAATTTACCCATAGGGTAGACTCGAAGGGTGTTAGTTAACAGGATCCTATGTAAAGCGGTTCGCTATCTGTCTATCCGCACATTTTTAGACAGCTCTGTCTCTCTTTTGGTTGTAACAGAAAATAGTAAAAATGAAATGTAAGTAGTTTCCATTCATAAAAATTGGCTGTAACTATGCGGTGATTCAAAACCACTTGTTTGAATCATCTTTGGATGGTATTTGTTATTGGAATACTGAATATATTTTTATTAACAACATTTGTAAAAGCAGGTTCCATAACTATCATAACAATCATCTTGATGTGCTTTACGTAAGCGCAAGTTGCTTTAAAAAATAATTAATCTAAACTAAACTTTTTTTACTGTTTACTTCTAAAATACAAACCAAACGCCCGTATGTGCCGCCCGAACGCCACCACAAGTGGGCCAAACTCTAGAACAGATTAAAACTTGTGATGAATCGCTATTTCGTTTCCCACTCCAACTTCTAGATGCGGGAATGTGCTTTATGTGTGAAAATGTAAATACTAAGAGAACTTTGCGAAGGAAATCGCGTTCGTTAAGTGTTGACAGAGACTTGTCGGCTTTCCCTAGTAGATTATTTGAAGGATTTGCTTAATGCTATGCGCTTGCTTGTGTAAAGGATTAAGCAAAGCCAACGTTTGGTTTTGAACTCCCGGTTTTATCTATTAATGTTTTGCAGCAGTTTCGTTTGCAAAATTGCCTTTGGAATGATCAATGGTTTTGAAATTGGTTCGAATGTTTGAATTGTGTTAAAGAGTTGCTTGACGTCATTCTTTGAAGTAGGTACAGTCAAAGATACTGAATTGCGTTCTATGTGTGCGTTAATATTCATTTCAGCATGGTTGGTAGGTTTGACTGAAAACATCTGCAAATGTTTTTCAATATTTTTTTAACTGTGGATGTCAAACAAAACATTGGTCTATTTTTAAAGAATACGGCATCAAAGACGGGATTTCATCTTGAATCAAACATTTCAGCATATTTTTTATAGGGGCGTTCAGTAAATAACTAATCAAACCAACCATCATACTGAAATATTACAAATCTATTTTAAAACACTTCATATATAAATATATTTTTATATTTTTATATAAAGTCTCTGAGGCGCGATATACGCCAGTTTAATACTAATAGTATTGAAGTGGCGATAGAGCGCAACAGAGGCTCTAAAGTTTTTGCCAAGAATCTGTCTGTTGGGCAAAGCCAATTGGCAAAGTTAAAGACCGATGAAGGTAGGATCGTGACCTCTAAACCGGAGCTATTGTTAGAAGTTGAGAAGTTCTATGGACAGCTGTACACATCAACGAAGAAACCTGTCATGGATCTAGCTGAAGACCCGAGAGCTAGATTAACCCGGTACTATACCGAAGACATCCCGGACGTCAGCCTGTACGAGATTAGTACGGCTCTCAAACAACTAAAGAATGGCAAGGCCCCTGGTGATGACGGAATAACAGCCGAGCTTCTGAAGGCGGGTGGAAAACCGATCCTCAAAGCCCTTCAGAAACTATTCGATACCGCCATCCGTGAAGGGAAAACACCAAAAGCATGGAACAGAAGTGTAGTGGTGCTGTTCTTCAAAAAAGGCGATAATACCTTATTGAAGAATTATAGACCCATTTCACTTCTGAGCCATGTTTACAAGCTGTTTTCGAGAGTCATCACGAATCGTCTCGCGCGCAGGTTAGACGACTTCCAGCCTCCCGAACAAGCCGGGTTTCGAAAAGGCTTTAGCACCGTGGACCACATACATGCGTTGCGGCAGGTTATACAGAAAACCGAGGAGTATAACCGCCCCCTTTGCCTGGCATTTGTGGACTACGAGAAGGCCTTCGATTCGATCGAGACTTGGGCTGTACTGCAGTCTCTCCAACGGTGCCAAGTAGACTACCGGTACATCGAAGTGCTGAAGTGTCTGTATAATAACGCCACAATGTCCGTCCAACTTCAGGATCAGATGTCGAAGCCCATTCTATTGCAGCGGGGAGTCAGACAAGGAGATGTTATCTCTCCGAAACTGTTCACCGCTGCACTAGAGGATGCGTTCAAGACTCTGGACTGGGAAGGGCGTGGCATCAATGTAAATGGCGAATACTTCACTCACCTTCGATTTGCCGACGACGTGGTGCTTATGGCTGAGACCTTGGAGGACCTCAGTGCGATGCTCGCTGACCTCGGAAGAGTCTCCGAGAGAGTTGGTCTTAAATTGAACATGGACAAGACGAAGGTCATGTCGAACGCCCATGTTGTACCAACTCCCGTCGTAATCGGAGATACTTTGCTCGAAGTTGTTGACGACTATATCTATCTGGGACATACAATCCAATTGGGTAGGTGCAACTTCGAGAAAGAGGTCAATCGACGAATTAGACTCGGCTGGGCAGCGTTCGGGAAGCTCCGCAATATCTTGTCATCCGATATACCGCAGTGTCTCAAGTCAAAAGTCTTTGACCAGTGTGTGTTGCCAGTGATGACTTATGGCACTGAGACGTGGCCGCTGACGATGGGTCTTATAAGGAAGCTCAAGGTCACTCAGAGGGCGATGGAGAGGGCTATGCTTGGAGTTTCTCTACGGGATCGCATTAGAAATGATGAAATCCGCGCGAGAACTAAAGTCACGGACATAGCTCGAAGAATCGCTAGACTTAAGTGGCAGTGGGCAGGGCACATCGCCCGTAGAACTGACGGCCGATGGGGCCGAAAGGTTCTCGAGTGGCGTCCGCGGACCGGAAGACGCAGTGTAGGTAGGCCTCCGACAAGATGGAGCGACGACCTGGTGAAGGTAGCGGGAACGCATTGGATGCGGATGGCGCAGGGCCGATCTGTTTGGCGAGCCTTGGGGGAGGCCTATGTTCAGCAGTGGACGTCTTTCGGCTGAAATGATGATGAATGATGATATATAAATATTGTTAAATAAATGTAACTAAGTAAATGTATCTTAAACGAGGTGTCCTAAATTATTGAACTAAAGATGACTTTCTTAACCATTTGTATGCTACCGTATAAAACCCTTGGCCGGCATTAAGCCTACGCATTGCTATATCGCCGCTAAAATTGATAGAGTAACACAAACAAACTACTTTGCTTACAATACCACATTCTTCTAAAGACGCATTGGCCGATGTTTATTACAAAAGCACAATAACATGTAATTGCGAATGATACACTGACTCATTTACGACAGCGTAGGGTTGGCCTGATATAGATTTTTATTTTAATCCAAATGCACCCAAGTAACAAAATTTGGTACTATAAAAGTCCTGAAAACGGTTTGGAGCGTGCTAATTAGTGTTCATGATTACCACTATAAGACGTGGTGGCCTAGCGGTTTGACCTATGGCCTCTCAAGCAGAGGGTCGTGGGTTCAAATCCCAGCTCGCACCTCTGAGTTTTTCGGAATTTATGTGCGAAATTATCTTTGTAATTTACCATGAGCTTTACGGTACCTACACCTACGAAGAAAATCAATGGTGTGTGTGAAGTTCCCAATCCGCAGTGGGACCGCGTGGGAACTACGGCCCAAGCCCTCTCATTCTAAGAGGATGCCCGTGCCCTGCAGTGGTATGTATATAGTCTGGGATAGACCATAATGGTATTGTTAAACGTTTACAAAACCACAAAAAGGCCCTAGTTTTATTACTAGTTTATTCTATAAGCATTACATAAAGGCTTTCACGGTGATAAATCAGCTCTATAGTTGAAATGTAAAAGTGTCGAAAGACGCTTTTTAGTAGGTACTAAAATAGTGCTGTCCACAAAGTTTATGTCACAAATTTGCTCTATGAAAGTAATCAAAACATGTTTATAGCGCAATTTTTCACAGTAAACTATTCCTTAACAATTACTTTTTATCTTTAGAAATCACAAGACGATACAAGTGAGGTATGTATTGATAATATCTGTACCTGCTTAATAGATTCAAAGCCATACAGTCACAATTTAACTCCAGAGGCCGTATTGTCTAAAGCATGGGTGCTTGCTATTGCATTCACTGTTTCTTTCCGTCAAACGATTGTGATAGAATGACACGGTGAATGCGACAGCAAGCGCCTGCGCGTTAGATAATAATAATATGGCCTTAGCTTTGTTTCATACGAAGAAAAACTGCCAAGTGAGGTCATATTCACAACGGCCATCATTTCTTCGAGCAATGTGTCCTGCCCACTGCCACTTATGCCATTACCATTTTTAGGTGAAAGATAATTCTGAAAATTTCAAATTTCTAATTCAGCAGAATAATGCTGGATGTTTTTACAAGCTTTTATTTACTTACAATGTACCTATTTATCTATGTATGTACTGGTCAAATCTTTGAAGTCGAATTTGACCCACTTCCAGTGGTCGAATTCCCTTGAAATATGGTATACTTATGTAACTTATGTTAGTTGGATGACAATGCAAGTACATTCAACAAAAAGCTAAAAAGCTTGCACTTAAAATTAAATTTTTAACAAAAACTTATTATGTTTGAAATCGTATTTCACACTCACCCCTAATAGTATGTTCAGTTCGCTACCATTTGCGCCCACGCATACTAAACGCCCCGAGAGTAACGCATATTCAATGTATTACCTACTTACTGGTAATCTGAATTCATATTTTTGTTTGTTTATAGCTTTTGAAGCACGCTTTAATCGGCCCATGCCATTTGTTTTGCAACGTGGGCGGCTGGAAAGAAACATTGCTAGTATTAAGTAAGTATTTAAGATATTGTAACAATAACTTTGACCATTTAAGTTACCATTTTTTAAATAGGTACTAATGTAGGTTAAATGAATCAAGTGAAAGTTTAGTGACGTTAGACAAATCATCATCATCATCCTCGGCCATATAAACGTCCCACTGCAGAGCACAGGCCTCCTCTCGAAATGGATAGCCTTGGGGCGTAGTTCTCACGCGGGCCAAGTGCGGATTGGGAACTTCACAAACACCATTGATTTAATTCGCAGGTTTCCTCACGATTCGCGGTTCCTTCACCGCAAAGCTCATGGTAAATTTTAAATGTAAAACTCAGAGGTGCGAGCCCGGACTTGAACCCACGACCCTCTGTTTGAGAGACCATAGGTCAAACCATACGCTACCATAGTTTTTTTTTCAACAAATATCAAAGCATTATTATCAGCTTGTGGTATCAGAAGCCGTAATTTTAGTTACATACCAACAATTCATATTTTTGGTCATGACCATAAGCTCACGTAAAAGTTGGATCGTAATTGTTGAAGTCAAAAAAAAGGAAAGCCGTAATGTTTCTACAAGAAGTATTAAAGCTAAAAATTTTTAGTCTACGTAAGTCATAAAGCTGGGATTGACTAATTCGTGGAACAAATTAGTCGATAAAACTGGATTATATCGACAATAGTGACTGGCATTGCTCTTATCTGCCCGACAGAACAGGATTGCTGTATCTGTTTGTCTGTTAGTCTATTTATCACAAGTCTGTATCTTTTGAACCAAAATATTTAAACACACTTAAAATTTTCACAATATATAATATTACTTTGGCCGTTAGCACAACGAATAATAAAAATAACTTTATTTTCAACACTAGATGAAAAAAAAACGCCTTTATAATTCCCGTTCCCATGGCAATCCCGGAAAAACAAATGATACATACATACCCACATATATACATACATAATAGCTTGTCTAGTTTAAAATGACGCGCCCCACCACCACTCTCACGCACAGGATTCGAAACTCAATTCAAGCTTCAATAGACTCTATTGCAGCTCAAATTGAGCTCCAAATCCCGTGCGCAAACGCGATGGTGGGGCGCGTCATTTCAAACTAGACAAGCTCTACATAAATACATACGCTCAAAAAAAACATAATCCTTCGACAGTCGGGTGAATAAAGGAAAAGTTGTAATTTTCATGACACTTCATTTTTCTTATACGGTTGTACCCTTTGTGTGTGAGTCCGATTCACACTTGGCACTTCGGTCTGTGGAAGCCTTAAATGTTTGAATGTTAGTTATTTTCATTTTTTTTCTTTTATATTAGTGTAATATTTGTGTCTGTTTTGTGTGGCCTTCCGTGATTTTACAATACTGTAGCCCGGCGGAAGACCAGTGCTGGTTTTTAACCAGCGACACGCTGAGCCGGGACCCTTTATAGCAACATCAATATGTACCTATGTCTATGTTTGTACATTTAATTTTAGCCTGTGTACGTGTTATTGTTGTTATAAATAAATGTTTTTCTTTCTTTCTTTCAAATATTAAACGCTTTAACGCCTGCGGTATTGACCCTACAAATTGGGAGAAGCTTACGTCAGGTGTTTGTGGCCCTCTACACTTAGGTAATTGTGGATCTTTAGATCGATTGGCAGTTTTGGGAAAAACCAGTTGAAAACACTTGTCTTGATCTCAAGCGCAAATTTTTAAAAGAAATACTGAAGCCTTCCTTTTTGTACACCTACAATTCAAAAGATAAACCCTATTGCGCACCTTGCGATAGAGTTTTAAGACCAACAAGTAAGTTGTAAGTTTAGTCCAGAGAGCCATTATTAGGGTTTACGCTAGGAAATAAGTTATTTGTAAATAAATGTTGTAGCATTTTATTGCACTTACGGTCACCGTCACCAAAACTGATTTTGAGGACTATTAGTTTCATACAAATGAATCGAGATTAGCCATAGATATTCAAGCACCTACCGTATAAATTTGAACTATTGTAATAATCGGAGCTTTCCCATGAATGTCGTGACACCAGTTAAGGTGGCCCACACACATTGGGTTAAATACCTTATTTATAGCTCACTTGTGCTGACCTTAAAAGGGACGGTATTATGCAAAAGATATAAGAAAGAATTTGTGCATTTTTATGCTGGTATTAGAATCAAAAAGGTATCAGTGATAAGTAAGTAAGTAAGTGCATTTTGTGAAAAAATGGACACCAGCCAGCATATATATTTTCATAAAACTTTAATTACGAACGGGCTCAGGCTCCTACTTTGGGCGAAAACAATGTTAAAGATACATACTTACAATCAGGTCTCTTTCGCAACAAAGGGGTAGGCAGAGACTAATTGTTACCATTTTTTTTATTATGAGAGGGAGGCAAACGAGCAAGCGGGTCATCTGATGGAAAATGATCACCACCGCCCATTAATATCAACAACTCAAAGAGAGTCATTGATCTGTTGCCGGCCTTTAAGAAGAAGAGGGAATAGGGGAGAGGTATTGGGCCCCCGGCACTCTCACTGACCGTACAAAACGCAGCAGGAGTACTGCTGCTTCACGCTGGTGTTCTGTGAGGTGTCATATGCTATGATCCTGACATACTCGTACATCTTTCGCTTCCATAACAATCATTACTCTTTTCATTCATCCTCGCCGGTTTTACGAACACTTTACCTGACCTTTCTTTAAGTCATCCCCAATCTGATCAAGGAATGATTAAAAATGATTATAATGTGAAGATGTTTTGTTAAAGATAATTTCACTTTATTACATTAAATAAACACAAACCAACCAAATGTAAATAAAATTGTCTTATTTTTTATAGCTACCTACGTACTTACGCACGTGTTGCTTAAACAGGTTTAATAATAAAAAAGAACTATTTATTAATTCCATGGTTACAACAAAATAAAACAATTACAGTTTTGTAGTGGTAGAGCCATGTTGTAGCGAGCCGCTGCATCACGAATAAGCCGGCTCGTTCGGGGCAGTACCACCCTCTCACAGAACACCGGCGTAAAGCAGCAACACTCTTGCTGCGTTTCGTATGGTCAGTGAGAGCGCTGGGCGCCCTATACCTTTCCCTTTCCCCTCCATTATTTCCTCTCCTTTTTTAAAGGCCGGCAACAGATCAGTGACTCTCTTTCAGTTGTTGATATTTATGGGCGGTGATGATCATTTTTCATCAGACGACCCGCTTGCTAGTTTCCTCCCTCTCATAGTAAAAAAAACAATAGGTATAGCTTTAATACCTCAAATAAAAAATGTGGTTATTTATATAATGCTCTGCATGTAAAGCCATATTATTTAATACATAAATGTTTTTATCATTAAATAAATAAATAAAATAAATAAATAAATATCACGGGACAATTCACACCAATTGACCTAGTCCCAAAGTAAGCTTAGCAAAGCTTGTGTTATGGGTACTAGGCAACGGATAAACATACTTATATAGATAGATACATACTTAAATACATATCAAACACCCAAGACCCGAGAACAAACATTCGTATTTTTCATACAAATATCTGCCCCGACACGGGAATCGAACCCGGGACCTCAAGCTTCATAGTCAGGGTCTCTAACCACTAGGCCATCTGGTCGTCTATCTAAATAAACTGCTGTACCTACCTTGTTTACAAACAACACGCGCACTTGCGCTATTATCGCAAAAACTATGCAACCAATTTGCCAATGGTTCTACTTATTTATCTATAACATGAAAATATGAGCGTAATTTTTATGAAAAAAAAATCATTAAGGTCTGTTCAGCTACTGCTTAAACACGTCCCATTCGCTAGTTCTAAATACGGTCGTACCCGAGCAATGTATTGGTACAAGCTTCGATATTTTGTTTGCTCTGACCATTCGTGTAACGGAAACCGAGGCGCCGTGCCAGCTACACGGAAGTATGCGATATGCTCATAATACTCATACATCGTGATATTGCATAGTTGGATTGAGGAGAAAATTATGTACTGATTTAAAATTTCGTGATTTTCATTCATAACATAACTAATTACACTAAACGGGTCTTATCACGCAAATAATATTGACCTCGACGTTTCGGCGACATTGCAGCGATCGTGGTCACGAGTTCACACCCAAGACACAAAGACACAAAGAAATTCAATGGTGTGTGTGTGAGGTTCCCAACCGCAATGATAGTCATACAACAACAAAGATAACATGTTTATTAATCTAAGTTTTATATTAAAGACGACCAGATAGCCTAGTGGTTAGAGACCCTGACTATGAAGCTTGAGGTCCCGGGTTCGATTCCCGTGTCGGGGCAGATATTTGTATGAAAAATACGAATGTTTGTTCTCGGGTCTTGGGTGTTTAATATGTATTTAAGTATGTATCTATCTATATAAGTATGTTTATCCGTTGCCTAGTACCCATAACACAAGCTTTGCTAAGCTTACTTTGGGACTAGGTCAATTGGTGTGAATTGTCCCGTGATATTTATTTTATTTATTTATTTTATTTAAAGAGCTGACATTAGCCCTAGTTCTTTACTCTATAATATTCCTTAACACATTTATAAAAGTAGCTACGTATCTTTATTACCACCCACGAACACCTGCACTTTTCAAGTAATCCAGAATCTCTGTCTTAAAGTTTATCAATAAAAAAGGTATGTTCGCTGAAATGCGAATTAGTACCCACAATCTCACCAATTTTGGCAACAGGACCAAATCAAGATGACAATTCTACAGTTTAAGAGACACATAAATTTGCTTCGACTTTATGCCGCTTAAGAATTTCATCGTCAACCCACACAGCGGCTTAATCACGCCGCCTATACCTACACACGGTATTCAGCTTTTTACGACTCATCCAAAACGAACTGTTACCTGCCATTTAAAAGTAATAAAACTGCTTTTTAGACACTCAACCACTAAATATTAGGTGAGTAAAAATATAGGGTTTTAATAGCTGAATTTCTCTCACCAAAACTACTTGCGTCAAATGACCTGAAGGCATCCGTATTTATATTTTAACCGAGCTCTTACTTTTACATTTTACTCTAAATTGCTTTATAAGCAGAGGGTTATTTAATCTATGTTTAATGTTAAAATGAATACCGAACCAGAGATGCTGACCTCTCTAAATTATAAGACGGTTAACATACTTTCCATTGAGGCTAACAAATTAGTACCAATTACGCATTTGTCGATAAAGATGATTGATTAAAGTGAAATTAGGCCTTCGTTTCTTATTGTAACTCATTAAGCTGTGAATATGGTAGCCGAGTGGATTGAACTTGGTATTGCAAGTGAACTTGATTTAAGCCATGGAGGCTGTAAACAATATTTCGAAACAAAGGAATTCCACAATCAAACGCCGATGTTCGATGGTAGTTTAGCGATAGTACGCTGCGGTATCAGCTCAGTTGTATTGGCTTACACCCACTCACGGTGATGCAGCGCGATCGATGCATTTAATTGTTGTATGATAGCACACTAATGCACCTGTCAAGGAAACAAAGACCCGGCTAGATAAGTCCAAAATTGAAGCACGATCCGTTTTTGTTGGCGGCCTTACGTCCCTCAAATGTAAATGTTTATACTTTCTCGTTTGTTGTGCTCGTCTGATTTTCATCTCGACCGATATGAGACGTGCCAGTCATTTGTCATGTGCCGACGGAGAGAGCATTTGAGCCGTTTGGTTCTCGGTTCACAGTTTTACCGAGCATTCAATGTTACGCAATTGTTATGATGCATATTATTTTGTTTACATAATTTCCAATCGTTCTATGGATGACGGTGATGGTCGACTAAAATGTTTATAACTGCAAAAGAATTTTGAAGTCAAACAATATTTTGACGTAGGTAAGGATTTTAATACAAACATGCTATAGTCGTTACAGATATCTACTATTAAAGAATGCGTTTACAATATATCAGATGTTGCGCTGCATAATATTATTAATAGCTGCACCGCAGATAGGCTTTTCGCTTAGCGATTGGAGGCGCGTACATTTTACCGGGAGCACGTAACGAGTGGTACTAGTTCCTTACAATGCTATCTCCCAAGGCTAAAAACCAGTTATGATCCATTATCAGATCCTATGCCAGGGGTGGCATTAAAATGTCGGCTCGGTCCTGCTTTGTTTATTAAATTATGTCCACCGTCGCTATAAATACTGCCTCGAGACGCGTTCATTTAGTGAAATACCGATCCAACTTACGATATAGTATGAGTAATGCAGTGTCCTTAAGGATAAAGTCCTGAAGTCGCATAAACAAGGCTAAGAAAAGAAAAATGGGGTTTTATCTAGATCACAGCGGAGGATTTGCCGGAGTGTCGGAATACTACCGCAAGTTCAGCCGTCGTTAGAAAAAGTTACCTAAGTGGGAGCTCAGCAGTTTCAAAAGGGCTTATAATTTTCCAACGTTGCGATTCCTTGAGATATGATCGGTGAGTATTAAAAGTAATTGAATGAAAAACAAACGAAAGTTGGGCCAAAGAGAGAAATAAATCCGGCAAAAAAGGGAAGAACGGAGATGTAATGACGTAGATAACTTCAACCAATTACGGGGAACGCAGAAGTGCTGCATTGGCTGAATAAAAATGGACTCTTGGTTCGCAAATATGCAAGGACGGTAATACGTAAAATGCTACGGTTGCAGAAGCTACAGGTTGTGTAGACTTTCGCTTTTATTTAATGTCTGTACTTATTTACTGATGCGCCCTCAAAACTTATGGCTACTAGGTAATACGTTTAAATTTACTGATGCGCCCTCAAAACTTATAACTACTAGGTAATACGTTTAATCTAGTGTTTGAGGAAACTTAAAGTTCTTCAAAATATTGCCGCTAAGTACACAAGTACACAAGTTAAAATTTGTTACTTTGTTTTTCAGATTTGTCTTGATAAATCCGGCACATAATGGTTTATAATATAAATAAACAATTACTTTGCTCACCCGCGACCCATGCAGACGGACGGGCGAGCAAAGTAATAATTTCAGTTAATTGATATGGATCTAAGCAAAGTAACACCTGATTCAATAAATTGTTTATAATATACTTTGTCTTTAACAGTACTTGTGTTAGCATAATAGTGTTAAAATGTTCACTAACTAATAGAACTTAACTCACATTTTTAATGCAACATCCTTTAAATTCCGCATCCCGCAGGCGAGGCGACACTGATTTTATCTCTCAAGACGCCGATCCATTATTTCCTTAGCCTTTCTTAGATTACAGTACCAATTACTCTTAAAAGACCACGGTCTGATTTTAAAATGTCTGCAGTTTTTTTACACTGAACTAAAAAAGAAAGAAAAAATAACGCTTACATGTTATTTCTTAAAAACTTCGACATCTCTAAGCTGTTCTCGAATTCTATTTTATATCTCACGTTTTTAAATATTTGACTGGAGTGGGACAGTCTCACATAAAATTCTTTATGATCTTGACATTTGTTTGGAATTGTTTCAAGAAAGGTCGTGATCGAATTTTAATGGCGCCCTTTGCTCCGATATTGAGTCACTGCGCTTTATTGCTCGGGACGTTACGACCTCTTGATCTTGACCTAATTCCATGGACTTTTTTAATATCACTTTTAAAGTTTCTTCATCAGAGCTTACCTCTGAAAAAGGTCAAAAATGAACGAGCGTCTTTATTATCGTTAGTATTTTAGTACGAGTACGTAAAAGGTACTAAATTAAAGAGCACATTTAATTAAAATGTACATATTTATTCATGTTCTATTTTCATTAATAATAACAAAATACAATAATCTATAGCGGCCGAGAGTAGGAAAGTATTAAAATACCAGGATCTCCGTTCAGCTTACATTTTGTTGCTGTCGGTTTTGAGACTCTGGGTTCTTGGGGTCCCGGCACACACAACTTGATACAAGTGCAAAAGCGTTTGGTCGACACCACTAGCGACCAAAGGGCTGGCAGCTATCTCTCTCAACGAATCTCCATCGCTATTCAACGAGGGAATGCTGCCAGCCTTTTGGGTACGATGCCACGGGGACCTTTTTTAGACTTAATCTAGTAGTGTTTAAGTTTAGATATTTAGTTTATATATAAGTTTTATTAAGTGTTATTTTCTTAATATTTGTATTGTTAGTTTCAATATGATTTTACTTTTATTTATTACCTAAAAACATTATAGAGTTCTCGGCTCCGAATTAAGCCTTGTACCATTTGGCGTTGAGCCCCAGCGCCCAAAATATTTTTATTTATTATTTTTTATTTATTCATAAAGAAAAAGAAAAATAACTGACTGACACCACGGGGAACCGAAGAGCTGGAGGCTTCCTCGTATAACATATCAGCACTGTTATGCAGCGAGGAAATGCTGCCAGTATCTTTGGGTCCATGCCGCGGGGGGAGCCTGTAGTAATTTGTTTCTAGTTTTAGTTTGGCTATTAATTACTTTTCTTTTAGTTTTAATTTAGTTCAAGTTTGTATGATCGTTAATTTATTTTCCCTAGATAATTACATTTCATTTAATTCAATGTCACTTGCATGCTTTCAAAGCTATAATTATCTTAATTTCATAAGACGCAATAAAATCTCGTGTCAAAGATACAATTAAAATGCGTGTGAGCATACAATCGGATAATTAAAATCGTCGTGGGCAGACGTGATCCGTCCTTTATTACCTTAGTTACATGCTCGGTACTCGAATCGATGAGAAAAATATGTACACGTACCACAGGCAAACACAGATTCGCTAATAATTATGGCTCAAACTCGCAGTATACAATTTATTGTACATCAATTTATTTAGTATGTGACAATAGTGATGCTCCGAATTTGAATCCCTGTAGGCGGTTTAAATAATGAAGGTTACAGATAACCCTGGGTTGGGCTGCATTAATTAAACAATTATGACATATTGTGCGACCATTTCAATGGAGGGTGTACCTGATAAGAAACGTAGGTATAGCTCATTACTAATTCAGACCGCCTGTTTCGATTGTATCTGAGTTTGCAGTTATAGATAGACACGTAAAGGGTCTCTTATTGTTGTGACAATAAAGATAATAAAAGTTTCCTTTTAATACAAAAAGTTTTGAATATCATACCGAATTGAGGGGATTAGCTGGACTGAAAGGAGAACTAATGAGGAGGTTTTAGAGTTGGTGGACGAGGAAAGGCGGCTGTTAAGGACGATTGAAAATAGGAGAGGGAATATGCTGGAGCATCTGATACAACATGACAGTTACATAAAAACTATTTTGGAAGGGCAAATAGAAGGCAGGCGAGGCAGGGGAAGACCGAGACGGTCATTTATAGACCAAGCTAAGGAAAAAGTCAATGTCATGTCGTATCAGGAGCTGAAAACGCTGGCAGAGAACCGAAAAGAGTGGCGATTACTCCACCGACAAGAGCTAAGCTCTTAAATTAATGATGATGATGATGACCGAATTAGTATTTTGTAGTCATAAATAAGCTGCCTGTTAAATCAAATGACATATTTTTCTGTGGCATGAAATTATGAGATTTATATTTTTAGTGTGTATTCCCCAAAGCTTGCTCTCATATGGATTGTTGTGACTTGAAATGTTTTTAGAAGTATGCGACTTTGTTCAAGATACCTTTTTAATCGCCACAAAAGATCTTATCTAGAGGACGCAGCGCACTTGTTCTTTTTCAGACCTTTTTAAGACTTGCTTTTTGAGCACATTCTAATGGAACGGACAAGACAATCGTATGTTGCTGTTACAGTTTTTTTGCACAACATTAACCAGTCTCGGGCGGGCCCACAATGTCTTATTAGCATTTTAATTGTTCTCTTGGGATTTAAAAATCAGTTCGCGATTAAATTTAGGCATTCCATTAAGACACGTTTGGTTAAAGGATTCTGCTAAATTAGCAATGTTAATTGAGACATTAAGACGTCTTAATTATTGGACGAGGTCCTTGTTTGCATTCATGTTATGATCGTGGATGTTTTTCTTTGTTTTTATAGTTGATGCTGATTTTCATTTTTTTTGTTAAGAATTACCATGGTAGAGGACAAAATCATAAATTAAACCAATTAAAAGTTGCAGATTTTGTTCCCATGGAAAGATAAAAAGACGGCAGAGGTTTTATTGTGTTGTTGATATTAGCTTAAACTAAATAAATAATAAATGGATAACTAATAAATTCTCATCAAAATGTATCACGCATGAATGCCTGTCACCACTGTGAAGGATCGTTTCCTCGAGATATTCCTACAAACTTACTTATGCTGCTCAATGCTTATATTTTGTTCTTCTTTCACTGTTTATAAAGACTTTTTTAAGCAATTAGACCCAGTAGATAAAGTATGGTAAAATATTGAATTTATTGTTTAACAGCGGCGCCTATGTTTTGACTTTAAAACATGTAAAGAATCCTTAATTAATAGTAGGTAACAGTATATTACTGGCACTTTTTTTATATTTGTGGACGGAACGTTAAATAGCTGCTTTTCATGAAATTAAATCTAAAAATGGCGTCCGTGGTAGAGTGTCCAAAAGACCGGCAGCGTTCTTTCGTTTAATAATAATAACACTGATCAACAGTAATTCTATTGCCGTAGATATAAGATTGATTTGGGATATATTCATGCTGACAATTCATACAACTATGATCTAGGAAGATTTGCTCTAGTTTCTTTGTAGGTAATCATTACACACTCATAGTGAAAATAAACGAATCACTCACGTCTTAAACAGCTTCTTTCAACGTCTTTGTGTTTGCCCGTTTGGCAGCCGCCGTGCCGATTTGTCCGATGTCGAGTTAAACTCGTTTTAAGACGTGAGTGATCCGTTTATATTCACTATGAGTGAGTCTCACGGTAGCTTCGTGTTTATTATTACACACTACAAAAACCGAAAAGTATGGAAAAAATAGCAGATGTATTATTCATCATTTCAGCCGAAAGACGTCCACTGCTGAACATAGGCCTCCCCCAAGGCTCGCCAAACAGATCGGCCCTGCGCCATCCACATCCAATGCGTTCCCGCTACCTTCACCAGGTCGTCGCTCCATCTTGTTGGAAGCCTACCTACACTGCGTCTTCCGGTCCGCGGACGCCACTCGAGAACCTTTCGGCCCCATCGGCCGTCAGTTCTACGGGCGATGAGCCCTGCCCACTGCCACTTAAGTCTAGCGATTCTTCGAGCTATGTCCGTGACTTTAGTTCTTGCGCGGATTTCATCATTTCTGATGCGATCCCGCAGAGAAACTCCAAGCATAGCCCTCTCCATCGCCCTCTGAGTGACCTTGAGTTTCCTTATAAGACCCATCGTAAGCGGCCACGTCTTAGTGCCATAAGTCATCACTGGCAACACACACTGGTCAAAGACTTTTGACTTGAGACACTGCGGTATATCGGATGACAAGATATTGCGGAGCTGATATATTGTAGATGTATTATTACATTAATGTATTTTTTTTATTATAAATCAAAGTAGGTAATCTATCATTATGTTAAAATACCCGAAAAAAAATGCACGGAAAACGAATCATGACTGGAAACATAAATGATAACAAGCTGTTTATTGTAATTATCTAAGTACATAATACTAAAACGTAGCGGACCGGGCGGGAGTTGTCCTACTCACAGCAGCGCCACCTAACGGATTCAAACCAAAGCATCCAGGAACCTATTGAAATATACCTACACATAATTTCATTCAAATCAGTCCAGCCGTTCAGAAGGAGTTAGGCGACAAACACACGTACGGAAGAAATAATTATATTAAGATTCACAGACGTACAGACAGACAGATACAGACAGGTACAGACGTCTGTACCTGTCTGTATATTATATTAAAATGAGATAAGCAAAAATCATAAAAACTATACATACATAGGTACATTTAGTACTTAATTTATTCGTAAACTGGGCACTTGAAAACACAGAAAATCGCATTGTTTTGTTGAACTGTGTAAGTAATATAATTAAATCTAATACTAAAAAATCTCATGTCATGTCTCGTGTGTGTTTGTTATCGAACTCCTCCGAAACGGCTCGACCAATTTTTATGAAACTTTTTTCTATGTATTCGGTAGGTCTGAGAATAGGTCGTAGGCTATTTTTCTACCCCTATTCTTCGCAGATGGAGTCGCGGGCAACAGCTAGTATTTTATAACTTCTTTTAAAGAAAAATATACATAACAGAATTAATTAAAACTAAAGACATGTCTCAAAGGTATTTTGATTTGTAAAAATATAAAAACGTTATCATATTGCACTTATCAAACGGAAGTCTAAATTTCGCTATTATCAGAACTTGGGATCTTGTCAACCTGAGTCCGCAACTTGCAACCTTCCTAAGATTAATAACACACTGGTGTCAGGTCACTTTCAACCGCAGTCCGTCAAAGTTCTTGCCACCCTAACACAACCCCAGCCACGTAGCGTATATTTACACGTGAATACTGGAGGTAAGTGTAATGTCGTCGGTGCTAGTGTAAATCCGCTTAACTGACATTGGGTTATTCCGCGTAATTGACAAAGTTAGGCAATTTCCTATTTTTACTCTGAATTCGTAATTAAAAACAATATTTATGAAGTTAAAACCACCCCCTCAACTACATGTGGAGCAGATACGCGGTTTTTATATAAATATATAAATTCAAAAGTTAATTTCATAACATGTTGTATCTATTCAAACCCACGTCTGACTGCCCAGCCCAACCTTTATTTGGATCGTTGTTTCTTTATTTTATATTCTTAACTATCAAATAAATACGACACGTATTTATAGTGTAGGCATCAAATGCCTACATATTTCTCCCCTAGACGGCCTATATAAATAAAAATCAATTGCAGAAAATATATGTCGTATAACTTCTGAACGGCTGTACCAACTGGAAATGTCTAAAAATGGTTTTATTTTATTTTTTTGTATAGATTAGTCAATTATAAGAAACTAATCAGAAGATCAAGAAAAGCGTAAAGCGGAAGCGGAAGATCAGTGCTGGTTTTTAACCAGCGACACGTTTATACAACATTGAATATGTATGTGTATGTTTGTAGTTCTAGCCTGTTTATGTGTTATTGTTGTTTTAATGAAACTAATTTCAATATTTCCTTCATCTTTATAATTAGATTAAATTCACCATCATCATCATCTCATGGTCCACTGCTGGACATAGGCCTGCCTCATTGCTACCCAATCATTACGGTTGGAAGATTCTTCATCATCATCGTTTCAGCCGGAAGACGTCCACTGCTGAACATAGGCATCCCCCAAGGCTCGCCAAACAGATCGGTCCTGCGCCATCCGCATTCTATGCGTTCCCGCAACCTTAACTAGGTCGTCGCTCCTAGGAGGCCTAACCTACCACTGCGTCTTCCGGTTCGTGGACGCCACTCGAGACCCTTTTTGCCCCGGCCCATTGCTTATTTGATATGTAATAAATGCATTACATTATATTAAAAATTAAAAACTACAGAAAACGATTTAAAAATAGCAATTTTTTTCTTGTGAGTTACTTCATTATTGGGAGTTAGAGAGAGTTATTGAGAGTTACTGCACAGTATTTACTGGTTATTGTGACGAAAGTATTAAAGTATTCAGTGACTTCTGAGGTTGACTGTACATGCTTCGCAATGTTCGTTATAAAAAAAGGAGATCTTTCAAACAATCTTACTGAATATACAATGTCATTAATTTTTAGATTTCTTTCTAATTCGACTTCTTATGTTTGTTGATGAAAGCGAATTTTTAACATAGGTAAGTACTTCTAATAGTCAGATTTTCGAGTAAATAGCAGCCTGACCTATAAAGATTCCGTTAAAAACTACAAAATCCTTAGAAAATAATTACTTACATGCACGGCTTTTTTCATGAAGGCTGCGGAACTACGAGTATCATAGTATCATAGGCGTGTCCGACACGTTTTAGGCCAGTTTTTTAGGGTTCCGTACCCAAAGGGTAAAAACGGGACCTTATTACTGAGGCTCCGCTGTCCGTCCGTCTGTCACCACGCAGTATCTCGGAAACCGTGATAGCTAGAGAGTTGAAATTTTCACAGATGATGTATTTCGATTGCCGCTATAACAACAAATACTAAAAAATGGAATAAAATAAATATTTAAGGGGGCTCCCATATAACAAACGTGATTTTTTGCTCGTTTTTGCTCGATATTGATAACGGCAACAGGTACACGCTTGATATATTCACAGAATATTTAATTATATATTGACTTTAAAAATAAATCATTAAATTAAAATAAAAAATATTTAAGGGGGCTCCCATACAACAAACGTGTTTTTAATGGATAATTGTACGGATCCCTTCGTGCGCGAGTCCGACTCGCACTTGGCCGATTTTTATAAATACATTTCGGCAATAAAATTGAGAACAAATTGAGAGCAATTATGCAATTATACCTCATGTTAATATAAATTAATATAAATTATATTTAATTAATCACCAGCTGATTTGAATTTTGTAAAAGCCTGACATTAAAGAGAATGCTTAAATATTTTGGCAGCCAGATTCAAAATGCTTTAGAATTTCACAAATGGTCTTAAGTTTACACAAGCGGGCACTGGCGCCATCAAATATCGTGTATAAAATTTCAAATATCTCAAGCAGAGTTTGAAAATTCTAAACGTTCGCGTAAATTATTTTATGTAAATATAAATTTCAAGATTAGGTTTTAGCCAGACTAGCCAGCTAGTACTAGGCTCTTTCTTTCGCCTGCCTGTTTCTTTAGCCCTTATGAATATTAACGCGAATCTCATTTAATTCTGTGCCCAACAAATTTAGTTAAAAACAGAAAATATTATTTGGAGAGTGGAAAATAATGTAAGCTGGGGTTCGCCACAGAATAAATAACTACTATATCGTATATTTTTAACTATTATACATAATAGTTAAACACAAAAAAAAATTAAATTATCGTTTCTGTTAAATCTTTGGACAGTCAAAGGCATAAATAATAATATTATATAGGTTACCAAGGCGTCAAAAATAAATTATGCCACTAACCATAAGGTTGTTGTTTGAAAATATTTGACGCGATTGCTGTATAGATATTTATGCCTCCGACTGTACAACATTTTATTTGGTAGGTACCAAAACGAAACGAGATGGTTTCGAAAGTTTTCCAAAACAGCAACCTATTATTATTATTAATTGATCATAATCGATTTAAATTTAGCATTGTTAAAAAAATCTGTAACGTTCCGTTCAATTGAACTACGAATTAAATAGATTGTTTTACAGGCAATTAGGATAAAATCGTTTCGAATAATATACCACTATTCAAACCCTGTATACTAACGTATAGTTATACGATACTAGCTGTTGTTGCCTGCCCGCCACTCCGTCTGCAAAGAACTCAATTAACACTATCTCGTGGGAATAATACAATTTTCGGGATAAAAATGATATGTCTTTCCCAGGGTCTCAAACTATCTCCATACCAAATATTATCTAAATCGCTTCAGCGGCTTAAGCGTCAAGATAGTTACAGACAGACACTTTCGCATTATAATATCATTATTTATGGATTCTTTTTTTACTTACGTATTCCACAATTGACAACATTTCATTTTTTTAACACCTGAAAATTACTACAGGAATCGAAAGAGTTTCGCCTCCTGAGCACGGAAAAATATTTATTATAATTTATTTCTTCATATTTAAAAAATACAACAAATTTAAAAAACATTATGTGTACTTACCTGTACCTCCAAAGAATAGATATGTTTCCTTTACCCTTTTCACTAGAAAAAAGAGCTGTCATAGTTTTAAATTTGATAACAACCTTAAGGTGGAAGCGCACGCTCTAGGCGCGAAATTCAAACTTTTTACAGTTTTTAATTTATTGTGGGTAAACGGTGTAACTGTTTAACTTCATCATGGTATTTGCGATTGTAAAACAGTGTTCTTTATATTATTGTGTAAAGTTTTTGAAGAATAAAACTGTTAGCTTGAAATAAAAGTTGTCAAAACGTTGAAAGTCCGAATTTCTATGTTTGACAACTTTTATATCAAGCTAACAGTTTTATTCTTAAAATGCTTTACACAATAATATAAAGAACACTGTTTTAAAATCGCAAGTACCATACAAAGTTCTAAACAGTTACACCGTTTACCCACAATAAATTAAAACCTGTAAAAATTTTGAATTTCGCGCCTAGAGCGTGACGTTCCACCTTAATGTCAAATTTACGTCATCACTTTTTTTTAATAGAGACTAGACAAAAGTAATGGATCTATTCTATCGTTACGCTCTTTTAGAATAAGCACATATTCAAAAAATTGTAATAAATTAATTAATAATCCTAGTGAAAATTTAAAACTATCAGCGTCTTTCTCTTTCCAAACAGTATACAGAGAAAGAATCAAATTATAGTCTTAGAAATATGAAATGTTGTCAATTGTTAAGTTTTATTTACGAGTAGATGTGTGTGAAACGATAATACCTACTTCAGAGTCGGTTTGTTCAAGTGGAGCACCGACCGCAAATTATTTTAGTGGACAACGTGTACTAGCGAAAGAATGACTTTATAAGTGGTTTTAAATTTAACAGTGGTTTTATTTCGAAGAAAAAGGCAGAGGAACAAGGACTACTTAAAAATCAAAATATTTGGTGAAGAAAAAAACTTCTAAATGCTTAGACAGCACGTGCTTAGAGTGTAAAGGCTACGTTGTAAATATTTACGGAAACATTAACAATGGATATCTGATTGTAATTCCGTGGAAGTTTTTGACGTGTGCCACTACTTTTAAAAGGATAATAAAAACATTTAGTGTAAAAGATAAAGTTTTGTATGGTTAAATGGATAAAGTAGACAACGTCGTGTAAAAGTTTACTTTTACGACTCGATGCCGTATTTCGAGATAATAAGCTTTTTAATAATAAAATATTGTAGAGCTGTTTTGAAAATAAAAACCCCGCGTTAAAAAAATTTTTTATCTACTCCCAAAAGGGACCCCGGTCTTTAAAATTCATTTATTTACGTCACACGTTCGTTTTTGGCTCACGACATATGTACATAATAATGTACAAAATTCAACTCAAATTGAATAGAGCGTTTTGAAATCGTATTAGTTATAAGAAGTATTATAATTGTATCCCTCACAGGGAACTTTTTAAGCGTTTTTAGCTACAAATGTATATAATTAGTATATTTTTAAGTAAAACAGCATTATAACAAGGAATACGTGGTATTGTACGGTGGTGGTATAGAAACATTCATGGGAAAGTCCAGCGCCCACTTAGCCGTTTTTAGTCCTCAAACGAATGATACAATAAGATTTGATGTCAAAAAGGTCGAAAAAAGATTAAAAGTTACTGTTACGTAGTATCTAAAGTATAAGGTAACGCCACCAGAGTTGAAGCCACGCACACAACTACATCTCGTGTAATGATAGCGGGATTTTGACCTTGTGTTGGCGTTTAACGTCAACACAACGTCAAAATCTCGCTGTCATTACATGAGATGTGGTTGTGTGCGTGGCCTCAACTCTGGTGGCGTTACCTATTATACCGTGTAAAAATAGCTATAAAATTGTCAGGAAGAAAAAACTTTAAAATTATTCAACATTTTAATTCACATTTATAGGCCCGTTTTACCAGATTTTAAATTCATGCTTTATCATGTCACAAAGTGATTCATCCCAACGATATGCTGAATTATGCCACAATCTTTGCCGATAGCCTATCGGGCTGAATTAAAAAAGAAAGTTTTCCTTTGTTTCTTGTCTCACTCATATGCAAATGTGAGGCCGCCCTTGATTTAGGACCGTCATTACAAATTCATAAAACGATAAAAATGTATGCGTTTCAGACAAAGCAAGAAATACAATTTGGTTTTTGGGTTCCAAACCCATAGGATGCCGACGGAACCCTTTTACTCTCCGGTGTCTGTACGGCCGTCTATCACTGGATTCTATCTATTGAATCGCAATAGGCAGACACCTAAATTTCTTAGTTTATGTATTACTTTTGATTTTATAATAATAAGCCAGTTTTCTTTCGGCGCTTTTGTTACATACTAAATAAGGGGGTTTATACTTCCTTTAAAGGCCGGCAACAGATTGGTGACTCTCTTTGAGTTGTTGATATTTATGACCCGCTTGCTCGTTTGCCTCCCTCTCATAATAAAATAAAAAATAATTCTGTGTACTACTGTACAAAAGTGTTCAGTAGTAATGTCAGTTGTTGACGTGACACGAACTAGATGGAGTGAGGACCTGGTTAAGATTGCGGGAAATCGTTGGATGCAGATGGCGCAGGAGCGGTCTCTTTGGCGAACTTTGGGGGAAGCCTGTGTACTGCTTGCAGTGGACGTCTTTTGATCGAAATGATGATGACAATTAATAATTTTTCTCAAACATGCTATGAAATATTGACGTTATGTTCCTTATAATACGCCACGAACTGTCACGTTGCAGGTGCAGGTGCAGCCGGTGGTGGGGGACCGCCTAGACGAGAGGTCAATAATGGAATTTCATACAACTTTGCTGGCCAAGGCCAGCAAAGTGATCGTCTATTGTTTCATATCATGACGTTTATAGGTCTAAGGCATCATAGCATTTAGCCATAAAAAAAAACTATAAGCAATATTTGCGTTTTGGTTCATTAAGACATTCTGCCACTACGCTTATTTAAGGTAAGGTAAGATGATGATGATGATGATGATGGTGTGATGATGATGGTGGTGATGATGATGATGATGATGGTGATGATGAGATGATGATGATGATGATGGTGATGATGAGATGGTGATGATGATGTTGATATTGTTGATGATGATGATGATGATGATGAGATGATGATGATGATGTTGATGATGACGATGATGATGATGATGATGATGATGATGATGATGATGATGATGATGATGATGATGATTATGATGATGATGGTGATGGTGATGACGATGATGTTGATGATGATGTTGATGATGATCATGATGGTGATGATGATGATGGTGGTGATGGTGATGCTTGTTTGAGAAAAACTCTATACAAGCCTTGGCCACGAACAGGGATTGCCGGCCTCGCATCTCTAGATGGCCTCGTTAACACTCGGCCATCTATAACTACTCGGCCGGCAATCCCCTATTTCGCGGCCGCTGCAGTAATGTACTAAATTACAGCCTATTACTAACCTACGCTGTGACCAAAAGAAAAAAGAATAGTAAAATAAAACATTGCATTTCGATATAAGTTGTAACGTTTTGTTTGCTATATCAATAAAGTCACTTTTTTACTTATAGCACTAATATATCAAAAGTAGTGGACGTTGCGGCAATATTTAACGCATACGACGATTTATAGCGTTTGATACGGCACGACAAACTGTATGGGCAGCTTGTATCACGTCACTGTATTGTTGCTTTATCTGAGTCACTTAGCGCTGTTTGAGTTATATTTTTATCCTTTAATAATAAATTTAGGACTCGAAGACGCAGTGTAGGTAAATCCAACAAGTTGGAGCGACGGCCTGGTTAATTTGCGGGAACGCGTTGGATCCGGATGGCGCAAAATCTCTTTTTTAACAAAGTCTTATTTGTTTCTGGTATGGTCAATGGTACGCATACTATTTTAATAGCTTCGTCATGTCATTTTATCTAGTTTCCATTAAACTAACAAGAGTGATCACCTAGCGAAATTGAAATATGAACTACGTACACTTTCTGCCAGACTACACGAAAACAAACGATTTCCAATACTGGGATCATTAATTTCATCCTAATACACTCTGTTACATTACAATGACAGGGTGTGTCGTATGAAAATAGTCTTTGCTGTATGAAAATAGGGTTCTAGAAGGGAGTGGAGGTGAAACTGTGTAGAACAAATGGTTCTGCTCGGTACCACTTTTCATGCGTTTATTACGTCTTGGCACGGTATGAGAGCACTATTGATTCTATTTTATCGCGTTACTAAGTAGTATTAAGATGTGTACACTGTACACCCTATTTAAAAAAAAAACTTCGGCTGCTTAATATATAATTCGGAACCACATTCGGAACTTTATCATCCATCATAATCCCAACTTATATTATAGGCCATATTTTATATTTTTTGTTTGTTTGTTGATTTTAAATATTATTGAATCTAATTTGAATCTATGTTGTTCTTGAAATAAAATAATAGTACATTACTGCAGTGCCCGCGAAATAGGGGATTGCCGGCCGAGTAGTTATAGATGGCCGAGTGTTAACGAGGCCATCTAGAGATACGAGGCCGGCAATCCCTGTTCGTGGCAAAGGCTTGTATAGAGTTTTTCTCAAACATGCATCACCATCACCACCATCATCATCATCACCATCATCATCATCATCATCAACATCATCGTCATCACCATCACCATCATCATCATCAACATAATCATCATCACTATCATCATCATCATCATCATCATCAACATCATCATCACCATCTCATCATCACCATCATCATCATCATCATCTCATCATCACCATCATCATCATCACCATCATCACCACACCATCATCATCATCACCACCATCACCATCATCTTCACCGCCATCATCAACACCATCACCACCATCATCATCATCATCATCATCACCATCATCATCACACCATCATCATCATCACAACCATCACCATCATCATCACCATCATCATCATCATCATCATCATCATCATCATCTTACCTTACCTTAAATAAGCGTAGTGGCAGAATGTCTTAATGAACCAAAACGCAAATATTGCTTATAGTTTTTTTTTAATGGCTAAATGCTATGATGCCATAGACCTATAAACGTCATGGTATGAAACAATAGACGATCACTTTGCTGGCCTTGGCCAGCAAAGTTGTATGAAATTCCATTATTGACCTCTCGTCTAGGCGCACCTGCACCACCGGCTGGACCTGCAGCTGCAACGTGACCCTTCGTGGCGTATTATAAGTAACATAACGTCAATATTTCATAGCATGTTTGAGAAAAATATTATTATTACTATGTACGCCCCAGTGCATGGGACAGGCCTATTCTCAGAATGAGAGGGTTTGAGCCGTAGTTCTCACACGGACCCGGTGCAAATTAAAAACTTCACATTTGCGAATTTTTCACGACATTTTCTTTCACTGTAAAATAAATAATTGTGCAGGAATTGATGATTAAACGTATAAAATTTAATTTAAGAAAGTACTTTATATAATTTTGTAGACATTTAAGTTACAGATAAAAGATTACAATGCAGTATGGAATCGCCCTTACTTCTGCGTGTGGTTTGATTTATCGAAGTCAAGTAGATAGCAACATGTGAATTTGAGCGATAAAAAGATGAATCATATTGAAACGAATGCTCTCTAGTTGTTTATCAGTAGTTGGCAAATCGCATTGTCAGAGATACTGTTTTACGTAGGAGTTAGTTTATTTGACAGCGTAAGGATGCTGTTATACTACCGTAACGGGTATGTATTACAATACCGAAGTACGAAAGACCGAATGTATATTAAAACATCAAATGGGTCAAAAGACCGACACGATTTTTTTCTGAAACGGTTACTTTTTAAGATTGTTATAAAACAAACCTAACCTAACCTAATGGGTTTTGTATGATGCCGTTTTAATAAATTCTGAAAAGTTTACAGTTTCAGAAAAAAATAGTGTCGGTCTTTTAACCCATTCGATGTTTTAATACATTCGGTCTTTCGTACTTCGGTATTGTAATACATACCCACCGTAACTGCTGGTGTATTGTAATGGGGTGTAGGTATCACAGTTAAGTATTATTTTTATGATGCTCAAAGTGAGCTTATTTGGTACGATTAACCGTAGTCTATTTAACGCGTTGGACGCGGATGGCGCACGACCGACCTATTTGGTGAGCCTTGGGCGAGGCTATGTTCATTGTCCTGTCTTTCGGCTGAAATGATGATGATGATGATGAACCGTAGTTCTAGTTTTTAAATTAATAGTAATTTTACACCTTTATGAATCAACTACACGTGTTGTTCTTTTCAAAGTCTATCGGTTAATGGTTACCTAGACTATGTTTTGATTCTTATTCTTTTTTACTTAAGTTCTGGAATGAATATTTTAAAATTAAAAATTTTTGACATAAAGCCTTGAGACTTAAACTCCACATTACACACTATTAGGTACCTAGATACTACTACTACGAGACTGCCAAATCTACAAGTTATCTTTTTAATTCAGATCACCTTTTAGTAATTATTGAACAGTTTATGCACTTATATGTATATACGAAACCCGGAAAAAAGATCTCCGTTAGGTAGTTTTCGTGGCAGTACCTGGTATTATCTAGTTATAATATCACGGAAAAAATATGGAACAAATACATATTTAATTTTTTCCCTCCCGTTACTTTTAGCACACTCAATTGTTACAAATCATTTTTTTCTTTAGAACATGCTATTGAATCTTATTTTAACCTGTTAGGTACGCTCAATCACAACAAAATCAGAAAAAAATTGTGTCAGAAAGACAAGTGCCACTATGACGGCGAATTTATAGCAATAAATGAACAATACTTGAATTGTATGATCGAACAATACGTTGTAATTATGGTCATGATAAACTGTCATACAGTCTGGAAAGCAATGACAATCGGGGCGACCCCGTCAGTGCCGTGGTCTATAGAAGAAGAGGTAGCGATATCAAATAATTTTAAATTAAGGTACTCCTTTAAATCTTGCTGCTTTTGATTGTAACTGTTGAACTATATCTACTGACAAGCAAAAATAATACATCATGATGGAATGAACTTTCGGTAAATTACCCGTTATTTTTTTCCCGGCTGCAAAATAATAAAAATCTAATTTTATGCTAGCTACCAACTCAGATTTATAATTTTCATTTATTTTTTATTGCATATCAAAGAGAGTTGAAAGCAGAAGAAGCTAGTTTAATCAGTTTGTTAAATTTGAAATGTTGTTTTAATGTTCATACTTTGATGTGTTTTCAGTTGTAAGAACTGATCTGAAATCCATAATAATGGGATTTTAACAAATCTTGCAAGTCGATTATTATCCAGAATGATTCGACTGACTGCATGTAGGTAATTCAGATGTGATGCATCCCTAAAAAGATTTTTAAATTACCTAAAAAATATTAAATACTATGACTCACCTAATTATCTAAAAAATATTTTACACCCGCGTATGCTTTTAAATTGTATTAAAAATATGTCACAGGAATTAGTAGCGACAGCCTACGAAACCCGAGCTGCCATACGTATGGTCTTTATTTCATTCCACTCAGCAAATAGGGGAGAAATTTATGTCATTTTCGTACAGAAATGCTCGCGCGATATGTCCCAAGTTCAATGTTGACATTTTGTATTTGATTATACAGGCTGATCCGTTGTTTTAAGTTTTTTAATACACAGTCGAGACTCTTTTACATTATATAACAAGAGAAATGACACTAAATCGATCTGTATATGTTAAACTAGCTTTTGCCCGCGACTCCGTCCGCGTAGAATTAATAATTTGGGCAGCTTATTTTTTTAATCTAATTTACTTTTTCATCAATTATGGCTCTCCTTATTTCCTCGATATAAAAAATTACGCCCCCAACCCCGCACCCCCCTCCCAACCCCAATCCCCCATCGAACCTCCCCCCCCCGCATACCCGCGTTCACATTCACCACCGTACTCCCAGCGTGATGATTTATAGCCTATAGCCTTCCTCGATAAATGAGCTATCTAACACTGAAAGTATCATATCTTTCTTATTTGTCAACCAATTCAAATGAAACAAACACTAAATGTTAATCCAAGAAAATACCAACATATCAGTGAAAACCGCATCCTTCTAGGTTAAGCCGTTTCTGAGATTGGCGCGCACAAACGCACAGACAATCAGACAAACGGATAAACAGACAAACAGACAATAATTCTAAAAATCATTTTTTTGTGTTCTATTGCGGAAATAAATAGCCCTAGTGACAGTTTTTCTCAAATATCTTCAATGTACAGACACCGACTTGTTACAGATTTATTATATGTATAGAAGATATATTACTATAAACACACATTTTTAATGTAAACTTTTGTGGATCAGAAAAAACTCCATTATTTCAAATCCTAACCCTAGTAGAAACTTTCTTACGATGTTACATCTTTTGATGTCTATGTATGTATAAAGTAATGACATACACAGATGTCAAAATGTTAACTGCGTGAATCTACAAAGATTGTGAAAAAACTTTTTCTACTTTTAAATAGGTCCTTCATGGTCGTAGTTATGCACTTTTAAGTAAAATGACGTGTTTCTTCAACAATAAATAAAACGGTTTGGATTATTATTTTGTAATGGAATAATAGAAGTAAGGAGACCGGGACAATTCTTTGACAATCGATATCCAGAGTAAATTTTTGCATGTTCTATCAATTAAGTTCTATCAATTTATTGGTTTTACACATGTTTTGAATGTTGAGTTGTGACAGACCCATAATTAATAATTAAAGAAAACTTAAGTATTAAGTAAAAAACATAGAACAATTATTAATTTGACATTATCAATTTTTAAATTAATATCGCGTAAAATAATGTCTTGTTAACGTAACGTCACGCAAACGCAGAACACCATGTGTTAAATTATAAAAACGAATCATCCTGTAGCACAATAGACAGTAACGGAGCCCCGGTCAACCGTGGCAGTCGTAGGTTAATCATTATATTCAGCAGTATACAGTTACGAATATTATTGACACACCAAATGTCAGGGGAAACGGCTAAATTGAATGTGTGATTGGAAAATCAATATCGACGGCATAATGAAACACGACTAGCTGTAGTTTTGCGCTGCATCATATTAGATTAGGAGTACAGGTAAATAAATCAAACCACTTGAATAAAAATTTCGATGTGATGTTTTATGTAGATAAGTGAATTTAAACTCTTGTCCTTTATTTTCATCTAGTTTAAATTTTCAAATTATGTAGATTTTCCTTTTCGCCATTCATAAGTCTTGTTCTAGATTAAATTAAATCGAAGATATTTTGACTTTGACTTTGTTTCTCGAAGAATCTATAAATATAACCGTAATTCAATATTATCAATGGCTGAAAGGCGAACTTGGTCAGATTAATCAGTATTTTTGATCAATTTCGTTACGGAGGAGTGAAATCAATTTCAGATTTAGTGCCTCATCGATCGGGATCTCGAGTACCGTTCTTCATTAAACCGATTTTATCAGAGCGATTTTAATAATAATTGGAACTCCCCCAGATTTTGTCTGTCTGATTACGATTTTTGTGAAGTCCTGAAGTTCTCCGAAGGGCTTTCTTTAAAATTAATAAAGGCGACGTTGGAATCCTTTCCGGCATTGTCGCTTGGATTTATAATACAGTCCTACTCAATTGTATAAGTTTTTAGAGAAAAAAAACTGAATAATTTCTTGTAAGCAGTACTTTCAATATGTTAGTAGTTCAATGACCGAGTTTCGTTTGGGCTATGAAAACACGTGGTCTCCTTAGAGAACCAAGCTATAATGATTGTTCACCCCTGAAAAACCCCACTTACACAAACAAATATACTACAATTTTATTCTCTTTTGATTTTTTTTTCTTCATAAAACTACCTAACCACTACCTATCTCACTCTGATGAAAAGTGCATATGAGGCCAAGGGTGTATCCTCACTGGTGGTTAGTTTGTGGTAAGGTTTTTCGAAACATTTTTTTTTGTTTTTTGAACCACAGCTGCTCTTTTTTCAGGATTAACTTGCTATTGAAATGATTTTTACTAATCAATGGATATTTTAAAAATAAATATTTAATATTACATTACATATTTTTTACGTAAAATCGGTTCCCAAGTTCAAAACATTTTCACTTTTAAATAGTTGCGATTGTCATTCTTCGAGTCGTGACTCTGTAACTCTACACTTTGCACAAAAAGTAGTCTCAGCTGTTTTATAAAACCATTGTATAACACAAAATTAATAATCAATGGCTTAATTTCTTACGGCTACAAAGAAAGTCTTTACCCTAAAATTTATGATAGGAGAGTCGGTGAGCCATTTAAGCATTCAAAATCTTTAGTTTAAAAGTCAAATTAACAAGTAGGTACCTAAAACTTAGCGTATTTCATAAGCAAGAGAATTTAGGCGCTCTAGTTTTATTCGGGCCAAAGAAACTAGTGCCCTTTTTCGTCTTAGTGGTGACACTGCTATGTCCCGATCTATCATCAGGAAAATAAACTCTTGAACAGAGACGTCTTATCTGATTCACACTAACCACCGTGCTCGAGCCTTTTGTTTTATTGTTTTAAAACAACTTAGGCTATTATGGAGATGCAAGATGCTATCGGGGCCAAAATGTTTTGTGAATAAAATTGGTCGCGCTCGTTGGAATCGGATCTCGCATCGGGGTATCGATAAACTGATCGATATAGCGATCCCTATCGCACCATGTTACGTAATTATAGAGTAGTTTGACGGGCAGTTTATTCGTTCGGCGAAACTTTGCGTATGTATAATTTTATTCATTTTTGGGCACAGCTTACTTCGAATATTGAATGGATTTGAAATAACGTTCAATGACAATTATGTTTATGTCAATACGAGTATACATTAAAATAATTTCAAATAGAAACCAAAATAATTAGTCTCTGTTCGTTTCCGCATTGTTTTGTTTTTTTTTCACTCTAGTTCTATCTCTGTCACTAGTAAACGTATAATCAACTTAAATCGAATTTAGAAACGTGATAGCCAATTTAATCCCTAAATACTCCCGTAAAAGCAGTCTTAAAGGCTGTAGCAGCTCAAGCATTATTACTCAAATTTAGGAGTAGTAATTTAAAGCTTATAGTTCGTAGTTATTTAAAGGCTGCACACACAAGTGAAATGGAAACAATTAACAGATTAAAAACACCGACAGCGCAGAAAGCTTTTGGACTGCTCTTAATTTACGCGGTTAGCGACCACTTACTTTCTCAATCTCCTATCTTATCGCAGCAAATGGTTTCAAAATGAACCTTATTTTAAAGTAGACAGTGATGGTTTTGTAACTACATAATTTGGGTAGGTACGAGGGATAGGAAAATGTCGTTTTGGATTCGTCGCTCGCTGTTTTGGTAATTTGGCCACGACACACGCGCGCTCGCACGCAGCTTTAGTACAGGTTACATTGTCTTGACGAATGGCAAACAATATAATCATAGAGTCATCATCATCATCATCATGAGAGAATGAGAGGGCTTGGGCCGTAGTTTCCACGTGGGCCCAGCGCGGATTGGGAACTTCACACACATCATTCGCAGGTGTATGCAGGTTTCCTCACGTCGTTTTTTTCACCGTTAAGCTCATGGTAAATTTCAAATGTAATTGCGCACATAAATTCAGAAAAACTCTAAGGTGCAAGCCGGGATTTGAACCTACGACCCTCTGCTTGAGATGCTAAAGGTCAAACCACTAGGCCACCACGGCTATAATCACAGAATAACTATACATAATTTGATAAACGACTTGAAGCAATAAAATTCTGTAAATAGTTAATAGATTGGCAAAAATACAGGTTGGAACCTTTTAATAACCAAATTTACGATGATTTATTTGGCTGATGTATGGAACGTCAACATGACATTTTCAATGAAAAGGGTTCACCCTGGTGCGTGATTCAGTTTCCTTGACTGTACAGATATATTACATTTCAAGACAATCCGATGACTAAGTGGCTGAAATTCGTCTTGTCAAAATTTGATCTTAATGAACATAACAAACAAAGACACAACATTGCCTAAATAAGCCTATTACCTAAGCATAAAGAATATTTGATATTTTAATCTACTGTATATCACGCTACATCAGTACACTACGGAAGCAATAAGCCATGACTTAATTTGTACTAATTAAAATGCTTCATGGGGATCCACAATAAAACGAAGAAGGGTTTAAGGGATGAGGCATTATGCTAAATAAAAGGTTTGTTAAAAATGTAATCTGTTAAAAAACATTGTTAGTTGCCCTTGTGGGCATTTTATGATGTACATACATATTAGGTTTTTAACCAATTTTAAATTTTTGTTTCCGTAAGGAAATTCAGTAGATAAATTAATCATTATGTAAATATCAGACAGTACATAGAAATTACTTCAATGCCTAAATAAAAATAAACTTCTAAAAATTTTCAACCAACATTTATTTCAGTTAAGATAAGCAAAGCAATAGCATTTGCCAGTAATCCATCTGTATTTGTAATCTTTCAAGGATAATAAAAATTGGTACCATTATTAACTGTAGGAAATATACACTAAAAGCGAAATTAATAAGCACACTTAAGAACCATAATTCGTTTTCTTCGTTCAAAAAGTAATTTCAACGTCCGTTTAGTTTTACGTGACTGGCCTCCTATAATTAGTTCGTTTTAGCAACACAACAAAACTAAAATACCTAGGTCCTAAAAGGAACCTCCGTACAAAAGGAAAGATAGTGCCAATTACAGCTTTCAAAACCGTAAAACCAGCCAATAGACCAGAGGTTCCCAAACTTTTTCAGTTCGTGGTACATTTACGGATCTCGTATTTTCTCTCGGCGCCCCAGCTAATTAAAAGAAAAAAAAATAATCTACTACAAATCTACACTTTGGCATAAAGTAGAAATTTATATGCGGCAAAAAGCTCAGGCTCAATATGAACGGCGAGGTCTGGAAGCGTACGTACACATATTAGGTACGAGACGGGGTAGGACAAAAATAAATAAGTTAAATAGGGTACAATACAATCAAACATACAATGATATTATAAAGTAAGTGGCCACAAAAAATTATACATTCAGAATTATATAAAGCGAGGTGCATCGTCGGTTTCAAAGCGTGAGCGTGAGTAGTACACGTGATCTGAATTATTTCGCCCCAAGACGCCGCGGCGAAAACTTTGGGAACCCCTGCAGTAGACTTAAAGTCTGTACAGGACCATAAATCAAAATTTATAATTGGCGTTCGTTTCTAACAAATAATAATATAACATAAAACACGTGTGTTATGGAAAAGGATACTACGTGCAATAATAGTGATGGCTGGGTTAATTTGGTGTAATGGTAGTAGGTACTTCTGATGAATACTCTCTAGTGTTAAGCATATCTCTAGTTAACTGATACACCTGGAAATACCTGCATCGCAAAATACAAATGCGAAACACGCACACAAATAAACATCTCACATTTTACCACGGTACCGTTTATGATTTTTGACAATAGGAAAGTTAGCGTTTTTTTTTCTAAATGTATCTATTAGAAGTAATATGTAGCTCGACGTGTAACGTGTCAGATGCATAAAAATCTTCGATTTTTATTCTTCTTCTTATAATTGCTGCCACTTAACTTTTGAAGATTGACAGTCAGCTCCGTCTTCTTCTTCTAATATATGAAAATCTCGTATCACGGTGTTTGAAATCGAACTCCTCCGAAACAGCTCGACCGATTTTTACTATTTCTTTTGTCTACATTTGGTAGGTCTGAGAAAAGGTCGTAACCTACGTTTTATTTATTTTTAGTGGCAATTTTTAATAACCTCTTCTACTATCTTGATGTCTTGTCATTCTCTATACTACAAAGCTTTGATACTTAGTGTCTTCCTATCTTTCTTTTCTTTTGGTTTCACTACACACGTACAACTTCAAACCTTTTCCCCGTTCGCTAAAGTACTGTTAGTGACATAATCAAACCATTGGATACATAATATTCTACGGCACGTCCACATCTCAAATGCCACCAGCTTCTTACGGAGGTCTTCTCTTCAGGAGGAGGATTCTCGTTACCGGTGTATAATAAAAGCACCTGTTACGCGTGTCTAACCTGTAATGTGTATAATTCAATAGAATCATGCTACGTGCTTTTACCTAAAGCGCAATTAGTCACGTGTGCCAACATCTTTATTTTTAAGTGTGGCGTAAGGGCCCGGCAACGGTAGTGCGCGACTGACGGGACAACGGGGAATTTCTCTATTCATTGCACAGTCGAGACGCTCACCTCTTAGTGTTTACCTGACAATAGAAGCAATGTACGCCGCCGGCTACGCATAATCGTAGCGGTGCCGTAAGGGTTGGGACAGACGAATGGAAAATGACGTGCCCCGCATTCGAAACGCTGCCATTAACTCGCACTGCTTTTGAGATGCAAATGAGTTTTTTCTAAAAAAAAATTCTTCATTGGATATTTCCAAGCCGCGGTGAATTTATTTCCTCTTTCATTCGAATGTTAAGCAGGAATACTTTGATTTAATAACAAAGCTTTTATATATTGGCCTATATTTTTAAGCGAAACTCGCGGTATACAATTCAGGGTACTACTTACTCAATGCTAAAAGTATCCCTTATTGCACACTGCATATGAAACTGCATAGAAAAAAAAAAGTAGTCAACAAGATAGACACTTATGTATACATATCAATAGACTACAACCATGCGTACATTAAGCTTTAAAATCATAAACTCTTCTTCCTCTTACGAACTAATGAACATCAAAATTACATTGATTTTACTGATTACGGTACAGTAATAGTAAAATTATCGTTACGCCACTGAAACTTTACATCATATCGACAAATTCACAGGCACCGAGTGCTTATAGGTACAATTTAATATTACGCGCTAAAACTTCCATACGAGTAGGGTGAAAGCACCAATGATCGGCTATTGTGTCGCACGCCCCTAGTGTTGTCACATAATGTCAGTATCGGAGGGCTCAAAGCGTCACCCGTCACCCTGTCAGGCGGTGCACTTGCTACGTTATCCAGATATAGTGAATCTCGCATTCGGTTTATGGTGCGAATTTACCCTGGTACTTTGAATGCGGACTAATTCCATTGTTGAGGGACTGACATATGGGCGACATGACAGAAACAGTTAAGCGTTTATTGCCAGAAAGAGCTTAATAGTTGGAGCTTTAGTGTAGAGGGTATTTTTAAATGGGAATGTGTAATGTAACTTCGTTGATTTATACGAAATAAGGCAGTGTACGATTTCGAACGACATGCATTTTTTATTAAAATCTCCATAAATAAAAACGCTTAAAGTTGGCATTCAAAATAATTTTATTATTTTCTTTAAAACCTAAAAATCATGCTTTGAGACTTGATAATCAGGAAATCGAAAATAAAAAGTTATATTTCACACAACTTTGTACGGAAAATGAGTCATTGTAATTAATAAAAATAATAATAATATCACGGGACAATTCACACGAATTCACCTAGTCCCAAATATATAGATAAATACATACTTATATACATATTAAACATCCAAGACTCGAGCGCAAACATTCGTATTTTTCATACAAATATCTGCCCCGACGCGGGAAGAAAACCCGGGATCTCAAGCTTCGTAGTCAGGTTCTCTAACCACTAGGCCATTTGGGTCGTCAAACACGACAAACACGACTTTGTAAGTAAAAACACGATGAAAATAATGAATCTTACGATGTCATTTTTGAATTTCTTGAAAATATTAATATAGTGTAGCAAAATGAGCAGACTCGTCTTTGCTATTTGAGACGTTTATTCTTACAGCTAATCCTAATCCTAATCCTATCCTAACTAATATTATAAATGCGAAAGTAACTCTGTCTGTGTGTCTGTGTGAACGCGGGTGTGCGGGGGGGTGCGGGGGGGGTCTCGGGGGTACGGGGACGGGTATTTTTTTATATCGAGGAACTGAGGAGAGCCATAATTGATGAAAAAGCAAATTGGATAAAAAAAATAACTGCCAAAATTACTAATTCCAAGCGGACGGTGTCGCGGGCAAAAGCTAGTCACTTTATAAACTAAAATATTTTACACAACCAATCCCAATTCCCAACATCATAATACAAGTACAAAATAAACACTTAACTCAGCTAGTCAAACAATGAGTTTTAGTGGCGCAAAATGCGAAATTTCCAAGCGACATTCGTCCGTAAAATAGCAAACAAAAACGTAATTTGCACCAAGGGTGAGGTACAATAGCGCAAACGGTCCACTCTTGCAGCGGTTACCCTAAATTGTCAAAGTGACAGTTACTTGGCGAACTTGCGGCGGGTTCATGCTAATTTTGGGTAACATGCACGCCCCTACAATTGACGTATTGTGTAGGTACTGTTACGTGTTATGTTAATCTGTTTCACAAGCACGGCTTATATTTTATTGCTTTGGCCTATTGATTAATAATAAATATTGAAAGTTTTGAAAGTAGATAGGTATGTATTGTGACGTTCAAGAATACTATCTTACTATTAGTTTTTATATGGTGTAGGTATTGTAGGTTTTTTTATTTATTTGAGAAGCAATAGAGCAACAGAAGAATACAGCTGGGATGTATGTATGGATTCCATAGAGTCTAAAGACGAAAGTCTTCAATCAGTGCGTCCTACCCGTCATGACATACGGTGCCGAAACATGGACACTCACTGTGTAGGGCTGGTCCACAAATTTAAAGTTGCTCAACGTGCTATGGAAAGGGCTATGCTCGGAGTTTCTCTAAAAGATCGAATTCGTAACGAAGTGATCCGACAGAGAACCAAAGTTATCGACATAGCCCACCGGATTAGCACGCTGAAGTGCCAATGGGCCGGTCATATAACCCGAAGAACCGATAACCGTTGGGGTAGACGAGTTCTTGAGTGGAGACCACGGATCGGCAAACGTAGCGTAGGACGTCCTCAGACTCAGTGAAGCGATGATCTTCACAAGGCGGCTGGCAAGAGCTGGATGAGAGTGGCCGAGGATCGTGCTCAGTGGCGTGCCATGGGAGAGGCCTATGTCCAGCAGTGGACGAATATAGGCTGATGATGATGATGATGATGAGAAGCAATGCGTTAAGTACGTAACTGAACGGTTAAATTATATGTAGATTGTTCTTGAAAAGACTACTAAAACAATCTGTACGCTTAGTATAAGTTTTCCTTCACTTCAATACTTCTCGATCGCGTTTACGTAAAAAATTCAATTACTAGGGAAACATGGACAGCGCCTCCGCGCGCGCGTGTCTATGTTTCCATAGAATTGAAATTTTTACGTAAACGCGATCGAGAAGTATTGAAGTGAAGGAAAACTTATACTAAGCGTACTGAGTTCATTATCAGTATGCTTAGTATAAGTTTTACTTCACCAAATACTTCTCGATCGCGTTTACGTAAATATTTCAATTCTATGGAAACATGGACGCGCGCACGCGGAGGCCCTGTCCATGTTTCCATAGTAATTAATTTTTTTACGTGAACGCGATCGAGAAGTATTTGGTGAAGTAAAACTTATACTAAGCATACAGAGCTAAAGAACCAAACAAAACGAAGTACGTACGCTGCGTGCGTAAACAATATTCTTTTCACTTCTCATGCTCTTAAAATGTTACTTTAGTCTCTGCATATCGGGACTAAAGCTCTTTTTTGATCTCTTGGGATTAAAGTAAATTTTTTTTAATTGACTATGGAAACCCCTATACTGCCAATCACGGTGTTTGTGAATGGAGGATTATCGCCATTTTCAGTAACTGGGTATAGACAATTTTAAAGCTTTCCACAGACCGAAGCGCGCTGCGGACGCACTGTAGCGCCCTGCGCTTCGGTCTGTGGAAGCCTTTAGGGCGTGGAAATAACCTCAAAATGACAACTGTATAAAAAATATTTAAAAAATAATAATTTCGTGAAACACATTGAATAATTACGAATATTAATCTATTTAATTATAAAATATTAAAGATGAATTCATTTTATTTTGCATGTAAAGAAAGATTTCCTTTAGCTTAGGTGTTTTTTAATTTGTTTTTTTTTTAAAACGCTGTCGGCAAAGAAGTTCCCTGCTCTGTCGATAAAATGGCAATCCGCACTGTCGGCAAAGCAGTGCTGGAGTGTATGGTAGATAGAGCAGTTACGTTTGAAAGTTAATATGGTATGACTTCAAAATAATGCGATGTCAGTTGCATTAAATAGTAAATAGAAAGTATAATTAGATATAATTTAACATATAATTGGCATATAGAAAATAAACTTAAAAAGTCGTTTCTTTATTCACGGGTAAGTGTTTCAGTTAACAATATATTTTGTGTGTGAACTTAGATCAATTAGGTTAATTTATTGGCCGATTCTAATGAATGAACAATTATCATTCTTACATGCATAGTCCAATTAGTTTTAACATCTTAGTCTTTAAGTTAGAATCTGTTGGCTAATTATGCAAGCATTTAAAGCGTCACTTTACAAAAAAATATAAAAGAAAAGAAAGCGGTATTTTTTTTTGCTATTTGAATTTTGAACAGATGTCCATTGCTTGTATTGAGCATACGTTGTAAAAAAGTAATTTTGTACGTCGTTTTTTTCCTCGCATTCAAAGTGAAAAGTAGAGTGTTTAACGCGGGACTAAACTACCATAATGACAACTCGAATTATAGCCTCCCTCGCTATCGCTCGGGTGGCTAAATATCTCGTGTCATTATGGCTTGTTTTAGTCCCTTGTTGAACAATCTACTATAGAATATTTCGTTTGCATTAGTGTCAACCTATAATGCTCCAATATTATAGTTTACCATTCTCCGTGGAAAATCAATTATATGTAATATTTATTTATTTACTTACTTAACATAATAAGAAATAGTGAATATTGACGAAAATTGTAAATTAATTTTAGTGACCTAAAACTAAATATTTGTACGCTTGCTTGCATGCTGAATACATGTGCTAAACTTATTTTAAGATCTTTTTACCTACTGCATTCTTACAAATAAATGTTTTTGAATTTGAATTTATATTTATAGTTGATATATTTACATTATTTACAATACAACTTTACAGATATTCAAAATACGATTAACAATAAAAATAAAAACTGAACCTAAAACTAAATTTACAAATAAAACGACCGACGACCGGCGACGACCTGGTGAAGGTAGCGGGAACGCATTGGATGCGGATGGCGCAGGGCCGATCTGTTTGGCGAGCCTTGGGGGAGGCCTATGTTCAGCAGTGGACGTCTTTCGGCTGAAATGATGATGATAAATAAAAATATCTTTTAGGGTACCATCTGACGGCATAGGTAGTTCTCAGGAGGCAGGCAGCGTTCCCGCGTTGAATGGCAACTATATTCACTGTAATAGTCATGTACATAATATTAGTCCATGACGCCTTGCAAAATCACACAGTATACTAAAAATACGCATACGTTTATACTCAAGTGAAAACACTCATAATAATATCTTTCCAGCCCATATTCTTCTACATAGTCTTACTACAGGGCACAAGCCTCCTCCCTGAATGATTAAATATCGGTCTTATTGTCGGTCCTTTGCTAAAATTAAATGCTCCTTCCTTTCATCTACTTAAATATTGACTGATAGAGACCCCTTGAAGCGATAAGTTCACCTTTGTACATGTAACTCAATGGTCAGTTGTGTTTTTTTTTATCTTATTTTGGTACAATAACGGGTTTAAATAGGTAAGTACATAAATATATTATTCATAGCCATAATTGCGGAAATTCGAGGGATGACTATGACTATTATCAAGTTCAACTTTAGTGGCGACTGGATAGCTCATTTTAGGAGAACCTGACTATGAACTTTGTGGTCCTAGGTTTCACCATTGGACGAGGCAGATATTAAGTAGGTATGATGAATATGAATGTTTCGTCGTATCCTACGATAAGAGCCACAATTAAAAAATGCTTACTTTTCAGGAGAAGCGTTTTTGTGTTTCTTTTAAAAGATAACTAACAAATTGATAATTTTGTAATTAAATAATGTGTATTAGTGTTCTAGGGTTCTGCTAAAATAAAATTTATGTTTTAAATGGTATATTATATATCGATTTTGTCCTTTAAATCCTTTTTCGTCGGACTAAATGAGTTTTAAGGGGCCATAAGCTACATTGTGCCTTTTATCGTCGAAAAATACGAGGCCACAACTACCATTAGGACCAAAATTGTAGCTGTTAAAATATTTGAGTGTCAACAATTTTTTATTTTTAAAATAAAGTCATCATCATCCCAGCTTATAAACGTCCCACTGCAGGGCACAGGCCTCCTCTCAGAATGAGAGGGCTAAAATAAAGTACATATTTTTAATTTCAAAAAGTTTATTTCTCGTAATGCAGAAAGAAGTGGCAAATAACAACAATATTTTTTTATTTTTTAAGATTTTTTAAATTATAAAGCGTAGGTACCCACAGTAATTTTCTAACACAAAACAAGTCTCTTTTATGGAAACAAGTGAAACTAAATACTTCTTAATTTTTCATAAACTTAAAAAATAAATAGAATTGCACATATTATTTAATCAGTCTTCAGTATTCATTGGAGAACTTTCATAATTCATCCTCAACGTCTGTATCACCCGCAGTAGCAACACCTCCTACCACATGAGGTAACGGTATAAATAAATTATAAGGTACATGTTAATAAAAAGAACTACAAAGTTGAAAATAATTTATACCACGTATTAAATTTTTGCGTTTTTATCACAGGCTCTATTTTTTGGTGCATGTTACACCTTTCTTTATTTCTATTGACAAAATGTAACACGCTTTTATTAAAGATAATTGGGACTGTGATGAAAACGCAAAGATTTGATATGTGGCATAAATTGTTTTCAACTTTTTAGTTCTTTTTATTAGCATAATAATAATAAAAGATTGTTTTTAAAAAATATTTTTTCTTTTTTTAATATATTTTTAACTTTTTAGAGTTTATTTAGGATCAACGTACCCACCAAGATGAATTAAACGAGCCTAAACTCGACGGAGTTGAGTCTTTCAATTTTTTAGTTAAGTTAGTTTATTTTACTTTTAATTATAGTGTTAATTTAACTAAAGTAATAAATAACTAAGTATTCACCACAAATGCTTAGGTTCGTCTCATTATGGAGTGCTTATTGCCACCTTTCAGCTCCATCATCAGACCCTGGTTACCATCTAGGATCAAAGTACTCGTCAAGACGAATCTAACGAGTCCAAATTCTACGGTATTAAATTCTAAAAGTCGAGATTAAATCTTCCAGCTCCATCATCAGATCAGCATAATGTCATAATAATATTGCATTGTCATCCGATTTACACATGCATGCAAAATTTCAGTTTAATCGGCAATCGGGAAGTGCCCCAGGTGAAGGTAGAAAAAGCTTGTAATTGTAATAAATAATAAGTCATTCATGAAATTCTTCAGGAATTATAATATTCGTGTCTATTATTGTCAGAGTGACAACAAATTAGAAGGTAAATAGATATAATAATACCAAAATCACATGATTTTTTTCAATATGTACCCAATTTTGTAATGCGACCTCCAGAGAAAGTACTCAAAATATTGAAAATAAAAAAATTTACTCAAAGGAAACATTCCTTAATTTTTTAAAAGAAAGAAAACTGCATTCAAATTTTTTTCGGATATCCGCTTGCTGCACCCGGGAATCGAATCGGCTAAAATCGGGCACCCGGTTCGGTTCCCGGGTCAGGTGAGCGAATTTTCAAAAATATTTGAATGCAGTTTTCTTTCTTTTCAAAAATAAAGGAATGTTTCCTTTGAGTAAATTTTCCTATTTTCAGTATTTAGAGTACTTTCCCTAGAGATGGCATTACAAAATTCCACCCTGTATATGGCGAAAAAGGCCACAAGTACCATAAGAACCCAAAAAGGAGACATGCAAAATCAGACGTTCAAAATAATTATTGTTATCAAAAAACAATTATGTTCATTCCATGGAGCCGCATTGTTAATAAGCCTACCAAATATATCTTTAAAAAGTGAATATTTAAGCAATAATTCAATAAAATATAATTCGTACATAGAAAAAGGACACTACCGCAATTGTGGCCACACATTCGCTATACAAATAAAATTGAGCTATTCCGCGGGAAAAGGCCGCAGTTGCCGTTCGGGCTTTATTCTCGGCAATACTAACCACTTCATTAAATTCTTTAAATTTCTTCATTAAACTATGTAAATATATAAATAAGTGAATTTAAAAATATATACTAAGAAAGTAAACCTAAAAGAAGTAATAAATAGGATCTGAATAATGGAAAAACTTTATAAATAAATTTAGCGTAATTTACTTGGTGTTTTCCTCTTTCGTTCAGCGTCGTCTTTTGCAACTATTTTCACTAATCTATGTCTTCGACGATTCATTTTGTTGTTTTCATTAACAATTAACGAAAACAAAGATGATCTTGCGAATTAAATAACCATTACGAGTGCATGCCACTCTTCCACCGCTGTCCGCCGAATACAGTAGAAACGGCGCTTGCGCCCCCTCCTCGCGCCCGCGTCGATCCTTTTTGCACGGCGAATAAGGACAGCAGCATACTTGTGGCTTTACTCCACGTTAGAAGTGAGACATACGTAATTGTGGCTTATTAAAAATATTTTTTTACTATTTAATAAAAAAATATTAAAATTATTATATAAAGTTATAAATATGTATCTTGAGGTGTAGAATTCAATTTTACAATAAAAACTAAAAGCCCCTATGGTGATAGTGGCTCTTATCGTAGGATACGACGGTTTGTTCTCGAGCCGAAGCTGTCATAGAAGCTTAGCTTAGTATGGAACAAAATCGATTGGTGTCAATAGTCTCATGTCATGATATTATATTTTTTGTGCAAATATTGCTGGCTTTCACGGCAAAGTTAAAATCAATCAGAGAATTTCATTCATCATAGTGAAAATAAACTGATCACTCACGTCTTAAAACGCGTTTAACTCGACATGTTTCGGGCTAATTCGTAGCCCTTCCTCTCGGAGTCACACGTCACGGCGGCTGCCAAAAGCGCACTGCGTGCTACCGCCCTGGTCGCGCGGCTACTCGACGCAACTAACAGCAAAACACAACTACCTCCGTTTTACCCCACTATCCCGGTTGAAATTTGGATGACGACCAATCTTAATGGCTTCACGCACCTTCCGCGGAATAAAAACTTTCCTCTCGCAAGTACGGAAGCCTTATCAAAACGAATGTAGTGCGCCGAGCCCGAGTCCATTGAGTGTTCAGCTACCACAGACCCCTTGTTGTCTTATTTTTTCAAGAGGGCGGAAGCATAGTATACGGCACTAGCGTCTGCCACAAAGGAAGCGTGTTACTTGCGTCGATTTATCTATGAGATAACAGGTAAACTTTCATTAGTTAACTTAGCTTCTGACAGTCAGAGTGTCATTAATCTCGTTCGAAATCCCGTACAACACAGCAGGACGAAGCACATTGATACCCGTTTTTACTTTATTAGGGAAAAAATATGCGATAATGTTATAGTGTTGGATTATGTGAAAACTAGTGATATGCCTGCTGATGTGCTAACAAAGCCACTAGGGCCTATAGTACACAAACGATATACAATTAGCTTAGGTCTGGTAACTTAATTTTATATTTATGTTTTATTGTTTGTGTATTTGTCTTGCACAACTTCGATTAAGGGCGGCTGTTGTAGATAGTAACCTCTGTTGTGTAGACTTGTTTATAAGATTATTTTTTTTCTTTAGGTGTTCCTTAGTCACTTCAAATAAACACTTTTGACAATCAACATATTTTTACTAATTCTTAATTTACAAATAATTTAATTAAATGCTCTCCTAGCTCTTACCACCAAATATTACAACAAGTTGAAAGATTCCGCCCGAACAAACATAGATTTACAATTAAATAAAAGCTTGTAAAAATAGTTCGCGCTGTTCTAAGTGACACAAACTATTATGCATTAAAAAAAATTATGTTGACCTTGTACGTCAGTCAGTACAAGGTCATAATTATTATCGAAATGTTCTGTGAAAAACAAAATACCTTTATTTTTCGATCAGAAGGATAGATTGTTATAATGTAGATTTTTATCTTTTATTTCCTGTTTGAAAGTTGTGATAAATAATTAATATTCGTAGCGTTGATAACGAATATTTACTGTTTTTGGTTGAATACTATTTTTTTCTCGCGTCTCCGCATTTTTTTTCTACAACTGCAGGTGGGGCTATGCTATGAGGTGGCTAAAATGTATCCAATGAACCTTTTAGGACCGGTCTCCTGCAAATCAAAAAGTAACACAAGAAGTATTACAAGAATTTCAGAAACAATGCAATTAACTTTAAGTCAAATAAAATAGTATTTTATGCAACGGTTGTAATAAGTGAGGTCTTAAAAGGCGAGTGACGTGAGTTGCGATATGAACGAAGTGAATATCGCAATGAAAGACTGCACGAGCCGTTTAGACCAAATTATACACCGTTGCATATAATATTTTTTCTACTTCATTCGTGTTTCAAACTATGTCAAAAGCAAACGAGCAGCGCCAGTGAAAAATGTAAAATTGTTTGACATATTATATTTGACGGATGTGATTGTCTATAAAAAAACTTTGTTTTTAATTGACGTTAGATATTAAAAAATACATTTTTCTTATGTTGGCAGTAAAAAATATCTTGGAATTTTATATTGTTAGTAAAAAACCGCATGAATTCAGTCATTCTGAGAGGAGGCCTGTGCCCTGCGAAACGTAATAATGTATAGGCGTAATAATGATGATGATTATGATGATGAATACAGTGGCTTGTCTAAAGCCGAGTTTATACCTGCAAGAAAAATCGCGCAAGTGTAGTGCAACTTGCACGGTTTTCCTTGCAGGACTATACTGGGCTTTAGTTTTGAGTGTAACCTACATTTAATAATATTGTGGCAACTAGGCGTATCGTTATAACGACTTTACGACACAAGTTCTGTTATGGGGAATAGAGTATAGACTTTTCTGAAGTCATAATTATCTATGGTCTTATTTATTTGGAATGTTGACGCCATTAAAAAATAGTTTGAAGACACGACTCCAGAAAAAAATCGCTTTATTTTAGCCCTGAAAACCAGATTCGATTAGCTGCAAAATTATTTTTTTTTGTTGCTTTTAAACAAATAAATAGTTAGTTGATTGAGTTGGCGAACAAGTGACTTCATAAGTTGCTATTGCCATTAAAACTATATGGAAGAATTGTGTTTTGACAGCTCATAAAAATTACGTCAGTTGATTGGTGGTGTCAACATCCCTATTGTTCGTAACCATTTAAAAAACAAATAAAAGTATAGAAGTAGAAAAATGTTCGAATGCTACAAAGAACGAACATATTTTAGTTTCACTGGCTCTACATCTTAATATATAAAAGAAGAAACTGACTGACTGACATATCAACGCACAGCCCAAACCGCTGGGACTAGAGATTCCAAATTTGGCATGTAGGTTCCTTATAAGGTTTAGGGGTGCACTAAGAAAGGATTTTTCAAAATTCCTTCCCTGAGGGGGTAAAAAGGGGTTCAAACTTTGTATGGGGAAACAAGATTAGTTCGACTATTTTATTCGAAACTTCACAGAAGTACTCCTAATGATAAATAAGTAAACACGTGTTTCAGGTTTTTTGAGCATTCAACCCCTCAAAGGGGGAAAAGGGGTAACAAAGTCTGAAAATCAACATGGGTGTTGTTTCTATGGTTTATCGGGTCGCTGGTTATGAAAACAACAATGGTTTTAAAATCCGACATGGCGGACGTAAAATACCATCTCCCTAGATGGGGTGCGATGGGGTTGATATGTCTAATTAAACTAAATGACTGTTGATATATCAACGCACAGCCCAAACCACTGGACCTAGAGACTTGAAATTTTGCACATAGATACCTTATAAAATGTAGGCATCCACTAAGGACGGCACTAGGGACGGGAAAAAACGGGATTTATATATTCGATTCCGAGTGACCCTATCTCAGTAACTATAATAACTAGACTCTTCAAACTTGATACACAAGTAGGTATAACATTAATTAAAACATTAATTTCAGGATTTTTCAAAATTCCCACGGGATAAGGAAAAAACGCGATTTATATATTCAGTTCAACGGGATCCTATGAACTATAATTACTAAACTCTTGAAATTTGGCACAGAAGTAGGTAATTATAATAGTAAAAAACAGTTTAAAGGGTTTTCGGAAATTCCCACGGGATAAGGAAAAAACGGGATTTTTCGTTGTACTGGTCGTAGAAAGCTGAAATTCGGTATCTAGGTTGCTTGGAGAGTGTAGAGGGGGATTAAGAGAGGACTTTCCAAAATTCCAACGGGAACGGGAAAAAACGGGATTTTTCGTTTTACTGGTCATAGAAAGCTGAAATTCGGCACGTAGGTTGCTTGGGGAGTGTAGAGGAGCATTGAGAGGACTTTTCAAAATTCCTACGGGAACGGGAATAAACGGGATTTTTCGTTTTACTGGTCGTAGAAAGCTGAAATTCGGCATGTAGGTTGTTTGGGGAGTGTAGAGGAGCATTGAGAGAGGACTTTTCAGTATTCCGACGGGAACGGGAAAAACGGGATTTTTCGTTTTGCTGGTCATAGAAAGCTGGAATTTGGCAAGTGGGTTCCTTGGTGAGTGTAGGGGAGTATTAAGAAAGCATTTCCCGAAATTCTTACGGGAACGGGAAAAAAACGGGATTTTGAGTTTTACTGGTTGTAGAAAGCTAAAATTTCAAAATTCATAAATTTATACTGTATGTAGGCCGCAAAGGGCTCTTTAACCGACTTAAAAAAAGGAGGTTATGCATTCCACTTTATGTATTTTTTTATGTAGGTATGTTCACCGATTTCTCGGCCAATTGGGGATGTCCATTTTTTGCAATGTGTAGTTTCGACCTGCTGTCTGACATCTAGCACTTTGAGAGCGCCAGTAAAGTGACAGAAGTGAAAGTGTACCACTACGCAAAAAATAATTAAAGGGGTTGCCTTATCGTACGCATTTAAATACATTTAGAAATTTGGCAGTGTGGGAGCTCTCAATTACAATCTGACGTCATCAACCAAAATAGTTTCAGTAATTAATTTTGAAAAAAGTAGTGAACTAAATGACAAAATATTGAAATTAGTTTCTTATAATTGACTTTTCTATACAAAAAAAATATAAAAACCAGTGGTATTTTTTTTAGACATTGCCAATTGTGGACCGATTATAAAAAATATTTTTTTATTCGAAAGAATACAAGAATACAATACAATAAATATAATAATACAATACTCCTGAGATGGTCCCATTGTCACCAAATCAGGATCTGATGACGGGATCTCAAGGAAATCGAGGGCAACCCTCAAATTTTGTAGGCACGCATTACGTTTTTCATATATTTTCTCAAGCTATTTAATTGTTTGCGTCTGGTAGACATCATCTCATGTTGTTGAGCTGATGATGGAAGGTAAATCTCCTTAACGGTTAGGAGTTGAGGATAATTTTTCAAATATTATAGGTACGTATAGACCGATTGTTGTATTCTTTCAGGTTATCCGGGTGAGCTGATGATGGAAGGTTAAACTCCTTAACGGCTAGGAGTTATAGGAAGTTTCTTTAAATATCATATGCACGTATAGATCGTTAGTTGTATTCTTTCTGGTTATTCAGATGAGCTGATGATGGAAGGTTTAACTCCTTAGCGGTTAGGTCACACAATACCTTTACAAAATACTATAATATGTATACATAATATCAATGCTAAGTAGGTACACAGCGCTTCCAGTTACTCAAGTTTCCGTAGACGGTAAGAAAACATTGAATTATACCTAATGCAGGACAGGGGAAAGTAATAATAAGTTTTATATTATTAACAAGCCTGGTTATTTTAGTGCCCGCTTCCGAATTAGTGAAAAACAGTGTATATAAAGAAATACTGTAAAGAACCGTATCTACCTGAAGTTTAGTCGGGCTTGCTTGCGCGCTTGCTTGCACGCTTGCTTGATATCTTAGTTCTTTGGAATACTCATGGTACACGCGAGCGAAGCCGCGGGCAAAAGCTAGTTCTTAAATAAAAACCTAGAACAATAACAAAATACAAAAAAAAATTCTTCGCTTAGTTAAGTTTGACAGAATTGTCAGCGGTACGTGTCATTTTACAATCACTCTGGCCACTTACTCTTTACAAAACACAGGATGGATCATGTATGGAATACCACCTCCCTCCTGCACCTTTGTTACGGTTCCTCCAAGTAACAGTTAACCGCGTTGCATTCGGGGGAGCTTTGAGCTTTCCGTCTATATTGGGCACAGGCTACAAAGCCTCAAACACCGCCGTAAATTCGCTTTTTGTTCGATTTTTACGTTTTGGTGAGTATACATGATGTAAGTCTTCCTACTCCATTTTACCAACGGACATCGGAAGCGGAGGGAACGTCTTCACCCTTTGTTTGTGTCATCATAATCATCAAACATATGTTTAGAATTCCAGTAGCTCGTTCGAAGCGGTTCGATTTATCTTTCCTAATACTAACTGTTAAGGAATTGAATGTGCTTCCATCGTCTGTATATCCAGATAGAAAGGTACAACCTCTCTAAAGCTAGAGTGAATAATCTGTTATTGTATAAATCTTCCCAGGTGAATTTTTCGCTTCGAGCCTTATCTTTCAAAACAAACGGTATCGTCATAGTATTAAGGTTCAAATTTAATGTAATCGCTCGAAGCGAAAAATTCGCCTGGGAAGATTTATACTTTACTAAATCAGTGAGAAACATCTTTGTCCTTATCTGCACTTTTCATCAGGTGAGAATATCACAATCATGGCTCAGTTTTAAGTAAAAAAAATAATATATATTTACCTGTTTTGTTACTGAAATGAACCAGATTATTATGAATAAAATTAATCATAAATATCGATTTCAAGTAATAAAACCGAAATGCGTTTTTATAGAGGCAATACAATATATGTAATAAAGATATTACATAAAAACACATTCCTGCATTTTATGTTAAAGAGTGCCTTCGCAATATCAAAAATGTAATCTAAATGACAAGATAATTGCTTATTTGCTATCTCTGTCAAAAATATCTCCTACCAAGTAATCAGATTGTGTTTGTTCTAAATTTTATAAAGAGTGTTGTCACACAGGGCGTAGGTTACGTTGAAGTGAACTGGCAATGGTGTCTGACGTAAAAATTCTAATATTACTGACTTGCGTGTTTGCAGTTGCAGCGCAAAATGCTGATAATTCAAAGTTGGTGACGATTACTCAAGGACCTATAAGGGGATACAGGAATGCGGAACACGATATTTATGAATTTTTTGGAATTCCATATGCAACAGCCCCAACTGGGACACATAGATTTAAAGTATGTATTCTTAATATTGATAAGTAGGTAATAAACAAAACGAACTACTTAAAATTGCGCATTTTTGTGATCTTTTTAATAGTTTTCAATAAACCTGATGTCTAGAAAGTGTTTAAATTAAAGTTATGTACATTTTATTAAATTAATCCATACTAATATTATATGACAACGCTAAAATGGCCAAACCATTTTAGATGAAGTTTGGTATGGAGATAGTTTGAGAACCTGGGAAGGAAATAGAATAGTTTTTATTCCGGACAATTGCACAGTTCCTGCGGGATAGCGATATACCAATTATTTGTAGACGGAGTTGCGAGCAACAACTTATGTAATAATTAAATATTATCTGTTCACGTGAATAAAGAGGCCTGTTAAGTATTAATTTTACAACTCTTGCTATATTTCAGGCTCCTCTTCCACCGCCAACATGGACACAAACTCTAGAAGCGATTGACAGTGGAATCATTTGCCCACAAAACCCATCACTTGGTTTACTTCTCATCAAGAATATGCAAGAAGACTGTTTAATCGCAAATATTTATGTGCCTAATACCGAAGAAACTAATCTTCCTGTTTTAGTCGTGGTTCACGGTGGAGCATATCATCGAGGATTTGGACATCGAAGGGCTCCAAGACGTATAGCAGGAACAAAAAAAGTTATTGCAGTTACATTTAATTATCGCATTGGAGCGCACGGATTTCTATGCCTTGGTACTCCTGAAGCTCCTGGTAATGCAGGCATGAAAGATCAAGTTGCTTTACTGCGTTGGGTAAGAGATAATATTGCAAATTTTGGCGGAAATCCTAATGATGTCACTATATCCGGACATAGCGCAGGATCGTCATCAGTAGATCTTTTGATGATAGCAAGACCATCCCAAGGGCTATTTAATAAAGTTATACCTGAAAGTGGTGGCAATGTTGCGTCTTGGAGTGCACATACAGATCCAATTAAATCAGCTAAAGAATATGCAAGTTTTTTGAATTTTGCTAACGTGGATGACTTGAATGCGTTGGAAAAATTTTACAAAACTGTACCTTACGATATTCTAACGTCTGTGTCTGATATGAACCAATATAATGGCAATCTCTACTTTTCTCCTTGCATAGAAAACGATTTGGGTGAAGAAATGTTTCTAGATGATTCCCCGGTAAACATTATAAAAAGTGAAAGATTCAGAAAAGTCCCGTTATTATACGGGTTTACAGATATGGAAGGATTGCTAAAGATGGGGCAGTATGATGATTGGTTCGATGTTATGAATGAACGTTTTTCAGATTTCTTACCTGCTGATTTGGAATTTGAAAATGAAGAAGAAAAAGAAAGAGTTGCCCAGTCCGTTAAAGAATTTTATTTTGGCAATAGTCGAGTTGGAATAGCAACCATATTTGGTTACATCAATTATTTCACAGATTCTATCTTTAATTATCCTATGCTTAGGTCAGCTAAACTTCAAGTAGAAACAGGCCACGATTCCATTTATTTATACTATTTCACATTTTATAAACAATTCCCGTCCGTACCGGGAGTGCCTGATGCACTTACTAATAGACCTGGAGCTTATCATTGCGATCAGTCAAATGCTGTGTATGATTTAAGTTTAAGCCCAGTTCCGGAAGAAAATTATACTGAAGAATATAGGCAACTAAGAGCAACAATGGTTGAATTTTGGGTTAACTTCATAACTACAGGGTAAGAACAACTGAATAAACTTTTTTTATAAAAAATATAAGCTTATGTTTGACCACAATCACGCCTGGTGGAAAGCGTAGATGATGTCTACGAGAGGGTACGCTTGCCTCGTAAATGTTCATTCACCCCAGACTTGAAAATGGCCAGATTGAAGATTTATTTGATTGTTATTGTAATTTAAGGATTCAAACACATATAGGTATTTATATATTTATTTTAGTAAACAGTTATGTCTACCTGTGTTTACGCAATCATCTTGTTCTTTTAGGAAACCAGTTCCAGAAGGATCAACACTTCCAGCTTGGCCTGCTATAACGGCTAACAACGCACCACACATGTATATTGGAGATGCTATTGAACTAAGGAACACGTCTCCTACAGCAGATCGTTCTCGATTTTGGGAGGACATCTATGACCGTTACTACCGTCAACCCGGACCCCCAAATCGAGACTCTGGTGCAAAAACTATTCCTCATAACCTTGTCATTTATATTTTTGGTATTTACATTTGTAAATTATTATTTGCAAAGGCGTTATAACATTTCATTTAAGTGAAAAAGTCAAGTTACTTTTTATTTTCTTTTACAGAAACATAAAATCTATTAAGCGTTAATTATATAATTTATGACATAAATAAGAATGAACACACTTATTGTTTTCTTAGAGAAAATCGAGAACTTTCTGAAAAGTAAAAAAAAAACTAATTGAGAAATAAAGTCTATTGTGATTTTTTTTATCAACTGAATCTGTTTATACATCATTTTTAAATAACATTATAGTAACAAACTGGATAATCAAAATTAAAGATTACTTACTTAAGTCTTAAGTGCTACGATTTTAAGGTAACAGTGACATGATTGCGTTTAGTATCTTTATCTCGTAATATTTATGTAAATAACATGTAGACGGCAACGCAGGTAGACGCTTGAAATATTCACAGAATATTTAATTATATATTCACTTTAGAAATAAATAATTAAATTAAAATAAAACAAATATTTAAGGTGGGCTCCTATACAACAAACGTGTTTTTTTTGCCCTTTTTATAGATAATGGTACGGAATTATTCGTGCGTGAGTCCGACTCGCACTTGGCCGGTTTTTTTCTCTTATTTTTGTACCTACAATAAAGGGTTTACATATACATGCATTATCCATAGCCATAATTGTAGAATTTTGAGGGATAACTATGACTACTACCATACCAAGTTCAATTTCAGTGGCGACCGGATAACTTAGTCTTAAGAAAACCTGACTGTGAAGTTTGTTCTCCCAGGTTTCACTATCGGTCGGGGCAGATATTAAGTAGGTATGAAGAAAATGAATGTTTGCTCTTGACTCTTAGCTGTTTTGTCTATCCGTTGCTTGGTACACATGCCATCTTACAAGCTTAGCTTAGTTTGGAACAAAGTCAATTGGTGTCAATTGTCCCATGTTATTTTTGCCGTGGAAATATCGTTGGCTTTCACCGCTAAATGCGTGTGGTAATACAGTAAAATCAATCTGAGAATTTCATGTATCGCTTGCGAAAATTCGATTTATCTCTGATCCCGCATTATCCTGTGCATTAAAGCAATGCCTGTCGATTGTTCAGAGGGCCACATGGACTGCTTTACGCAATATTGCACCACGTAATTGTTAAACGTGCAATTTTGTATAGATGGATGGATATTATGGGTGGATTTTTGTAACTCATTCATGCTAAAACGGTTTAACGAATTCTAAAGAAGAAGAAGAAAGGTTTTGAACTGTCGTCGCAATTTTCCAGGTTAAAAAGTATCCTATATATTGATATAGGATATTTTTTACCTAGGAAATTCCCGCGGGATAGCGATAAACAAATTCTTCAACCAAAAATACAACAACAACTAAAAACAAAAGGCTAACATCAACTAGAAATTCAATGAGAACTTAAAATGTGATATCTAACTAGTACTACTAAAAGTATGCGTGTATAAAATAAATAAAAAAACTTAAAACACCCTTTCATAAAAAAAGAACTAAAAAATAGAAAATAAATTATAATACATTTGAATTATGAAAAGTATAAAAAAAGATTTATTAATAAACAATTATTATATTGTTATATCCAGATCAAAATTAGTAAACAATACTAAATATTGATAAAATAAATAATAATAGTTTAAAATATTTTATTGTAAAAAAAACGTGGGGTGCATGGTGTCAATTGTTAAAAATATTTTATTGACAGATATGAGTAGAAGGATTATCATTTTGATAACATCTTAAAAAGCGCCCCACGCTTTTTTACAATAAAATATTTTAAAGTATTATTATTTATTTTATCAATATTTAGTATTGTTTACAAATTTTGATCTGGATATAACAATATAATAATTGCTTATTCATAAATCTTTTTTAAAACTTTTCTTAATTCAAATTTATTAAAATTTATTTTCTATTTTTTAGTTGTTTTTTTATGAAAGCGTGTTTTTTAGTTTTTCTTTATATTATTTATTTTCTATTTTTTAGTTGATTTATTCACAGTGAGAGTTGTCATGTGCTAAAAAGAGACACATGACGGTTTTTTGTTCGTCTTAAATAGAATCGGTCCATCTTATACTTGGTCTTTGGTGCGCGCGCACTGCTCTACAGTACCAAACGTAACCCTCTCTCTTTCTAACTTAACCCCCCTCACCCCCCACCTCCCGACCCTTCAATCCCCTAACCCCCAACCCCCAAACCCCAACCCCCCCAAACACAACCCCAACCACCAAACCAATAACCCCCAACCCCCCATTCCCCCCAAATTCCCTACCCTTACACTTCCGTTACATACATACATTGATAAATAAAATAAATAAATAAATATCACGGGACAATTCACACCAATTGACCTAGTCCCAAAGTAAGCTTAGCAAAGCTTGTGTTATGGGTACTAGGTAACGGATAAACATACTTATATAGATAGATACATACTTAAATACATATAACACCCAAGACCCGAGAACAAACATTCGTATTTTTCATACAAATATCTGCCCCGACACGGGAATCGAACCCGGGACCTCAAGCTTCATAGTCAGGGTCTCTAACCACTAGGCCATCTGGTCGTCTAATTGATACATACATACATACACTGATACATACATACATACGAAACAAGCTAATACTTTTGGGTCTATAATGACTCCCATAAAATTTTAAGTCATAATGTATCATTATTCATAATCAACGTTAGTCATACAGTGATTTATTTCTGAAACGATTTATTTTTCGGAATTGTTATAAAACAAACATAACCTAACCTACTGCATTCTATAAGATGGCATTTAAAAAAGTCCTGAAAAAATACCGTTTCAGAATTTGACTAATGTTACATTATGACTTAAAATTTTATGGGAGAAAAGGGGCACCGTAAAAATAGTTCGCGCTGTTCTAAGTGACACAAACTATTAAGCATTTATAATTAATGTTGACCTTGTACAATAGTAAGTGGTCTTAATTATTATCAAAATAATATGTTAAAAAATAATCTGTTCTATAATCGAGAAGGATAAATTGTTATTATTTTCATTTAGCTTTTTATCTTTTATTTCTAATTTTAAAAGTTGTGATAAATAATAATAATCGTAACTATTCGTACTATTTTTTTCCCGCGTCTCTGCATTTTTTTCTACAACTGCGGACGGGGCTATCATATCAAGTGGCCAAAATGTAACCAATGTATCTTTTAGGACCGGTCTCTTCCAAATCATAAAAGTAACTCTGTTAATTACAAGAATTCCAGAAACAATGCCAATTTAAATCAAATAATATGAAACATGTCTACGGACAATCGCCAAGAAACCTGCTTTAAAAAAAACCGCATCCATTTCAGTTCACACACACACACACACACACACACACAAAACAAATATTCATCCCTTACTTTCTATGTAAAAACCTTCAGTTTTTATTTGGTATCAGCAGTTAATAAAAAAACAAACGTCTCGCATTTATTTTTTTCTAACAAAGTTGACTCTGGCCACTTACTCTTTAAAAAGCACAGGATAGATCATGTGTGGATACCATCTCCGTCCTCCACCCTTGGGACGGTTCCGCCAAGTACCAGTTCGCCGCGTTGAATTTGGGGAAACGTCGAACTAGAAGACTCATTGGTGATAATTCGTTAATGGGGCACAGGCTACAAAGCCGAAAACACCGTCGTAATGACGAATATTTGTTTGTTTTTTACCGGATAAATTTTGATGAGTGTAAGTAATTTAATTCTTCCAACTTCCTTTTGCCAACGGTCATCGAAGCGAGGACAGCGTCTTCAACCTTATTTGTTTAGTATTCCACTAGCTCGTCTGAAGCGGTCCGCTACATCTTTCCTAATACAAACTGTGAAGGAATCGAAATCACTTCCATCGTCTGTGTTTCCAGATAGAATACAACCTCTCTAAGGCTAGAGCGAATTAGCTGTTACTGAACCATGAGATACTCCTTTGCCCTCATCTGCACTTCTCATCAGGTGAGATAGGGAGTTGGTTTATTGTGTTACTGTAATGAACCAGATTATTATTATTGAAATTAATCATATAATGTCGATATCAAGTAATTAAAACAATATACGTATTCGTAGAGGAAAAACTTATAATAAAGAACATTACAGAAAAACACATTCCTAAATAATACTATGTCCAAAAGCGTCTTTGTAATATCATAATTATTATTAGTTATCTAAGTAACATGATATTGTTTATTTGCTATCCTTGTAAAAAAATTCTCTTATCAAGTAATCAGATTGTGTTTGGTCTGAATTTTATAAAGAGTGTTGTCACACAGTGCGTAGGTTACGTTGAAGTGAACTGGCAATGGTGACTGACGTAAAAAATCTAATATTACTGACTTGCGCGTTTGCAGTTGCAGCGCAAAATGTTGAAAATTCAAAGTTGGTGACGATTACTCAAGGACCTATAAGGGGATACAGGAATGCGGAACACGACATTTATGAATTTTTTGGAATTCCATATGCTTCGGCCCCAACTGGGACACAAAGATTTAAAGTAAGTATTCTTAATATTGATAAGAAGGTAACAAAAAAAAACTACTTAAAATTGCGCATTTTTGTGATCTTTTTAATAGTCTTCAATAAACCTGATGTCTATAAAGTATTCAAATTAAAGTTATGTACATTTTATTAATTAATCCATACGAATATTTTAAATAACAAAGTGTTACGTCGTCATGCTTAAATCGCTGAACAGTTTTAGATCAAGTTTGGTATGGAGATAGTTTGCAAACCTGGGAAAAAAATAGGATAGTTTTAATCCCGGGAAATTGGACAGCTCCCGCGGGATAGCAATAAACGAATTTTTTGTAGACGGAGTTAGGGGCAACAACTTATGTAATAATTAAATATTATCTGTTCACATGAATAAGGAAGCCTGTTAAGTATTAATTTTGCAACTCGTGCTTTATTTCAGGCTCCTCTTCCACCGCCAACATGGACTCAAACTCTAGAAGCGACCGACAGTGGAATCATTTGCCCACAAAACCCATCACTGGGTTTTGTTCGCATCAAGAATATGCAAGAAGACTGTTTAATCGCAAATATTTATGTGCCTGATACCGAAGAAACTAATCTTCCTGTTTTAGTCGTGGTTCACGGTGGAGCATATTTTCTGGGATTTGGGCATATGTTGGCTCCAAGACGCATAGCAGGAACAAAAAAAGCTATTACAGTTACATTTAATTATCGCCTTGGAGCACACGGATTTCTATGCCTTGGTACTCCTGAAGCTCCTGGTAATGCAGGCATGAAAGATCAAGTTGCTTTACTGCGTTGGGTAAGAGATAATATTGCAAATTTTGGCGGAAATCCTAATGATGTCACTATATCCGGAAATAGCGCAGGATCGTCATCAGTAGATCTTTTAATGATAGCAAGACCATCACAAGGGCTATTTAATAAAGTTATACCTGAAAGTGGTGGCAATGTTGCATCTTGGAGTGCACATACAGATCCAATTAAATCAGCTAAAGAATATGCAAGTTTTCTGAATGTTGCTAACGTGGATGACTTGAATGCGTTAGAAGAATTTTACAAAACTGTACCTTACGATACTCTAAACTCTGTATCTGATATGAACCAATATAATGGCAATCTCTTCTTTACTCCTTGCATAGAAAATGATTTGGGTGAAGAAATGTTTCTAGATGATTCCCCGGTAAACATTATAAAAAGTGAAAGATTTAGAAAAGTCCCGTTATTGTACGGGTTTACGGATATGGAAGGATTGCTAAGGATAAGGCAGTATGATGATTGGTTCGATGTTATGAATGAACGTTTTTCAGATTTCTTACCTGCTGATTTGGAATTTGAAAATGACGAAGAAAAAGAAATAGTTGCCCAGTCCGTTAAAGAATTTTATTTTGGCAATAGTCGAGTTGGAATAGCAACCATATTTGGTTATATCAATTATTTCACAGATGCCATCTTTAATTATCCTATGTTGAGGTCAGCTAAACTTCAAGTAGAAACAGGCCACGATTCCATTTATTTATACTATTTCACATTTTATAAACGATTTCCATCAGTACCGGGAGTGCCTGATGCACTTACCAATAAACCTGGAGCTGATCATTGTGATCAGTCAAATGCTGTGTATGATTCAAGTTTAAGCTCAGTTCCGGAAGAAAATTTTACTGAAGAATATAGGCAACTACGAGCAACCATGGTTGAATTTTGGGTCAACTTCATAACTACTGGGTAAGAACATCATAATAAGTTTTTTTTATAAGCAATATAGGCTTGGGTTTGACCACAATCACGCCTGATGAAAAGCGAAGATGAGGTCTTACTTCGAGAGAGCATGCTTGCCTAGTAAATACCCATACACCTCAGACTTCAAAACGGCCAGATTGAAGATTGATTCGATTGTTGTTGTAATTTAACAATTCAAACGCATTTGTTTTTATATTAATTTTGATATATGTACTCGTACATTATTATTATTATATATACCTGTGTTTACGGAAGCATCTTGTTATTTTAGGAAACCAGTTCCAGAAGGATCAACACTCCCAGCTTGGCCTGCTATCTTAGCTAACAACGCACCACACATGCATATTGGAGATGCTATTGAACTAAGGGATACACCTCCTACAGCAGCTCGTTCTCGACTTTGGGATGACATCTATGACAGGCACTACCTTCAACCCGGACCCCCAAATCGAGACTCGGGCGCAACTACTATTACTCATAACCTTGTCATATATATTTTTGGTATTTGTATTTGTAAATACTTATTTGTAAATGCGTTATAGCATTTCGTTTACGTTGAAAAGTCAAATTACTTTTATTTACTTTTACATTAACATAAATCTATTGAATAAAGACATACATAGTAAAAGTATTATTAAACTGAAAGCCAAAACACAAATGCCGTTGCTTCGGCTAACGTCCCTTGCGTGTTGGAGCCTCTTGGTCTTAGCCGATCAGATGGAAAAAACCTGATGGTTTGACCTTTGTCCCTGGAAAAAGGGAAAGTGTCTGCTTTGGGACACCACGTGCGTCAGTACTTTTGCCTCTTCGCACCTTGGTCGTCCTAGAGGATGGGGGGTGCGGTTGCTGAAATGACAAGGCGGTCGCGAATTTTTTGTTTGTTCCTCTTGCGGTGGAGACGAATGGTTGATAGGCTTCCGAGGCTTTTTTTAGGGTTCCGTACCCAAAGGGTAAAAACGGAAACCCTATTACTGAGGCTCCGCTGTCCGTCCGTCCGTCCGTCCGTCCGTCTGTCACCAGGCTGTATCTCGGGAACCATGATAGCTAGAGAGTTGAAATTTTCACAGATGATGTATTTCGGTTGCCGCTATAACAACAAATACTAAAAAATGGAATTACATAAATATTTAAGGGGGCTGCCATACAACAAACATAATTTTTTTGCTCGTTTTTGCTCGATATTGATAACGGCAACAGGTAGACACTTGAAATATTCACAGAATATTTAATTATATATTGACTTTAAAAATACATCATTAAATTAAAATAAAAAAAATATTTAAGGGGGGCTCCTCCCATACAACAAACGTGATTTTTATAGATAATTGTACGGAACCCTTCGTGCGCGAGTCCGACTCGCACTTGGCCGGTTTTTTTTAAAAAGAAGTGGGGCGCCGACTTCGTGAGGAAGGTTCGTGACTATCGCTCTGGGTCGTTTCTGTTACCTACAAAAAGGTTGTCCATCGCGGTTCAGCGGGACAATGGGGCTAGTGTGTTGGGTTCGGTACCTTTGCACCTGGTTCGATCCGAAAAGAAAATAGAGTTAACGTATTTTGTGATGTGAAATATCTTGTGAAAAGATAATTGACAATGAGACTTATGTATGTAGACAAAATTATGTATGCGACTATGTATAATTAATTAAGATTAAAACACTCGTGTGGTCTTGTTATAAAACTCACTTCGTTCGTTACATAAAACCACACTCGTGTTTTAATGCCTCTCATTATGCACGAGTCACACAAATAACTATTAAACACTGTTCTAAACAAATTATTATAAATTATAATCCAGCTTATCTGAATAAACGCGTTGTTCATTATCTCTGCCAAGTTGCACTTTGGGAGGTGCGATAACCATCATTTAAATATAAATAACTAGCTTTTGCCCGCGACTTCGTCCGCGTAGAATTCCAATTTGTGGTAAAGCTTATTCATCTCTTTCATTGTATAAAACAAAAATCCGGCAACGGCAACATCCATCATTATTATCATTTCATCATCATCAGTATCAGTTAGTGAATATTATAAATCCCGTTTATTCTCTATCCCGTGGGAATTTCAACAAATTTGTCTTTATTCTATGCAATTTTTCGCTTATTTTTATCCCGCGGGAATTTTGCATTTTCCCCGAGAAAAAGTAGCCTATGTCCTTAAAGGTGTAGCTTTCTACCGGTAAAAGAAGTTTTCAAATCAGCCCCGTAGTTGAATTCACTTATTTTTTTCCCGTGGGAATTTTGCTTTTTCACGGAGAAAAGTAGTCTATGTAAATAATAGTTGGTGTAGCTTCCTACTGGTGAAAGAAATTTACAAATCAGCCCTCAAGTGATATTCACTTCTTTCTATCCCACGGGAATATTGCATTTTACCGAATAAATAGTAGGTAGCCTAGCCTATACCAATAAAGGATAGTGTAGCTTTCTTTTGGTATTTTTTTTAAACTCAGCCCCGAAGTGAAATTTACTATTTTCTCGTGATTTTCTCTATACCGCGCGAATTTTGCATTTATCCGGAAAATAGCATCCTATGTTAATCAAGGACAGTGTATCTTTTCTATTGGTGAAAGACATTTTAAAATGAGCTCCTAAGTTGAATTTTTTTTTCTATCCGTTGGGAATTTTGTATTTTTCCGGAAAAAAGTAGCCTATGTCAATAAAGGATAGTGTAACTTTTTACTGGCAAAAGATTTTTTTTAATCGTCTCGGAAGTTTCGTAGATTATCTATCCCACAGGAATTTCCAAAAATCCCGCAATAAGTTTTTTTGCTGTTATGTATGACTATTTACGTTTATACTGAATTTGAAAAGTTTAGTAATTATAGTTACGGACATAGGATCCAGTTGATTTGAGTAAATAAAATCTGATTTATCCTTATCCCGTGGGAATTTTCAAAATTATTGAAATTAGCTTTATACCTATTCTAATAGTCTACTTGCATGCCCAATTTGAACAGTTTAGTAATCTTCGTTATGGGGATAGGGTCACTCTCGACTGATGAAATATATACATCCCGTATATTCCTTATCCCGTGGGAATTCCGGAAAATTCTTTCTTATCGGATGCCTACGTCATACAAAGACCACATCCTCCAAGTTTCAGGTCTCTACATACAGCGGTTTAGGCTGTGCGTTAATCCGCCAGTCAGTCATTTAGTACTTCAGGACAAAGCATTTTATATGTATTTGCATTGCACCAAGCTTTTATGCGAGTTCAATAATGATGTTTGAATACTCAATTCGATTTTATTCGAAAAAGGTTGAACTCACATAAAAGCATCATCATCATCATCATCATCATTTCAGCCGTAGGACGTCCACTGCTGGACAAAGGCCTCCCTCATTGACGCCCAATCTAATGATTGGGAGCAACCAAATTCTATGGAAACATGGAAGTGCGCGCGCGGAGACGCTGTCCATCTTTCCCTAGTAATTGAATTTTTTACGTAAACGCGATCGAGAAGTATTTTGGTGAAGCATACTGTACGCTTAGTATAAGTTTTACTTCACCAAAATACATCTCGATCGCGTTTACGTAAAAAAATCAATTACTAGGGAAACATGGATAGCGCCTCCGCGCGCGCGCGTCCATGTTTCCATAGAATTGAAATTTTTACGTAAACGCGATCGAGAAGTATTTTGGTGAAGTAAAACTTATACTAAGCGTACTGTACGCTTAGTATAAGTTTTACTTCACCAAAATACTTCTCGATCGCGTTTACGTAAAAAAATCAATTACTATGGAAACATGGGCAGCGTCTCCGCGCACGCGCGTCTATGTTTCCATAGAATTGTAATTTTTACGTAAACGCGATCGAGAAGTATTTTGGTGAAGTAAAACTTATACTAAGCGTACTGTACGCTTAGTATAAGTTTTACTACACCGAAATACTTCTCGATCGCGTTTACGTAAAAATTTCAATTCTATGGAAACATGGACGCGCGCGCGCGGAGGCGCTGTCCATGTTTCCCTAGTAATTGATTTTTTTACGTAAACGCGATCGAGAAGTATTGAAGTGAAGGAAAACTTATACTAAGCGTAATGTATGCTTAGTATAAGTTTTCCTTCACTTCAATACTTCTCGATCGCGTTTACGTAAAAATTTCAATTCTATGGAAACATAGACGCGCGCGCGCGGAGGCGCTGTCCATGTTTCCCTAGTAATTGAATTTTTTACGTAAACGCGATCGAGAAGTATTGAAGTGAAGGAAAACTTATACTAAGCGTACTGTACGCTTAGTATAAGTTTTACTTCACCAAAATACTTCTCGATCGCGTTTACGTAAAAATTTCAATTCTATGGAAACATGGACGCGCGGCCGCGGAGGCGCTGCACATGTTTCCCTAGTAATTGATTTTTTTACGTAAACGCGATCGAGAAGTATTTTGGTGAAGTAAAACTTATACTAAGCGTACTGTGCATTCGCTCGACATTATACGTGTTCGGTGGGTCTCCGATCTTTGTTTACGATTTTGTTATAAACAACTGTTCTCTTTCCTCATTGAATGAAAACGGACATTTTCTATTTTGAGCGAACATCGGCAAAACCGCAATCATATTTGCTCTAAACAAATGTTTGTTTAGAACACTAAGTGAAAACGCGGCTTAACCAAGATGTCTAGTCCTTACCATTTCAAATTTCGAACTCTACGTTCCTATGAAGCCGTATCTTCGGATCGAGTATTCACCTTACCATTTCAAATTTCGAACTCTACGTTCCTATGAAGCCGTGTCTTCGGATCGAGTATTCAAACATGTGTCAAAATAAAATGTAATTTAAATCAAAAGCACTAAGGAGTATTGATATCAACTTCGAAGCAAATCACCCCCAAAATAACTTTCTACTCCTTTTTAACCCCGTCAAGGGATGAATTTCAATAAAATACGAAACACGTCTTCCATCAATTCTGTTAAAGAATGTTTATGCAAAATTTGATGTAGATTGGACCAAGGAATCACGTTGTCCCATACAAACTTTGCCCCCCTTTTTTACCCCCTTAGGAGTAGAACTACGAAAAATCCTTTCTTATCGGATGCCTACGTCATACAAAGGACACACCCTCCAAGTTTCAGGTCTCTACGATCAGCGGTTTAGGCTGTGCGTTGATCCGTCAGTCAGGACAAAGGATTTTATATGTATAGATAACGGTGATTACCGAATATTTTTTTTATCAGATAAATACTCGTATTATATCAGCTTTAACGTCATTAATTTAATCTACTTTTATATGGATTGTTGTTTTGTTTACTTCAACAAGGGCCTAATTGCATAACAAAGTACAACTTATATTACAAGCGGAACTCCCTTTCTAGTTAATATAACTGAAGCGAGAGTTCCGCTTGTAATATTAGTTGTACTTTGTTATGCAATTGGGCCAAGATATCATAGTAACTACTTATTGTGTTTTTTTTAAGATTCCTGTTTTAAAAGATTTTTTTCTGTTTATCTAAATTATTATGTTTGTTTGTCAAAACAATTTTCTCAAGAAATCGAAAGATAATTTATTGACAGATCTTTTGAGAGCCTTTGAAAATAATGAATAACTTTTTATTTTGCCAAGTGTCTGAATAACTTTGGTTTCATTTAGAAATGTCTACTATAAAAATATAGAAAAAGTGTTTTTTAATTTTATTGCATGTATTTATATTATATGTATTGTTAAAAGCATGTATCCCAAGAGCAATAATGGTTAATGTTTATTTGGGCAAAAAGCGGCACAATATAAGGAGTGAACTTAAAGAAAATAAATAAGATAGCTTTCTTTGTATCACCTGACCTGTAATTAAATTTTGTCAAATATTAATCGTACTGTAAAACACAATAATCTTGGCGAATTAATCCTATCGAATTTTGATAAGCTTCTGTATATTTATAATACCTACATAATACACATTGTTATTATAGAACAGTAGTTTAGATAAGCTTCATTTAAGCGTAATAATTATGTAATAATGTATTGAGTAGAAAACAATTAAGCACTCTAAAATAACAATTTGAAGTGCAATAAATATGATTTTTTTTGTCAGTTTTACTAAGTAAGACGAGTGAGGACCAGTACGCTTATATTTTAATGCGCAGGCGTTTGCTTTTGCAGTCACTATTTATTTTGTCAAACGGTATGAGACAGTGACAGAAAGATACGGTGAATGCGATAGTAAGCGCCCACGTGTTAAAACAATACTCGTTAAGGTTGCAAGAGTCCTTGAGCGACTATTGTAGTGTTCTTTGAGGGAGTAATATTTGAACGTCTTTAGGCTAAAAATGCCGATGATGAAATACAACAAAAAAATAACTAACTTATTCATAAATTTTATTTTTTTCGCGTTTCTTTTTTTCACATTGGCATTTACCGATACAGACAGACAACTACAGCAAGTTCGTTATTTATTACGAATAAGACCTCAACCAAAGAAAACCACGAAAATAACTTTCTACTGTACCTCTACCATGAGTTACACTAGTTTACAGTGACCGTACTCGCTAGCGACGGCGTAAATGATTTGTATAGAGAATTGTGTACAGCGCCTCTAGCGGTCACTTACGGAAGTACAATTCTCCATACAAATCATTTACGCCGTCGCTAGCGAGTACGGTCACTGTAAACTAGTGTAACTCATGGTAGAGGTACTGATATGCTTGAAGTCGGTGTTCCAGCACGAGTCAAGAGGAGTAGCCCTAGTCATTTATTTTATCTACATACTATCTATTGCCCATCTATCACTCGCAATAAAATTCACATGAAGGTAAAGCACAGTGCTTTTACTTATTTTACCAAAATAAAGTTAGGGAATAATATTTTTGTATCTACCGCGTTGTAAATATTGCTTCTTATCATTTCGAGATATGATTTTATTGGCAAAACGACATTTACTGTTAATTACTTAATCTCTTACTAAGCAAAGAATTATGTATTTTTTGAGAATTACTGTTCGCAACTTTATCGGCATCTTACTAGAACTTTACACTTTCGTAGGATAAGTAAATAGTAACTTTTGCTTATTTAAAACAGTACGTAAAGCATTCGATTAGTGAAAGAAATTGCAAAATTGTTTTGGTACCTACTTATTTAGAGAGTACCTATACTCGTTACAAATAACAGATATATACACACGAAATTTATGTCTTTATTACATTAGTATATTATATAGAATTATTATAGGTCATCTTAATATTGCCCGACTCATTTCGACACCCGATAGTAAAAACATTGTAAGTATTTTTGCCAGGTTTACAGTATGACGATTTTACTAATTTCAATACTTTGGAGCGGTGTTTTTTTTTTATTTTTCTTATTTTTGTCTAGTTTGACAATGTGGTTTTATGTTACTTTTTATGGTCTTTATATACATAAATCTTGAATTATTGTAACTATTATAGTTTCTGATATACATACAATTACAATGCAAAAAAAAAAAAAAAAAAACATAAAAAGATTGTAAGTACTACTTACCGTGGTCGATTATCGAATTTATATTGATGCATTGATGAATTTTGTCTAATTTCATTGTATATCTAATATACTTTTACCTATTTGTATAATATTTTACAATCTTTCAATCAATTTAAGTAGTTTTAATGACAAAAAACCTTTTTAAAAGCAACACTGTACTATGAATAGAATAAAACTTGATATGAACCAGAAATTATATTTTAATGAGTTATAATCAACACCAAACTACTATAGCGATACCATTTCTTAGTATTTACAATTAAGTGTCATTGACAAGTATTATCGTCATCATTGCTGAACAAGTATTTATACTCAAATTTGTGTAATTATTTTTGTGTCTGTGCTTCTGTTTACACTTATTTATGGTCAAATTTGCTGTTTAGCCATCACCAATGTATAAAAAGACAGAGTTAATTTTACTGATGATTACCAATGTTACAACTTCATTTCATTACTCAAATGAATTATTAATAGCCAGAAAACGAAAACCAAGGCTTTTGATTTGGTGTCCTACAGTATCACATGGGATGAGCTAGCTAGCACAAGTATACCACGTAAGCTCGTCAATGTTTTTAAGTTTTGGTACAGCAATCAGCTCAACTACGTAAGATGTAATGGTTCATTGTCAGAGGCCTATAGGTTGGAGTGCGGGGTGAGATAGGGGGGTTTAACCTCGCGCAAGCTCTTCAACCTGTACTTCAACAGTCTGATCGGGGAGCTCAGTAGCATGCATGTCGGATGCTATGTGGACGGTGTCAGCGTTAACAATTTAAGCTACGCCAACGACAAGCCAAAATTACCCTTTTTAAGGCGTTCTGTCAAGTCTCTTACACGAGCAGCCTATGGGTTAATTACACGCAGAAAGCGTACAATAATAATGCCTTCAGGATGCTGTTGGAGCTACCTCGCTACTGCAACGCCTCGGAGATGTTTGCCGAGGAACACACAGACGATTTTTATGCTGTTAGAAGAAAGAGAATCTCATCCCTGCTGAGCCGGGAGCAGGGTAGCCGCAACAATATTCTGATGGCAATTGCGAATAGGATCAATAGTTCCATCCTCAAATTCTGGATCGGGTAAATAAATTAAATTAAATTCAGTTGAATTGAATAAAACAATTCCATTACAATTATATCATTTCAGCCGAAAGAAGTCCACTGCTGAACATAGGCCTCTCCCAAGGCTCGCCAAACAGATCAGCCCCGTGCCATACGCGTTACATTAGAATAAATTCAATTTATTAAGACTAAATTGGATTAAATTAAATTGAATTAATAAATTCAGTTGATTCAATTTAATTAATTGAAATGCACATTATACTATTAAAGGTAACGCCACCAGAGTTGAGGCCACGCACACAACCACAACTCATGTAATGACAGCGGAATTTTGACGTTGTGTTGGCGTTTAACTTCAACACAACGTCAAAATCCCGCTGTCATTACATGAGATGTGGTTGTGTGCGTGGCCTCAACTCTGGTGGCGTTACCTATACCTACTGCTACTTATTAAAGTGAATTTTGTTTTCTAATAACTAACGTAGTATAACTTACATTTCTATGGATGTAATTATCTGAATCAAATGGTTATTATTATTATTATTATTCTTGTAAATCTTCTTACCATATTGTTGATCATTATAATCCCTGATGCCAAGATCGCATGAGAAATAATATAATAGCAAAATTATTTACAATGTTTTTGCTGGTATACTGTTTACCAACCGAGATTTTTTCACATTGTAACTAAATTTGCAATAATGTTACACTATAAAAATAAGACAAATGAGATAAAAATAATTAGTTACAATTTTATCACACGGACTAACTTTTTCAATTTTCATCTTAGGCAAAAAGCAAATAGATACGCAGATAAGTCAGCTTTTGCGTATTTCACCCTGTGAATATTAAATTACACTGTAAAATTACTTACAATGTTTTTGCTATCGGGTGTCGATTTATTGCTATCTCGCGGAAACTAAGCAATTTTCTGATATAAAAATATCTACGTTAATCCAGGTGAAAAACTATATATGTGACAAATTTCATTAGAATCCGTCAAACCGTTTTAGTATGAAAGAGTTACAAACATCCACACATCCATTCATACACCCATATAAACTTACACGTTTATAATACTAGTAGCATAGTAGGAAGAAAGATATCACTATAGATAGTATTATTTTAAACTATGCCGCAATTTGCTTAAACGACGTAAGAGTTAAATATTTTTTCACGACACTGCTCGAAAATGTGGCCATAGATAACCTAAATCCAGTACACAAAACTGCCTATATATGTACATTTAACAGCTGATTCATTTATGGCGCGCAAACACGACAACAATGTTACACTAATCGAAAACAGGTCGTATCAGTATATGTATTTCATAATACGATACAACTTTTTCAAAGATAATTTCTGAATTTCATTCCCGGCGTGCTGAAACGACCAATCAAAAATAATCGTCTGCTGCATGTGAAATTCAATTGACCAATGAGAATGCGTCATTCATGACTTTAATGAGGTGTTTTTTTTCCTTAAACGCATAATATGCACAAAATGCTTTAATTTTTTTAAGTATGAAAAACGCCACAGCATTAAACTTTTTAAGCGCTGCAAGGTTAAGGTTTTTATTTTTTAATTATGTGGTTTTTGATACTGGCCACTAGGCCGGTAAGGCGACCGGCGACGCGTCGTGACGGCGATTAAATCAAACATAGTTCGAGTTATGTGAGCGGCCGTAGCGGCCGCAACGGCCGCTCACATTAACTCTAACTATGTTTGATTAAGTTCCCGACCGACTGAAATGACGCAGAACACTAAAATCAGCTTTCCAGGGAAAAACATCACAATGAGTTTTAACAACTGTCCCCATGCAAACATTAACATAAACTTTAATTAAATATTTATTTTTATTATAAGAAACGTTTTTTATTTCCTCGCATTAGTCGTGAAAAGCACAATGTTTAGTCTCGGCCAAAAGTGCAATAGATGGACTCGTACTTTCGAGGGCCTCCGCTACGCGTCGGCCCTCAAACAAACTCGTCCATCTATTGCTTACTTTCCAGCCTCTACAACAATGTACTATTGATCAATACTCGTAGTTTTGTTTGTTAACGGGAAAAAAAGAAAGCTGAAATTTGGCAAGTGGGTTCCTTGGGGAGTGTAACGGATCATTAAGAGAGCATTTCCCGAAATTCTTACGGGAACGGGAAAAAACGGGATTTTGTGTTTTACTGGTTGTAGAAAGCTAAAATTTCAAAATTCATAAGCTTATACTGTAAGTAGGCTGCAAAGGGATCTTTAACCGACTTCAAAACAAGGAGGAGGTTATGCATTCCACTTAATGTTTTTTTTTATGTAGGTATGTTCACCGATTTTTCGGTCAATAATTGTGGACCGACTATAAAAAATATTTTTTTATTCGAAAGAATACAATATACTCCTGAGATGGTCCCATTGTTACCAAATCAGGATCTGATGTCGGGATCTTAGGAAAATCGAGGGCAACCCTCAAATTTTGTTTGATAAGCTGATGATGGAAGGTAAAACTCCTTAACGGTTAGGAGTTGAGGATATTTTTTCAAATATTATAGGTACGTATAGACCGATAGTTGTATTCTTTCAGGTTATCCAGGTGAGCTGATGATGGAAGGTTAAAACTCCTTAACGGTTAGGAGTTATAGGAAGTTTCTTTAAATATCATATGCACGTATAGACCTATAGTTGTATTCTTTCTGGTTTTTCAGATGAGCTGATGATGGAAGGTATAACTCCATAACGGTTAGGTCACACAACACCTTAACAAAATACTATAATATGTATAATATCAGTGCCAATTAGGTACACAGCGTTTCCGGTTACTCAAAGTTTCAGTAGAAGGTAAGAAAACATTGAATTATACCTAATGCAGGACAGGGGAAAGTAATAATAGGTTTTATATTATTAACAAGCCTGGTTATTTTAGTGTCCGCTTCCGAATTAGTGAAAAACATTATATAATTATAAAGAAATACTATAAAGGACCGTATCTACCTGAAGTTTAGTCGGGCTTGCTTGCACGCTTGCTTTCCTGCGTGCATGCATGCTTGCTTGCATCTTGCTTGCATGCTTGCTTGCATCCTTGCTTACTTGCCTGTATGCTTGCTTGCTTGATATCTTGGTTCTTTGGAATACTCATGGTACACGCGAGCGAAGCCGCGGGCAAAAGCTAGTAATCTAATAAAGATTAAATCTAATCAGTCCGTTCATTCGAAGCAGGTGTTCTTTTTGCTTTGATATTCTTCGTAAATATCAGTAAAAGATTTCACAGATAACAAAAGCCCAAGTACATAATATTTCCTAGACTTGGATTTGTCTCTGAATTGACTACAGTTATCAAATATACGATTAAGAGAATACACTTATTTGAATACATAAAAATACAATTTAAAGTATAAAATCAAATGAAGTGTAAAATATATGATTAAACTAAGTAGGAAACTACTTACCTACTTACCTTTTACGCCGTGTGCTTATTTTTTTAGACCATCTGTTGCAGTGAAATAACTACCTTGATAACTACCTAACTTTTTACGTCATTTGCTCAATCGAGCTATGAATATTAACGTTTTTATAATTATTTTAAATCTATCAAAGTAACCCCAAAATTCTCTAAAGTAACCCCAGTTTACCGGTACTTTCCAAAAGATAAAACCTACCAAGTGTGCGTGTCAGGCCGCGTGCAAAGTATTTTTTTTTAATATGTAATAACCTAATCCCAGAACCACTTTTGGGGTTCCGTAGTACCCCTTAGGAACCCTTATAGTTTCGCCATGTCTGTCTGTCTGTCTGTCTGTCCGTCCGCGGCTAATCTCAGAGACTGTTAGTACTAGAAAGCTGTAATTTACCATGAATATATATATATATCAGTCACGCCGACAAAGTGGTTAAATAAAAAAACTAAAATATTTTTTAGGGTACCTCTCATAGACGTAAAGTGGGGGTGATTTTTTTTTGTCGACTAACCCTATAGTGTGGGGTATCATTGAATAGGTATTGTAAAATAAATAGGGGTTTGATAAAAACCATTTTTTAATAAAGTGAATTTTTTCAAAGATATTCACTCCGAAAGTTACAAATAATGTGTCCCCCCTCTAACTTCTGAACCGCACGTTTAAAAAATATGAAAAAAATGACGTAAGTTAAACTTAATAAAAACTTTCTAGGAAAATTATTTTCAACTTAATCAGTTGAGCAGTTTTTAAGTTTTTGTAAAAAAAATATTTCTAAACTAAGATTGTAATTTAACCGCCACTGCAAGCATTTTCTTTTCTTTGAGTACTAAAAGATCACGCTAACAGTATCTTCTTTTAAATAAAAAAAAATTTAAATCGGTTCATATAATAAAGAATTACATCTAAAAATCCATCAACATACATTAGATTAGTTACCCAATTCGCCGATAGATGGCGCTGTACCGCCGACGTTGAAATTCTAGGTACATCGCGCTGTTAACCCTAGTGCGCGGTGGGAGTTGGGACAAAAACAACCACATTAATAAAGTATGCAAAGATTTTTTCGCACCTGCTACGGAACCCTATCTTGGGCGTGTCCGACACGCTCTTGGCCGGTTTTATTATTGCTTGTATAGGCAGTTAAACGTAGTATACATCTCAAAGTATTGCAGTCTGAACTTACTTTTAAGTTACATAAAATTAAATTCGATTTTAAAAAAATGGGGTGCATGGTGTCAATGGTCAAGGATTATCATTTTGATAACATCTTAAAAAGCACCCCACGCTTTTTTACAATAAAATATTTTAAACTATTATTATTTATTTTATCAATATTTAGAATTGTTTACAAATTTTGATCTGGATATAACAATATAATAATTGCTTATTAAGATTTTTTACTGCACTATAAGAATAGTGAATTGAAATTTATTAATTTTTCTTTATATTTTTTATTTTTATTTTTTTAAAGCGTGTTTTTTAGTTTTTTTTAACTATTATTTATTTTCTATTTTTAAGTTGCATTTTTTTCACAGTGAGAGTTTCCATGTGCTAAAAAGAGACACAAAACGGTTTTTTGCTCGTCTTAAATAGAATCAGTCTATCTTATACTTTGTCTTTGTTGCGCGCGCACTGCTCTACACTACTAAACGTAAACCTCTTTCTTTCTAACTTTACCCCCCTCACCTACAACCCCCCAACCCATTTCCCCAACCCATTTCCCCAACCCCCCCCAAACACCTAACCCCAACCCCCACAACCTTCTCCCAACCCTCTAAACAACCTAAACCCAACCCCCCTAACCCCGGACCCCCACCCCATTTCCTCAAACTTCCCCCAAACCCCTAACCCCAATCCCCCTTACCCCCAACCCCAACCCCCTAAAACCCCAACTCCCAACCCCCCTTACCCCCTCCCCATTTCCCACAACCCCCTCAACCTCCCTAACCCCCGAACCCCACCAACACCCCACACCTTTAACCCCAACCCCCTAAACCCCCTTCCCCTCCCATTTCCCCCCAACCCCTCCACCTACCCCCCCCTTCCAGCTTCATCATTCAAACCCTTGTTAACAACTAGGCCTCTTACCCCCTCCCCATTTCCCACAACCCCCCAAAATCCCTAACCCCCGAACCCCCCAACCTCTAAACCCCCGACCCCCTTACCCCCACCCCATTCCCCCCCACCCCGCCACCTATCCCTCCTTCCAGAACCATCATCAGACCCTTGTTACCATCTAGGACCAAAGTACTCGTCAAAACGAATCAAACGAGCCCAAACTCGATGGGGTTGTTTCGTTTTATTGTGGAGTGCCTTTGGCCATTTTCCAGCTCCATCATCAGACCCTGGTTACCATATGGGATCAAAGTGCTAGTCAAGACGAATCAAACGAACCCAAACTCGATGGGGTTGTGTCGTTTTATTGTGGAGTGCCTTTGACCATCTGCCAGCTCCATCATCAGACCCTGGTTACCATCTGGGATCAAAGTACTCGACAAGGCGAATCAAAAGAGCCCAAACTCGACGGGGTTGTGTCGTTTTATTACAGAGTTCCTATGGCCACCATCCAGCTCCATCATCAGATCAGCTCTATATTACCATAATATTGCATTGTCATCCAATTTACACATACGTGCAAAATTTCAGCTCAATCGGAAACCGGGAATTGGGTCAAAATCGCGCCCTAAGGAGTCGGCTACAAACATACATACAAACATACATACAAAAAAACAAACAAACATACAGGTGAAGCTAATATAAAGCGTGTAAAAATAAATTGCGTTCATGGTTACGTGTTGCATAATACGTAGTGAGAGAAATGTCAGCTGCGCTCAATCGATGAGTTTGCAACCATTTCACAAACTGTAAGTGCACCGTGAATTAATTTGCAAAACAAATGAGGATCGAAGTAATAATAAATATAAATTTATTCATTAATAAATGGAGGGATGTACCCTTCCATTTATTAATGAACGTACAAACGTACAAGAACGTATCAATTTACATAATTTTTTAAAGTAATAATAGACAAAATACACAATGGTCACTTGATATAGTGAAATTTTCTTTGAAATTTTCAGTTCACAGGATTTTCGTAAAATATCTATCCTAATCTAAATCAATCTATAGATTACACGATCAAAAAACTTCGTTTAATTTATTAATAGTATCATCAAAAATAACATATATTAAATGGCCATTATGGATTTGCTCCATTATTATTTTTGAAATGTATGTATTTTGGCACGTTTCCCACACATGCACATTGACAACCGGATAGCAGAGTGGTTTGAGAACCTGTTCATTAAGCTTGATGTCCCGGATTCGATCTCCAGTCGGGGCAGATATATGAAAATGCGAATTTTGTTCTCAAGTCTGAGGTGTTTAAGTAAAAGAGGTGTGTAATTACTTACACACACCTACCTAAGTGGTTAAGTAACTACTTATATTCTATATCTATTTAGGCATATTTATCAATTGTCAGTACTCGTCACATCACACAAGCTTTATTTACTTTGGGACTAGATCAATAATTTATTGGTGTCAATTGTTTTATTTAGTCTTATTGAATTTGAGGTGTCCATACTTTGAGTTTGTTATTTAATTTGAACAAAATATGAACATCCAAAATTTCATCTGACTAATTTTAATCATTGAGGTAAATGAAGTACACAATCCAGTATTAGTTTATTCCTTTGCTTGAACTTGGCTTGACACGCTGCCGCTGCCGCTGCCGCGTCTAGATTGAATCAGGCGTTACTTTGCGGAGGTCCATAATAATGAACTGAAACAATTTTATTACTTTTCTCACCCGCGACCTTACGATATCGATAGCTACGTTTATGTAAAAAATGCGTGTTCATGCAGTTCCACCACCTCTACACTGTATGAACACACACAAATCACACAAATCAAACTATCACCACCACCAAACTACACTGACGCGTTTCAAACTCAACCAGAGCCATAAGAATAAATAATAACAGAGTAGAAGGGATCTTTTGACCGCGTCCAAAACGCCGCCATTTATATACCTACTTCCCCCTTCACGTCGTTACACCCCGCTGTCGTCCAAGCGTGTTGCTAGGGTTGCTTACTGTTAAATATTTCTTACGTCTAAAGATAATATCGCTAAAATATAAGTTTTTGTTTACTTTGAAATCATTATTTTATTCTAGTTTTACAAATATGAGAATTATAATTATTCTCTCTCTCTCTCTACTACATTTGCTAACAAGTCAATTTCAATGAAATACATATAATACTGTGCCGGGTAAATACTGTGTTCATCGACACAGGCCCTTAGGCCTGCTCTAGTTTACCTGTAACCTGTACCTACATAGATATAGGTACCTAGGTACAGTTGCCGTTACCATCGAATTTTACGTCTTTTCAGTAGCGAGTAAAGTACATGCGCAAACTTAGCCCCACCACGTCCCATTTTGTTCAAGATGTTTGTCGGAAACTATAGGTACGTATACGTAGTGTGGGTTTAAATAACTGAATTTGCGCCACTGGCCACTGCGCAGCGCGATCGCGTCGCGAGGCGAGGCGAGCGAGAGAAGGTCAACGACCGATGGCGGAGCTATTGAAGATTTGACGAAAAGCAATAAAATGCTGTAGGTACCTACTCTAAAGTAAATTTTACCATTGGGTGAAACAATTGGCTACACAAAAAGAACTGCTCATGTCTTTTTGATTAATTAGGTACGAAAACGAAATAATATTTAGTAAATATTACTTACCGCTCATCATCTTTGGGAAAACTAAAAAAACTTAAGTGTGACATCGTTTTTCCATTATTTACACACCCAAATACGCCACAATAACTTGATGCCATTGTTATTTGTTTTCAATTAAACGAACGCGCAAACTGTAAACAGCCAAACGCGCGTGCGGCGACGCCGGCCGTGACACCCTGACTGAGTTCTCGCTTAGCGAGTTCTCTAATATCGTGACCTTGAGACCGCCCGGAGCGAGAGTTTCCCTTCTACTCTGTTATTATTTATTCTTATGCCAGAGCTCATCTTTAGAGTACCGCAACCGTTCACGTGCTACCAAATGTTAGACTGAACGAACGGTTGCGGTTGCGGTACTCTGAAGATAAGCTCTGGTTGAGTTCGAAACGCGTCAGTGTAGTTTGGTGGTGGTGATATTTAGGTTTGTGTTATTTAATTAATCCAGTATTAATTGAGCTAGAAACACTAATTTTGTACCACGATTATAATTTATCATAATAATAATAATAATTTCAAACATATAATTTAGGAAACTATGGGTTTAATAATAATAATAAGTTTATTTATTTTCTCCACCACCAAGTTACAAAATACAATTAAATATCCTATATAATACATAGATTAACAAATAACAGACTAACTTGTGTGGGGGAGACTGGTGCCCGAACTAGGTAGGACCTGTGTGTCAGGTCACTAGGTCTCCGACCCTCCAGTGCCCGCAACAAAAAGGGCTTACATTTGATGCGTGTTCTAAATAAAGTAATTTTTACAATGAGATGGTTGATATGTATTTTGCTAATTTCATGTGTTTCTATGTACAATAAGGAGACTAGAATACAATACAAAACGTGTTATGTTTAAATATGTGGGTATGTATGTGAGTGAGTGTGTGTGTGTGTGTGTGTGTGTGTGTGTGTGTGTGTGTGAGCGCGCGCGTGTGTGTGCGTGAGAGTAGCAAGTGTAATTGTGGTCCTATGACATTGTATGTAGCAGGTTTTCTGTCGCGATATAATCCAGACTTTGGAGCCAATTCGTTACAGTGGTCTTACATCGACTTAAAGTTAAGGGATAGATGGTGAGTTCGGAGCTAATTTTATTATAAAGGAAACCTCCTAGAAAACAAAAAAATCTGTGAGAAAAACGGGTTTATTATATCACCTTTTGTTTCTTTTTTTAAGAACAAAAACTTTTTATACTACTATACCACATTTATATTTACCGTGTGCCAATACGAGGGGCTTCACAATCGCGCTAGTAACCGTCGCTCAGTATTTACCTAATGGTTGCTAAGTTTCTCATATCCGGCGCAGGGTCGTTAGTCTCTGGACGGCGATGTGTTAATCTATGGTGCAGTTTGCATTTAATTGAATAACGGATCGTCTATTTCTGGTAGTATTTGATAGGTTTATACGCGGTAAAGTTATAAGTAACTCTCTGTTAACCATGCAATTACTAAGTTACTTTCTCACACTAAGTACAACCTAGATACAACATGTTTGTACTTACCTCGCTCCAACAAGACTTCAGGCTGAGGTACTCGTAGCACTCATGGGTGACAAGTAAATTAGGCGCATTTGAGATTGTCACATTGACTCTTTGTTTGTTCGTTTTGTTTCTGTTAATATATATATTTCTCTTTTACAAGCAAATGGCGGTAGTTATTTTTAATTTTTTATGTACTTACGGGATTTCACAAGGTCGGGCTGTGTTCTCACCCAATTAGGTTTTTGTTGCGAACTGTTCGCCGGCGTTCATGTCGTTACAGTGTGTATGTTTTTTGTGTTTAGTTTTAAATGGGTCCCACTGAAAAACAGCGTTGTGGCTTGCCTCAACATTATGCTGAGTGGGGCCCAATTTATACTATTCGATATTTATTTGTATATTTCCTGTCAAATGTATTTTTTTTCTGTGTTTGTATCGAATATGTGTAAATAAACATCTCTCTCTCTCTCTCTCTCAATTTTCCCTGCCACTGCGACTAATAGGTACAAGCGGAGCATCAATGATTTAGGGTTCGGCCATACCGCTGCTTAAAATACGGAAACGTTACGGAATCGCAGTGACGTGCCGTAAACGTCAGAATTTACCGCATGCTCTCCATAGTAAAATTGTGACGTTTACGGTGCGTCAAGTCACTGCGATTCCGTAACGTCACCCTTATTTAAGCGGCGGTTTGGTCGCACCTTAACGTGTACAAATTCGCGGTCACCAGCTAGTAATGTTATAAAATGCGTTAACGCCCGCAGAAATGTAACATTGCATTGGTGCAACATTCTACAATTTCCCAACGCCAATAAATAAGGCATATGTAATTACACGAACGGGTTACTCTTGATTTCCCTGGGCGATTGATGTAGACAACAATGATGTATGCACGCGACATAATAACTCATAGAAACATCGTCGTCGATACAGGCCGCACCTCTGCAATATGTTGAAGTCGTGATAACTCAGTGGTTTTCAAGCAGAAAGTCGTGAGTTCGAGCTCCAGCTCTCACCTATGAATTTAACGAAATTTGTTTGCGTAATTGAATTTATACCTGAGCTTTTTAGCAAAAGAAATCATTGTAGGCAATTTGTATAAACCTGCGAAATAGTCCCATGGTGGATATGAAGTTTTTAATACGCACTGGGCTCACGACGGAGCCCAAGCCCTCTTATTCTGAGAAAAAACCTGTATCCAGCGGCGAGACGTATAACATAGCTGATGCCCGCGGTTTCACCCCCGCTGAAGTAGATTAAATCGTGTTTTCCCGTGGGAATGAGATATTTTCCCGTGGAAAAAAGTATACTATAAAGGTTAAGGTACTTTACTAAATGTAATCAAACGTCAGCTGCCAATGTAACGTTTAGCGTTACAGGTAGATAGATTAGAGAAATAGAAACAATAAACTTCTTTATAAAATTTAATTAAAACTAAATTTACAAATTTTGAATTTAGGGTAGGTCCAAAAATTATAAAAAAAACTAACGAGAAAGAAAAAACGACTAGGTCGTGGGAAAGATAAACCGAGCCGAGCACACAGTTATAAAAAAAACGAGTCCTTGTTAGGGGTCACTTCCCTGCACTGCGCAGACCCTCAGCGGCCGATATCCGGATATCCGGGTTCCGAGTGGGAAGTGTAGATTCGGTCCGGGAAGCGCCGGGTGAAGCCAACTGGTGCTGCAGAAGCGGGCCGACAAGCCCCAGACTAGGTCCCTGGAATTTCCGGATTGGCCGTTTCAAGAAAAGTCCAGTTTCGGTATAGTGACTGCGACATCCGAGTTTTTATCGAACCAAAAAAAGGTATTTACGTAGCCAGGTTAAGCGAACCCCCAAAGCACTAAGATGGTGATCAATGATGTGGCAGTCACTAATAGAATTTATAATTTACAAATCTAAAATGAACTAATTAGTGAAAATACAATGATATCTTTTTTATCATAATAAATCAAACGGAAATCTAATGTTGCATGATAGGTGTTATAAAAGCATTAAAAAGAAATTGAATATAATTACGTTCATGATTTTATTAATTGATTTAGTGCAAAAAGCGGAAGCAAATTATATTACATTTTTGCAAAGCGGGTAGTTGAAAGTTTCTAGAAAGCCTCGAATCACTACATTTTATCTTCTATGATTAAGATTAGACAACTTTATTGTAGTAAAATGAGCGCACTAATTAATTATGAGTATCGAATGCACAGATGATTTAATTATTCATACACTAAGAACTAGCGAGCTTAATCTAGTAATAAATCTTCACAACACTCACCCGTTCCGGGGAAACACAGGCACTTAACTTAGATTGTAAAAAATCTTAACTGGCAGGAACCAAATAATTATTTTTTTTAAATTAATATTCTTTTCTCAAACATGCTTTGAAATACATGCGTTAATGTCACGAAATGAAGCCATGAAGTTTGTTGTTTATGGCTCCCTACATTACTTCTTGGCCTAGGCCATAAAAGTAAGTATGAAAAACCATTATTGTCCGCTGCTGTAACTTTTTAAATTTGCTTACTAACACTAAACTGACAAAGGAAAAATTACATACAGCCAACTTACGACATTAAAAAAAATCTATCTTCTTTTATTTCTATAAAACCGCCTAAACTACTGGTGATGGATGGATGGATGTACGGATGGATGTATGGATGGATGGATGTATGGATGGATGTATGGATGTATGGATGGATGTATAGATGTATGGATGGATGTATGAATGGATGGATGTATGGATGGATGGATGGATGGATGTATGGATGGATGGAAGTATGGATGGATGGAAGTATGGATGGATGGATGGATGGATGTATGGATGGATGGATGTATGGATGGATGGATGGATGGATGTATGGATGGATGGATGGATGTATGGATGGGTGGATGGATGTATGGATAGATGGATGGATGGATGTATGGATGGATGTATGGATGGATGTATGGGTGGATGTATGGATGGATGTATGGATGGATGGATGTATGTATGGATGGATGTATGGATGGATGGATGTATGGATGGATGTAAGGATGGATGGATGTATGGATGGATGGATGTATGGATGGATGTATGGATGGATGTATGAATGGATGGATGTATGGATGGATGGATGTATGGATGGATGGATGTATGGATGGATGGATGTATGTATGGATGGATGGATGTATGGATGGATGTATGGGTGGATGTATGGATGGATGGATGTATGGATGGATGTATGGATGGATGTATGGGTGGATGTATGGATGGATGTATGGATGGATGGCGGATGGATGGATGGTTGGATGGATGGATGATGATGATGATGATGATGACGATGATGATGATGATGATGATGATGATGATGATGCATGTTTGAGAAAAGCTCTATACAATCCTCGGCCGGAAGAGGGATTGCTGGACTCGTTTTATCCGGCCTCGTCTACGACTCGGCCGTATACCCCAAATCTCGTCCATCAATCCCTTACTTCACGGCCTCTGCAGTAATGTACTATTTTTCGAAATAACTTTATTTTAAGATTTCAAAGTCAATTGACCTTCTGCTGTTAAAGTCGTTCGCGTAGTGTCAGCGCCGTCTCCCATTCACTCGCCGGCGCGGCTGCAGCGATGCAAGCGCGTGACGTAGTCTTTTGTATTGACGACCAGTTTTATCTAATAGTAACCGCGAATATTAATGTCCGTTGTCTGTTTGTTTATTAAATTATTATTAAGGTTTTGTTTTATTTTAAGTATCTTTGTGTGAGTGTATGTGATTTAAGTAATTTAGTGTGTGTTTAGTTTTAATCATTATTTTCTATATTTTATGTTTTAGAATTAAAATTTATTTATAGGTTTTTATAATAGATTTTAGGCAAAACCGCTACACCAACACGACCAAAATTATGACGTCGGGTTAACCAGCCAAATGCAATTTTTGTAACTGACTTTCACGCGTCACATTTTCGAAGTACTCTTTGGTTCAGTCGCAAAATATGGAGTTGGTTTACATTTGGTAAAGTACCTAAACCTTTAAAGTATAACCTATGTCACTCTACAGCCCTTCAACTACGTCCTTACAAAAAAATCACGGCAATCCAATGCTCAGTTTCAATGTCAAAGAATGGATATGGATGGATAGTATGGATATGGATACCAGGACTTACGTGAAGTCAGAAGACGAAAGAAAACAGTTAACTATCAAAAATAAACTTTTAATCTTTATTTTTCTCGTCAGTGTAGTCGTAATTGAAAGGATTATATTATTGTTTAATGATGAACTACTCGTAAGTATCTCTAGGAAAACTTTATCAAAATAAAAAAATATATATAAAAAATCTATTGGTTCCTCGCCTAGTGAATACATCTGTACATATAACATCTTAGTGTTTTTGTAGCAAATTGTATTCAAAAGTCTGTTACTGCATACTGTACTGCAACATTGAAGACAGATAGCCTTCCGTTTGAATAATTAAAGTCTTTTTCATTATGTATGATGTTTTACATACAGGATGCATTGATGATTGTGAATTTATTAACTACTTATGTAGGTATAGATTGTCTAATATGCTAGTTGCTTTGGTAAAAACCAGATCTGAACTGGATAAAATTAACTACATAAAAAATCATCATCATCATCATTTCAGCCGTAGGACGTCCACTGCTTGACAAAGGCCTCCCTCGTTGACGCCCAATAATCATTCCAGTTGGAAGCGACTTGCACCCTGAACCTGCGGCCTTCACCAAATCGTCCGTCCGTTGGTGGACGTCCCACGATGCGCTTTCCAGTCCGTGGACTCCGTTCGAGAACTTTTGGGCCCAAAACGACCATCTGTTCTGCGTGCTACATGGCCTACCCATATATGGACTCAATTTGTCTTAGATGAATATTAAGTATATGGGATCAAGGAACAAAATTAGGCAGTTGTCGTATTTTTTATTTCTTGCATTTAAAAGTTTATTTTTGCGTAACTAAACGTAGTAACATTGTACCTACGGGAGCTGCCATCGAGAAAATAAATGATTGGAATTACTACAAAGACTTATGTTTTGAGGCACTGAGGTGGAGGTACTTATTTTGGACGAAAAGATATTGCGGGGTTTCCTGAACGCTGCCCATCCGAGTTGGATTCGCCGATTGACCTCCTTCTCGAAGTTGGACATAAAAAAATAAAATCATTTATTTCGGACATCAATTTTTGAGTAACAAACATCAAAACATCCAAACCAAACTTTCGTATTCATAACATTACTATAATGCAACGTAAAAACTAGATACTTACTTAATGGATTTGGATGAACACACATTTAAGTGAAAATTACATATTGCTGGAGTAAATAAACTACCGTGTCAAGAATTACAGAAACTTTGATCAATTATAACTGAAGATACACATTGCCGAACAAAATCCCCTTCAAAAAGTGTCCGAACTTTTTTATTTGTTTGCATAACAATTAAAATCATCACCTACACAGAAATTTGAACCTAGTCTTTACTTCATTACAGTCGAATTTCGGTTGACACTTGACAGCTAAACTTGACAATTTCACGCAACGTACTGAGAAAAAAGAAGGCTACTTTTATCAAAGTGGCGCTCATTTGGCTCGGACATTTTCGGGCGCGCGACTGTGGATCTACAGTTATAATTGATCAAAGTACAGAAATAAATAATATTAAGAATCCAAATTTGGGTCTAGAAAAGCAAAAATGAGTATTTTGGGTCACATCTTTGCTTACCATGAAACGTGACTGGACTTGAGGTCAAATGAAAGCCTGTTATAAAATATATTTGTTTTATTTGTAATTCCCTTCTGTGAAATTCACCATTTTCAAAAAAGAGTACTATGCGCAACACGCGCTTTTAAAATCAAATTTTTCAAAACTAAGTAGAAAACTTCGTTTTCTGCACATTATTATGTTGTTTATATTTCGAAGTAAACAGCATAATAATATGCAGAGTAAATAACATCGTAATACTTTGACCTGATACACAGAATATATAATAGTAGTAACGTACAGAATGGCCACGCTCCGCCCCGCACCGATTCGAGTTACCCCTCCCCCCAAGGCGCCATTGCTTGTCGCCGCTGTTCACCAGTATGGTGCGCGCGCGATGTATGGTAGGCGTACGCGTGTACCGACGTCGTCATGCTTATGAAGATTCATGAACGCGTATTTTGTGCGTCGTGTCCGCCGTGTGCCTGATATTTCTATTGGAAATAAATATTAAATTCAGTATCACTATCTTATATTGGATTCATTTCTGATTTTAATATCCCACAAACTGGATGAACAGTTATTTTTGGTATGTAATTAAAGATAAGTAACGATTGTTCATTATCTAAATAACAAATGATTGATTATAAGCTATCGCTGCTAAATTGTTTTAATCAATCAATCGCTCGTTTTCCCACAATATTTAAAGGAACTCCAATATCTCATTACGTGACTGAATACTTGAATAGGCAACTTGCGATGTTGTCTGACGAGAAGAAGTTAATATTACTCACGTGTGTAACTTTGGTTGCAGCACAAAATGTTGAAGATTCAAAGTTGGTGGCGATTGCTCAAGGACCAGTGCGGGGGTACAGAAATGCAGAACATGATATTTATGAATTTTTCGGCATACCATATGCTACGGCTCCGAATGGTACACGACGATTTACAGTAAGTTCCTAATCATAATAGTCAAAGAATTAGGAGCTGAGAATATTTTTTCAAATATTATTGGTACGTATAGACCGATAGTTGTATTTTTTCCGGTTATCCAGATGAGCTGATGATGGAACGTTAAACTCCTTAACGGTTAGGAGTTATAGGAAGTTTCTTTAAGTATCATATGCACGTATAGACCTTGAGTTGTATTCTTTCTGGTTATTCAGATTTTTAGTTCCCGCTTCCGAATTAGTGAAAAACATTGTATACAAAGAAATACTGTAAAGGACCATATCTACCTGAAGTTTAGTCGTGCTTGCTTGCACGCTTGCTTGCACGCTTACTTGCACGCTTGCTTGCACGCTTACTTGCACACTTTCTTGCACGCTGGCTTGCTTGCGTGCATGCTTGCTTGCTTGCATGCTTGCTTGCATGCTTGCATGCTTTCTTGCTTTCCTGTATGCTTGCTTGCTTGCTTGATATCTTGGTTCTTTGGAATACTCATGGTACACGCGAGCGAAGCCGCGGGCAAAAGCTAGTGGGTAATAAGCAACGGATAAACATATCTACTTATATAGATAGATACATACTTAAATAAACATTAAACACCCAAGACCCGAGAAAACAAAACATTCATATTTACAAACATTCGTATTTTTCATACAAATATCTGCCCCGCCCGACACGGGAATCGAATAGTCAGGTTCTCTAACAATTAGGCCATCTGGTCGTCTAAGACTGGATGTTCATAGATACAAAGAAATTTGTACGGAACTCCAACTCGCACTTGGCCGGGTTTTTTCATAAATGTATTAATGGTAATAACGTAATGTTAATAAGTTGCCTAAACAAATCGGTTTAATTCAATAATTGTTCACTTCATGCCTAGTAAGTACCATGTACCATGAGTAGTGGTAGAGCCATGTTGTAGCTAGCCGCTGCATCACGAATGGGCCGGCTCTTCCGGGGCAGTACCACCCTCTCACAATACACCGACGTGAAGCAGCAGTAATTCCCAAACAATCTTAGCCGCTATAATTTTCCTTGTAAATTTAATATATTTACTACCATTTTGAATTTTTTCAAATTTTTCCTCCCAACAGTTTAGATTTTAGAGGGGGGGGTGACGGTCGATTTTAATGAAGTTTTTCACTTTAGAGTTGAATATTTCGCAAACAAATCACTGAATACAAAAATCATGTGAGCAACTCCCCAATGGTTTTAAAAGACCTATCCAACGATACCCCACACTATAGGATTAGTCGAGAAAAAAAATAATAACCCCCACTTTACGTCTATGGGAGGTACCCTAAAAAAATTTTTTTTAGTTTTTTTTATTTAACCAATTTGTCGGCGTGACTAATTTATATGTTCATGCCAAATTACAGTTTTCTAGTACTAACAGTCTCTGAGCTTAGCCGCGGACAGACAGACGGACAGACATGGCGAAACTATAAGGGTTCCTAGTTGACTACGGAACCCTAAAAATGCCGCGTTTTTAATGAAGTTGCTCGTAAAAAAAAATAATAACTGTGTTTTTCAGGCACCTCTCCCACCTCCAACGTGGACAGAAACACGAGAAGCCATAGACGACGGCATTATATGCCCACAATTTTCTGGACGTGGTTCCTCTGCTGCAAAAACCATGCAAGAAGACTGTTTAATCGCAAATATTTATGTTCCTAATACCGAAGAAACAAATCTTCCTGTTTATGTACTCGTTCACGGTGGAGCATATTCTAGTGGATTTGGGCACAATTTAGCACCATTGCGTATAGCGGGTACAAAGAGAGTGGTTGCAGTTTCGTTCAATTACCGTGTTGCAGCACATGGTTTTTTGTGTCTTGGCACCCCAGAAGCTCCTGGTAATGCGGGGATGAAAGATCAAGTGGCCTTACTGCGCTGGGTAAGAGACAATATAGCAAGTTTTGGTGGTAACCCTGATGAGGTCACTATATCCGGGTTTAGTTCAGGAGGTTCATCGGTAGATCTCCTAATGATTGCAAGACCAGCCCAAGGGCTTTTCAATAAAGTAATACCTGAGTGTGGTGGTAATCTTGCGTCTTGGAGTGCACACCCAGATCCAATTAAATCCGCAAAAGAGTATGCAAGAATGTTAAATTTTGAAAATGTTGATGACCTGTATGCATTAGAAGAGTTCTACAAGACTGTGCCGTACGATACTTTGAATTCGTTTAGTGTAATGAACACATTAAATTCTAATTTGTACTTTTCGCCTTGCGTAGAAGCCGATTTAGGAGAAGAGATGTTTCTTGATGATTCTCCTGTAAACATTATAAAAAATGAACGTTACACAAAAGTCCCACTGTTATATGGATTTACAGACATGGAAGGATTATTAAGATTATCGTTGTACGATGATAGAGTAAACATAATGGATCAGAGTTTTTCGGAATTTCTACCTGATGATTTAGAATTTGAAAATGAAGAAGAAAAAGAAGCAGTAGCTCAAACTGTGCGTCAACACTACTTCGGAAATAGCCGTATAGGAATCAGAAACATATTTGGCTACATTAATTTTTTCACAGATGTAGTATGGGCATATCCGATGCTAAGATCAGCTCAAATGCAGTTAGAAGCAGGCCATGATCAAATTTATCTATACTATGTAACTTTCTACAAAAGATATCCTTCTGTTCCGGGAGTGCCAGATGTTGTTACTAACAAACCTGGTGCTGACCACACCGAGCAATCGCTGGCCATACTTGACCGAACTTTAAATGCACCAGCGGAAGAGTCATTCACTGAAGAATACAGACAGCTGAGGGCAACACTGGTCGAGATGTGGGTTAACTTCGTTACAACTGGGTAAGAAATATTATTATATTATTATAAATAATTTTGCCAGTCCTACTTTTTTGTTAAACTGAAATAGGCTTTCGTTTAACAACAATTACTATCGAGAGTAAGTATTAATTATGTGATCTATGACGATAGAGACTTGAGGGTTTATAAATAATTATCCAAAAACCCCTTTTTTAAAGACATTTTGTTTTCATACTAAATGTTTTGACATCTCGAAGAAACATGCGCATACCGGAGAAGAAATTCAACGGTGTGTATGAAGTTCCCAATCCGCACTTGGCCCGCGTGCAGAAATACGGCCTCCTGAGAGTAGGACGTTTTAAAGGCTGGGATGATGATGATGATGATGACTAAATGTTATATTTAATAGCGAACCAATTAATGTAAAAACTAATGTTTTAATCAACAGGTAAAAAATATACCTTACTTTGTGTGATAGTTATAAATAACAATTCATAAACCTTTTACTAAAATGATATCTATATAATATAAAAATGAATCGCTGAATGTGTTGCTAAGCGCATAACTTCCGATCAACTGCACCAAATAGGATTTTTTTTTATTGCGTTTGTTATTGTCTTATGAAAGAATTTAAAAAAAATACAACGGGAGCGAAGCCGCGGGCATCAGCTAGTTGATCATAAAAGTTTCGGACAGAGGTCACTATACCACACCTGCAACTTGCTAATGGTACGCTACCTTTGTTTTAATTTTATTACAGTACTCTGAGTGAGAGTTAGTTTCCCCGTAGCAAGCAAGTATTGTAATGTACTGCATACACGTTCTTGCAATGTAGAGTTTTCTATAATGCGATGTTCATTTGATTTTTAGGACCCTTCTGAATTACAAGACTTGAAACACTCACATGAATTTTAAGGAACTTCTCAATTTAAAACTAAAATAATTAATTTTCTATTTGCAGAAGACCAGTTCCAGAAGATTCATCGCTTCCGGCTTGGCCACCTGCTACTGGAAATTGGACTCCTCATATGAATATTGGCGATACTCTGGAGCTGAAATACACACCGCCAATACCAGAACGCACTCAGCTTTGGGATGATATCTATGACCGATATTATCGTTATCCCGGACCACCTAATCGAGATTAAAATAAATAATCTTGTCATTTACATTGTGATTATTTATATTTTCAAACTAATACTAACAAATTAGGTTATCATATCAATGAGTAAAGGTTTTAAAATTAAATATATTAACATTATTTTAAGTTGCTTACAATATTCGTTATGAGTCTAGTTACTAAGTCCGCCTTTTGGACACCAAATGTGAATTACCTACTGTTGGGAAGATAAACATCTATTTAATTGTCATAGAGATGATTTTTTTAGTCATATTATGTACAAAGAAACGTGTATACAATATATACAATTCAAAAAATTTATGTTTCCAATAAGTTTAAGTACTAGATCTCATTACATTTAGATTTTGTAAGTAGCTCATTTTGTGCATTGACTTAGTTACGATATTAATTGTTTTATAACTATTGTTGACTAATAATATAATGAAATGAACTTGTCTAAATATACAGGTTTTATTTCGCCTCCTTTACATCTTATTTAAGTGACCTGTGTAATAAAATTTCCGCTTTAGAAATATTGGATGGTTCATTAGCGAATTCACAGAATTCACTAGAATTTATTCCAGGCGTTTTCGATGTATATCATGACCTTTCGTACGTAGAGTGGCCGACGGGGCAAAAAGGTTCTCGAGTGGCGTCCACGGACCGGAAGACGCAGTGTAGGTGGGCCTCCAACAAGATAATAATAATAACGCCTGGGTGATGCCCTTGCTCACTTACTCCTTTGGCATACTTAGGTGGACTCAGGCTGAGCTGGATACCTTGGATCAAAGAGTTCGTGTACTGCTCACTGCTGATAGCTTGCTTCACCCGCGCTCGTCTGTTATATATGAGACTGTACATCTCGCGGAAGTATGGAGTTCGTGGCTCTTTAAATGCCAAAGACCTCCACAACCGCGAGGTGTGTAATCTCAGGGATTATTTCTTAAACAACGAGTGTGGGGTGCATCGCGACGTAATAGCAGTAGACAAAAACTTCACCCCGCTTTCCTTGGGAAAAGAGAACTGGCGCCGACTTAAAGTAATGAGCATCGAGGACCGCAAGGCGGTATGGAAGAGCAAGGAACTACACGGGCGGTTCTACAAGGCACTCACAGGGTCAGGTGTAGATTTGCTCGCGCGGTGAACTGGCTACGTTTCGAAGAAACCGAAGGTTTTGTCTGTGCAATTGCGGATGAAGTTGTCATGACGAACAACTACCGGAAGTATATCCTGAAGGACGGTACAGTCGACATTTGTCAGGCATGCCGCCGTCCCGGGGAGTCACTCAGGCATGTTATTTCCGGTTGTGGTCATCTTGCTAACGGTGAGTACTTGCACAGACATAACCTTGTAGCAAGAATTATTCACCAGCAACTTGCTCTGCTATACGGTCTTGTGGACTTTGAAGTGCCTTACTATAAGTATATACCTGCGCCAGTTCTCGAAAATGGTCGTGCCACGCTCTATTGGGATCGGTCTGTTATCACGGACGGGACTATTTTAGCCAACAGGCATGATATCGTGCTGACAGATCGATTGAAACACCAGACAATTGTAACACGGCAAACCTCCGTGGTGCGCAACTGGCCGCTTACAGAAAAACAAAATTCTAAATTCTGAACTATTGATTTTCTTTTGTTTTTTTTTCACGTCATTGGCTCTACAATTTGGCAAGGCTTATGCCGAAATTTGATTTCCTCAATATATAATTATAATTTATACTCGGTAATAATACTAATTTACCGAGTTGCTTGTATTTTAAAGGGCTGCCGCTATTGCAGGTACTGTAAATATTATTTGTTAAGTTCTTTCTCTGTATTTTCTTATACATAAATTGTGAAACCTAATCCAAGTCTCGTTTAGTTTTCTTTCACTGACCTAGGCACTAAAACGAGACTTGGATGGGTGCTTCAAGCAAGCAGTAAAGCAGGGTATTTCTTCCAGCCCTTCCTTTTCCGCTTCTACCTACGAACTTTCTGCTCTACTGCCTCGGAGCAGACCGCCGGTGAAGCCTGAACCCCCTATTGGACGCTCCGAGGCTACTCGAATACCCTGCCCTGCCTTCCCACCTGTCCAGAAAACCTAGGCCAGTGTTTTTTATTATTTTATTAAAGAGCAGTGCTGACTGGAACAATTTGTACATACATATTTTATATTGTATTATATTTTATTTACCTACTACATAGTCTCTTATTTCTCCGACCGGCTAGCCGGTTACAGTGGCGCCCAAGGGTTGTTTCAGTCAGTACGTGAGTCTTAGCTTTGACTTGGATTAGGTTATGTACATAGCAATTGTAAATACATACATATTTGTACATAGCCTAATTTGTTTAGTGTTTTGTTTCTGTGTATATAACTGTTTTATGTGTTTATCGTTAGGAGCTTATGCTTGCTTGCGCATCGATTGTTCGTTTTATTTTCGTGTAAATAGGTATATATCTATAATTTTTGTATATACAATTGGATTTCGAAATGGATTTCAAAGCTGTGTATGTAAATTTGTTAAATAAAAATGAGCTCGCGTATGAAGTGAGCATCAGGCAAGCCAAGCCGCTCAACACGGTCGCGGAACTACGGCGGCAGCTCGTTGACTTGTTGGAGAAATTTAGTGCTGAGGAGATATCCTCAACTTTTTCAGTTGCCGACGATTGTAGCGGCACTGAAAAATCTCTTTCCTTTGTTGAGGATAGAATTATTCTTTACGAAAGTACACTTGACGCTAAGCTTGTACAGAAAATACAGTCTTTTCTGACTCATATTTATTTACGCCTTCAGCGTATTGATGTATCTGATAATGAGGAATACCGTACTACGTATAAGGACCTTGTTTCGAGATTTAGTGCCTTAAAAATTCGTTTTGACTGTAAAAACAGCATTCCAAGCGAATCTTCAACGTCTTACGCCACAGCAAACTCTGGTACAAGCGCGGACACTAAAATTATTGTGCACTGTGAGCGCGGAGTGACCAGTGAAATTCGTAAGTTCACATATGCGGGAGTCGGTTGTCCACGTGCTTTTATTCAAAAACTAGAAGAGTTTGCTGTGTCTAGAAATTTATCCAAAGCCAATTTACTAGCTCATTCGTTCGAGTTCTTCACTGACAAGGCTCTACATTGGTATCGAGCGTATAAAGATAGTTTTCATAACTGGGAGAGCTTAAAAACTAAATTGTTTGACGATTTTGATATATTTGACTATGACTACAAACTACTTCGCGAAATCGAAGACCGTACTCAAGGTAGAGACGAGTCGATTGTAGTTTATTTCGCCATAATGTCTGGATTATTTGCTAAACTTTCTTATGTTATGCCTGAATCTGAGAAACTTAAAATTTTATTGAGGAATATCCGTCCTCAATACGATATTATGATAGCTCAGTCTGACGTCCAATCCATAGAGGGTTTGAAGACGGTTTGTAAAAAGTACGAGGCTTGTCTAGACCGTTCTAGAAATTTTAAGGAACCTCCTACTAGCAGTCCTTCTACCTTGACTGAGGACTTTGTATATAAACCTGTAAATAATCATCATGTAAATATCGTTAATACTAACAAACAATTTTGCGTGCGCTGTAGAATAAATGGTCATTCACTGCGCATGTGTACAGAACCGCGTAAGATCGTTTGTTTTAAATGTGGATTAGACAGTTTTCGTAGTTCTGAGTGTCCTACTTGCAACAAACATGTAAATAATAAAACTAAATCTCTTCCAAAAAACGAGTAACTGAGGATCAAGGAACTATTGTAAATAAAGATTGTAAATATTCGCATAAAGAGTGGGAGGACTGGCTCTCCGTAGTCCGACTTTTTATGTTATCTTATAAAACTTCTTTGATCCTCTTTGATGACCAAATTGACGGCGAAAGACCTTTTGTAAATATTAATGTAAATAATTTGACTCTTTGTGGTTTACTTGACAGTGGCAGTTCTATTACTATTCTGGGTAATAACTCGCATGTAAATTTACTTAGTCAGGGATTTGTGTTAAACTTGTCACACAAAATCTCTGTGCGAGCTGCAAATGGACAGCCTGCTCATTCTATTGGCTTTATAGAGTTACCTGTGCAGTTTAATGACAAATCTTTCATCATAAACGCACATGTTATTCCTGACATCTCGTCTCATTTCATACTGGGTATCGATTTTTGGAAGAAATTTAATTTGCTGCCAAATTGTTTAAAGAAAGTAGAGCTCAAACGGCCCTCGAACTGTACATCTTTAACTATTAACCATACAACTAAACAGGTTCTTCCTTTTGATGAATTACCTGATACTCAACAGGCTCAGGCTAATAAAATTATATCTCAGTTTCGGGAAGCTTCTACTGAGTCTCTTCCGCTCGGTAGAACACACTTGGTCTCGCACCGCATCGATACTGGTGATCACGAGCCTATTAGGCAGCGGTGCTACCGTCTTTCACCGGAGAAGCAAAAAGTGCTGGTGGAAGAGGTAGATAAAATGCTAGCTTTAGATATTATAGAGCCGTGTGAGAGTCCCTGGTTGAGTCCAGTTCTTGTAACGCCTAAAAAAGACGGTAGTTGGCGGTTTTGTTTGGACAGTAGAAAACTCAACTCAGTTACTAAAAAAGACGCTTATAAACTACCATTCATTAATGAAATTCTTGATAACTTGCGAGACGCTAAATATTTGTCCAGTATAGACATCGCGAAAGCCTTCTGGGAGTTACCTCTTTTTGAACAGGACAGAGACAAGACTGCGTTCTATGTCCCGGGCCGTGGCATGTACAGATTTAAGGTCACACCTTTTGGCCTAACTAACGCTCCCGCAACGCAACAACGTTTAATGGACATGTTATTCACACCTGAGTTTGAAAATCGCGTTTTCTGGTATTTGGACGATATTATTATCATTTCGAATACGTTTGAGGACCATCTTTCTTTACTAACTCGCGTATTAGAGAAACTCAAATACGCCAGATTAACAATAAATTTCGAGAAGTCTTGTTTCTTTAGACGCGAACTTAAATACCTCGGTTATATCGTCGATCACAAGGGTTTACGTACTGACCCCGAGAAAGTTCGGGCCATACTTGATATTCCAACACCTACTTCTAGGCGCGAACTAAAGAAATTCTTGGGTACTGCTAGCTGGTACAGACGTTTTGTACCCAACTTTAGTACATTGGCTGCGCCTCTTAACTTGCTTACATCTACCGGTAAAAAAGCGCCACCTTTTAAGTGGAACGAACAGGCTGACGTTGCATTTCAGAACATTAAGCAAGCTTTAGTATCTAGTCCAGTATTAACGTGTCCTGATTTTACTAAGACTTTCTCGGTACACGCCGATGCTTCCAATTATGGGATCGGCGCTATGCTAACTCAGGAAGAAAATGGCATAGATAGACCTATTGCATATTTTAGTCGATCTTTGTCGAAGCAACAGCAAAATTACTCTATCACTGAACGCGAACTATTCAGCGTTATAGTTTCTTTAGAGCACTGGCGGTGTTACTTAGATAATGGACAAAATTTTATTGTATACACAGACCATTCGGCTTTAAAATGGTTCTTAAACTTAGATAACCCGACTGGCAGGCTCGCTCGTTGGAGCGTTCGTTTATCCGCATTTAATTTTGATATCAGGCACAAAAGGGGTAAGGAACATGTTGTACCTGATGTTTTATCGCGCGCAGTGCCAGTCGATATAGTCTATGTTCAGTCCAATGACGAGTGGTTTAACAAAATGTATAAAGGCTGCCAGGATACTCCTTCCTCATTTCCCGACTTTAAAATTGTAAATAATAATTTGTACAAATTTAAGCGAACTAGCTCTATTCTAACTTCTGAATATGATTGGAAGCTTGTTATTCCAAAGGAAATGAGGAATGATATTATTCAAGAAAATCATGCTCAGCCAACTGCCGGTCACTTCGGTATCTTTAAAACTTACAAAAGGCTGTCCCTGCGCTATAGCTGGCCTGGAATGTATAGAGACGTTTGTAAATATATTTCTAATTGCGAGACTTGTTTAGCATACAAGTATCAAAATCATCAAACTCTAGGGTTGATGGGAAAACCAAAGGAGTGCTGTAGACCTTTTCAGTGTTTATCTATTGATTTGGTTGGTCCATTACCTATGACTCGAACTCAAAATCGATTTATTTTGGTTGTGAATTGCTGCTTTTCCAAGTATTGTCTAATATTTCCAATCAAAAAGGCCACGACTAAAATTATTTACAAAATTTTAGAAGAATACGTATTCCTCGTGTATGGTATTCCTCAAACTCTTATTATGGATAATGGTAGCCAGCTGATAAGTCATGAATTGCAGGAACTTTTCTCTAAATATAAAATTCCTCACGTCCATTTCACAGCTAAATATTCTCCACAAATTAATTCTGTCGAACGTTATAACCGTACTATAATATCTGCGATTAGTTCATTTGTAGAAAATGATCACAGAAATTGGGATGTACATATTTCTGAAATTCAGTTTGCCATGAACTCGAGTGTCAACGAAGTAACGGGCTTCAGCCCTGCGTTGCTGGTGTTTGGGCGCGAGCTCGTTCCGTGCGGGTCGCTGTACGGCGCCGCTGACTCTACTACTGACGTCGATTACGACGATTTAATATTCGCACCCCGCGATATTTATGCGGAAAATTTAGGCCATTTGTCACCTATTTTTGACAAAGTGCAAGCTGCAATTTGGAATGCACATGTAAAAAACTGTAAATATTATAATTTGAGGCGTAAGCAAGCTGAGTTCAATGAGGGCGATGTTGTTTGGCGTCGCAATTATCAGCTTAGTGACGCTGGTAAATATTTTAGCGCCAAATTGGCACCTAAGTTTGTAAAGTGTACAGTATTGAAGAAATTGTCGCCTCTAGTGTACGAATTAGCTGACCATAATGGTCGTGCTATCGGAAGGTGGCATATTAAAGATTTCAAGTTGTAAATTTTGTAAATTTAGTGTTATTATTTCTTCTTCATTTATTTTTTTTACTTTTACTGAATTTTCCTCCCTCTTCCGTGTTTGGAAAATTCTCCTGGGCGCGCGGGGTACTGTAACACGGCAAACCTCCGTGGTGCGCAACTGGCCGCTTACAGAAAAACAAAATTCTAAATTCTGAACTATTGATTTTCTTTTGTTTTTTTTTCACGTCATTGGCTCTACAATTTGGCAAGGCTTATGCCGAAATTTGATTTCCTCAATATATAATTATAATTTATACTCGGTAATAATACTAATTTACCGAGTTGCTTGTATTTTAAAGGGCTGCCGCTATTGCAGGTACTGTAAATATTATTTGTTAAGTTCTTTCTCTGTATTTTCTTATACATAAATTGTGAAACCTAATCCAAGTCTCGTTTAGTTTTCTTTCACTGACCTAGGCACTAAAACGAGACTTGGATGGGTGCTTCAAGCAAGCAGTAAAGCAGGGTATTTCTTCCAGCCCTTCCTTTTCCGCTTCTACCTACGAACTTTCTGCTCTACTGCCTCGGAGCAGACCGCCGGTGAAGCCTGAACCCCCTATTGGACGCTCCGAGGCTACTCGAATACCCTGCCCTGCCTTCCCACCTGTCCAGAAAACCTAGGCCAGTGTTTTTTATTATTTTATTAAAGAGCAGTGCTGACTGGAACAATTTGTACATACATATTTTATATTGTATTATATTTTATTTACCTACTACATAGTCTCTTATTTCTCCGACCGGCTAGCCGGTTACACAATGCTCGTCGACATCACCATCCCCCATGACGAGAACCTCGTGAAAGCTGAGAAGGAGAAAGCCAGCAAGTACCGTGGCGTGACCTAGCTCACGAGATAACCGCCATGTGGGATGTTGATTCGACAATCATTATCCCGATAGTCGTTTCTGAGAACGGTCTGATAGCGAAGAGTCTCGACCAACATCTCAAGAGACTCGCGCTAGATGGCTGGATCATGGGTGAGATACAGAAAGCGGTACTCCTGGACACTGCGCGGATAGTCAGGAGGTTCCTCTCTCTGTCGCCCTAACCACCGATAGATTAGGCCCCGCCTTGCTTCCGGTGGCACCCTAGGTTAGGTTTTTATAATGATTTTATGTTTTGTATGTATAGTGGCTCTATATCTAAATCCCTAATGATTATTTGTCCTAATGTAATGTTTGTCCTAATGATCGATTGTCCTAACTCTTTTTATTTAAAATCTATTAATTGTTCTGGATTGTTATAAAACAAACCTGACCTAACCTGTAGAGTTCTAGAGGATTATCACTTCAAAGTTCCTGAAAAATTCACGGTTTCCGAGGAAAAAAGTGTTAGGACAATCGATCATTAGGACAAACGATGTAAGGGATTTAAAAAGACACCCAAAATAATAAATATCACGGGACAATTCACACCAATTGACCTAGTCCCAAACTAAGCAAAGCTTGTACTATGGGTACTAGACAACGGATAAACTTACTTAGATAAATACATACTTAAATACATATTAAACATCCAAGACCCGAGCACAAACATTCGTATTTTTCACACAAATATCTGCCCCGACCGGGAACCAAATCCAGGACCTCAAGCTTTGCAGTCAGGTTCTCTAACAACTAGGCTATCCGGTCGTCCGGTAGGTGGAGCGACGATCTGGTTAAGGTTGCGAGATCACCTTGGATGCGGATGGCACGGAACCGATCTGTTTGGCGAGCCTTGAGAGAGGCCTATGTTCAGCAGTAGACGTCTTTTGGCTGAAATGATGATCATGACCTTAGTCTTAACTTGATTCATGATTAGTCCAACTTCAAGACTCGCAGTGTTGATTTCTTTAATCATTGGTTTGAGTTTCAGTGCCATATTAGAGAACAAGACATCGGCAAATCGAATGTTTGTTAACCTCTTATCGCCAACTTCAATTCCCTTGCTCTCCCATGAGATGGCCAATTGATGTTAGATCTTCTGATGGTAACTGGTGAACAATACGGAAGACAACGAGTCACCTTGTTTAACACTTTTTTCTATTACCTACAAGGTCTGATTTAACGATTTTAATAAGTATATGAGGATGGCATCTGCTAAATGCACAAAACTAGAATGATAGCAGGATGTTTGAATCCATCAAAAGACTTGCTATCCATCCGTCCATCCATCCTAGCCTATGTACGTCCCATTATGCTACGTGCAGCTTGTTGTTTGCTTGTTGCTTGCAGTATGGGATAGACTAGCAAGTCTATCTAGTTATTATAGCAATAATCAACAAAAAATAGATACTGGTAAGACCGTGTTTATAAAATTTAAATACCGTGGTTATGTAAACGCCCGCCCTGTGGGGGCGTTGTGTATTGTTGTGGGAATGTAACCAATAGTATAAACTGTTTGTAAAGAGTTATGATTATCTGAGTATCTGCTTCGCTTATTACCGACTGCCCACAATATACTTGCCCAAGTTCAGGTCAATAAAGAGCATGTCAAACAATCTATATCAGTATCTATTTAGATGGCAATTGCAATAGTAATATTGTGATCTCATACCTTAAGATAACTCCTGTGATGTCCGCGCTCTTCAGCCATTTACATCTCACTCAGGCGCTAGCCTGGTGCTCATATAGTGTGATATCCAAACAGACTAAGCGTCAACCACCTGTGGTAAAAATAAATACTATGACTTCAACCGCAGTTGAAGCCACATACAAGATTGCCATGGATCACCATTAATGAATCATAACATAACCAAGTTTCATCGGTTGGCTAAACCAACATACCATTATAAAGTTATATCTTTCAGTGGTTGGTTGAGCCAACCCACATGCCAGTCCTTAAGACCCGACTATTACGTGATACCAATCATGTCTTGCACTGGTTAGCTTAACCAACTTACTGTCCGTCATTAAGTCCAGACGCAAATGGTATAATACCCACAAATCATGTCATTCACTTGTTGGTTAAATCAACCCACATGTCAGTCATCAAGACCTGACGATGAAGGGGCGCAAAGACATATTCCCCCCAATGGCCTGCCCTCACATCCCGTGCAAGCAACTCTTGCACGTATGTCGCAGAAACATCATCCCATGGGCTGCCGAACCAATCCCGTGCAAACAGCACGTATTGGAGGCAGATAACAAACATGTACCATTGGGGCCGCCACACCAATCCCGCGCAAGCCAGCCACTCCTGCACGTATTGGAGGCAGATCACAAAGTATATTTCATACTTACCACATGAAACTATGGTTTAAGACATAAAACCTTTAGTATACTTAATTGGCAAATAATCTTGTAAGAACCACTTAGCTTTGAAATCAGCTCAGGAGTCCGGACATCATCACATTTATATTTGGATAACACTTTTACTTTACATTGAATCATTTGAAACGCTGCGCAAAGAATGTAAAACAAATTGACAGCTTACCACAGATATTTATAACGTGGCGGAAATTTGAATCTTCAGAATAATGTTGCTATTGTACAAATATTTATACTTCGCGTACTAAGTACGCGACACACCCGCCGGGCAGGCTAAAGTAGCGTTAGTGTAGTCATCAGGTGGCGCGTCCATTCTCTGATCTTCTCTCGAGCTCGGACTGCAGCAACCCGTTTCTGGTTATCTTCAATAGACTGTTCAGGTTCATTTTCCATCTCATCATTATCATTAGTCACATCCATATTTTCAGTTGTCTTATCTGTGCTCTCAGTTGTCTCTTCTTCCAAGGTTTGTGTCATCCCTGTGTTCATATCTGTTACATTAATATTATCAGCCGTCTCATTTGTCTTTGGCTGCAAATTTATCAGTTCTTCCACTAATACTGCTGGTGCGTCTAGATTTTCCTCTATGTCCATTCCATGTGCTCTCGACTTTGTCTCAGGTTCTACGTTGTTACAAGATAGATTACCTGGTGTTTCAGTTTCATCTACCTCCAAAGGGTATAGATGTCCGATGGATCTAGTAAATATATTATTACCAATCCTAATTTTCGCAACTCTACATTGTCCGTCTGCGCCTTTAACTAGCTCAACAATCCGTCCCACTTTCCAGTTTTCTCTGTTTTTAGAATCACCTTTTAACTGTACAATGTCACCTAGACTAGGATCATTATGAGCTTTGACTCTGGGTTGTTTCGGTGAGTGCCTATACCGTTCTCTTAGGCTTGGTAAGTACTGGTTCATAAACATTTCTCTGTATTCACCCATTATCATCTCGCCACGTTTCCAGCCATCAATGAGTTGTCGTTTAGTGGTGGTAGCAGAAGGTAAGACCTGATCTGTTGACATGTGAATAGCTAAGCATCTTCCAGGTGATAAAAAATCGGCTGGTTTCAGTACGTGTTCTAAGTCGGTTCCAACGTAAGTAAATGGTCTTGAGTTGGCTACAGCTTCTACTTCTTTGATGATAGTAAGTAGTTGATTGTCATTAAGTAGATGTTTTTGTAAAGTACGTTTTAGGCAGTGTTTAATGACCGCTACTAGTCGCTCATAAACACCTCCGTGCCAAGGAGCGAGTTCTGGTATGAACTTCCATTTGATTCTTTGTGTAGTCAAATTTTCACCAGCTATCAGTTCGGATAATAATTTAAATTGAAGAGCATTGTCAGTCACTATTAAAGTTGGTGCTCCTCTGCACGCTATAAATCGTCGAAAAGCAAGTAGACACTCTTCCGCAGTTAAATCCTTCACAATTTCAAGATGGATGGCTCGTACTACAAGACAGGTAAATAAGCAAATCCATCTTTTCTTTTTGCCGTCATCGGTGGTTACTAGCATTGGGCCAAAGTAGTCTACACCTACATATGCAAACGATGACGTGTACTTTACTCTTTCTGCAGGTAGAGCAGGGGTATCAGGCAAAGCGTACGGTCCACCGCCATGTTTAACGCATTTGGAACATTTACTGATCACCTTCTTAACTTGCGCTCTTCCCTGAGGTATCCAGTACTGTTGTCGAACGATGTTTAAAGTATGTGCTACACCAACGTGATAATGTTTTTCATGAGCTTCCTTTATTACATTTGCTGTAAATTTGCAATCTTTAGGTAATAGAATTGGATGTTTTGCTTCATAGGATAAATCTGAATGAGTCAGACGTCCATCACATCTGAGCAGTCCGTCAACATCAATAAATAAGCCAAGGTTTTTAGTAAGATGCGTCTTTTTACCTTTGACTTCATCAGAAAATGATTGCAACTGTAGGTTTCTTATTTCTTTGACAGTAGAGTTCTCATTTAAATCTTTGCCTTTCGATGCAACAGGATCTACGGTCACGTCCTTGGATGTATTTGTCAATTCTAGGTTTTCTATCTCCGAAGGTTCGTCAGTCTTCGGCAGACCCTCCCCCGTCGAAAGGGAATAAGTATTTTCAACGTGAAGTCTTGACGGCCACGTATCTGGGCTTTCACTGAGAAACTGTGGGCCTTGAAGCCATTTCTTCTTATCTTCTTTCGAAGAAGTAGGTCTTGTTCCAACATCCGCTGGATTAAGCTCTGATGGTACATATCTGATGTCTAACCTATGGTTTTTCTTTATCTCTTCTACCCTTCTTGCTATAAAAGGTGGTAGCAATTTGTCAGACTTACACCAACCTATCGCGATTTGACTATCAGTCCATAAAGTTTGTTTTGTTATATCTTGTTGAAGAAATCTGAGAACGTACTTTACAAGTCTACTTCCTATTAAAACACCCAACAGTTCTAGACGAGGAATTTTAAGATTGTCTTTGTCCTTTATTGGTACTAGTCGTGATTTTCCTATTATGAAACCTCTGTTTGACCCATTGACTAGATAAATACAAGCTGCATATGCTTTAGTCGATGAGTCTGTAAAACAGTGCAACTCGTATTGGTCTTCATTTTCATTCTTATCTACCAACTGATATATCTCTTATGTCATCTAGTTCCTTTCGAATATCTATCCACTTGTTTGTCATTTCCTTTGATAAGGGAGTATCCCATTTGATGTTGTTTATCCAAAGTTCTTGTAAGAAAAGTTTAGCTGCTAATACATATGGTACAGCAAAACCACAAGGATCGTACACTGACGCAATAACTTTCAATACGCCTCTCTTGGTATTTAAATCTGAACCTTTATTCATGAACCTTAAGCAAAGTATATCGTTCTTAATATGCCAATCCAATCCAAGTACATTTACGATCTCATTATGACAAGCGTCTGGAGTAGCATCCATAAATTCTTTCGAGTTGGAACTCCATTCGCGTAAGTTCATGGAGATATCTTGAAACGCTACCTTGCTTTCTTTATACAAATCTATAGCTTCTTGTGTTGTATTTACACCTGTAAGAACATTGTCCACATATATGTCATTCGATAGTTTTCTTACATGTTCGTTTCTAGATCTTTGTAAGTGGTGTCTTATGGTAGCATTTAATAAAAATGGACTGGATATGATCCCGAAGGGTACACGTGTGAACCTAAAATGTACTAGGTTATTCTCATTTGCTGGTTTAGTCGTATCCTTTAGCCATAAAAATCTGGTAACATCTCTATCAGTCTCGTGAAGTCCTATCTGTAAAAATGCTTTTTCTACATCTGCCGTTAGTCCTACAGGATGGCATCTAAATTTGATCAAAAGTCCTGTCAAATCTTCCAGCATCATCGGTCCGCAATATAAACATTCATTTAAGCTTTTTGAATTCTTAGTTTTAGCTGAAGCATCATACACTATTCGTAGTGCCTTACCTGGTGCCAAGACCCCATGATGCGGTAAGTAGTGAATAGGGTGATTGATGTCCTTTTCAAAAGGAACTACTTCTATTATACCCTTATTAAACTGGTCATCCAATGTTTGATTGTAGGCTGCCAAAGTCTTGGAATCCACTCTTTTTAGTAAACTGACTAAACGTCCAAAGGCTAATCCAAAATTTGTTTGTAAATCTGGTGGGTATTCGTTCCAAGGCCAGCTTACAACATATCTGTTTTCTTCAAATGCTGTATTCTCGTTAAAGTGCTTGATTGCTTCCTCATCTCGGTCAGTTTTAGGAGAATCATAGATCCCAATAGATTCTAGGTCCCATAAGCGTTTCACATAACCATTGTCTAAAGGTGGGTCTGGTTCATTTAGTTTGTTTTCACATGATGATTGAAAATATGTCAAAACGGACAATTCATCTCGGTATTTGTTTTCAGTCTTGCCGGAGAGAATCCATCCTAATTCTGAGTCTATTAAGTATAAATTTTCCTGGATCTGTAATTTATTTGTGAACATGAAAGAATAGTAATAATCGTTTCCAACTAATATATCGATATGGTCTGACAATGAACCATCGTCAGCAAGTATGTACTTCTCCTTGTCATTCCACCCAATCAGTTCTAGCTCTGGATGAGGAATTCCGTGAGTTATCGAAGGTACAACGTTAGCAAATATTGTTTTAATCTTATTAGTCTTTGTTTCGATATTCAACTTTACCAGAGAACTATCTAGTTCTTGTGGTTTCTTGGATCCAAACGTAAAAACAGTTAAATGGTTTTCTTCTTCAATTCTTAAATTCAAATCTCTTGCAATCTTCTGGGTAACATAGCTACGCTGGCTTCCAGAATCTAATAGAAGACGACACTTCTTAAAGTTTCCATCTTGTCCTATCACCTTGACAACAGCAGTCTGTAAAAATGTAGGACTCTTTCCGCTGACATGTAATGTTTTTGTAGGTCCATTATTATTGTAGATATTCTTCGGACACAATGCCCTGTTATGATTTCCATATTTGCTACAATATGGGCATTTTTCTTTCCTTTTGCAATGATTAGCTCTGTGTCCATTTTGAAAACAATTGAAGCATCGGTGTATCAATTTAGATTTCCTTTCAGCCATGGTCTTGAATTTTGTACATTTATCACTATAGTGAGCCTCGTGACAGAATGCACAAGTCAGCTTTTTTCTTTTGTTAAAGTTGTTGTCAGTTGTTTCCGCCTTCAGCTCGTGTTGCCGCTTTTTTGGTATGGATGAGGTATTAAAGGCAGAGGTTTTATACCTGTGGTTCTTAGGTCTTTTGTTTCCATTCATATTAATTTTCGAGCTATTGAAGAATCTCTTGGAGCAGTCACCCCTTGTATGTAAGGTTTCAGCAGTATAATGAACTTCGTTGTTTGTCGTTTCAAACGCCCTCTTTGCATCCTCTCTTGCTGAAATAATTACATTAAGTTGTTTTCTCATTTCTTCAATAGTCTCCGTACTCATCTTCATCTTCATCTCATAAATTATATCTTCAGGGAATTTCTCCATGATCAAAAATCGCAAATGATTGTGATCTGTGTTTTCTCCCAGCGACCGCAGTACTCTGAGATGTCTCTCTATTTCATCTAAAGTTTTCCTGCAATCTTCAGGTTTTTCAGCCCTCTTCAACTTGTATAGTGTGGAGTAATGTGCATCAATTATTTGCACTCCTTTCCCATATCTTTCTTTTAAAGTGGTTACAGCAATCTTATAATTGTCATTTGTTGTCTCCAACCCGTCGATCACAGTCTTTGCTTCACCCTTAAGAGAAGCCTTTAAGTATAAAAGCTTGTCAACATCACGAAGGTTTCGTTGATCAATGTTGGAACTGAACTGATCCCAAAATTGGAACCATTCCAATACGTCTCCTTTGAATGTAGGTAAATGTAATTCCGGTAATTTGCCTCTGAAGCTGTTCAAGCTCGAAGTTGATGGTTGAAGATCTTTACTAGCCTGTACTCGAGCATTGAGTTCGGCTAATGCTTCTTCTCCTTCTAGTTGTAGGGAAGTGAGAGTTGATATTTCATCGGCATTTGGACAGACAGACTGGTTAAAATATTGATATAATTCGGTATTAAATCTATTAATTATGGATGTTAATTTCGAGACGGTAATTCTAGCTTGTTCCAGCTGATTGTCGTTCCATGAACTGAATGAGCACAAACTGAGAGCCTTATCAGACAAGTCTTTAATATTGTTTGCAAATGTTGTCAGTCTATTTAGATATATTTCTTCCATTTTGATTCCAAGGAATAGTATTAATCTGTAAGTTAGTCGAACAAAATATCACAATATGATCATTATTTATTTATATAAACACCCTGTACAATTTAAATTTCAAGTACTGTGTACTTATCCACCCAGTATAATTTAACTTTCTAGCACTGTGCCTTTATACACCCTGTATAATTTGATAATATTTATTTTAAGTACTGTCTCTTCTATACACCCTGTATAATTCATATAATTTATTCATAATTGTATATTCACAGGATATATTGAGTTCTATTTTGGATTTTGTTTAATCTGTTCAAGTATTCAACTCAATTTCATAATATCAAAGCATAGTGGATATAAATGTACTTATTTAACATAAGTACCATAGTATTGAACTAGGCGTTAGCATATATGAAAGCTATTAATATCACAACATGACAAATTAATTAATTAATTTGAAAATAAAATCAAATCTCTATATTAATTTTTAAATTAATGAAATTGTTCAACTTGGCTTAGAGCACTGCCGTGCCTCCAGATGATAGGTACCATAACTATGTTTATTTTATTAATCAATGGAATTTTTCGACTTGACGAAGCACTACCGTGCCCTCAAATAGAGCAATAATTATAATTATGATTATCCAAATAAACAATGATTTTAATTCACTTTGCTTTTAAATTTTAAGCAATATGACGGATCATTTATTGTTTTTTATTAATTGCACTGAATAATTATGTATAAATAAATCCTTTATACGAGCTTTAGTCAAACCAAAATTTTATCCAATTAAATTACATACTTAAATTGCGATGTTATTTCATCGTTTTTGTATTAGTATTTGAGTCATCTATTTCAAATTTTATCTTAAAAACGATACGATTATACCATAGTGCGTAGTTGTAGAGAAATATCTTATTACTTTGACTATAAAGTTATCATCAAATTCAGAACATTAATATACTTTCACTACATTTAATTAGGTTTTCTACATACCTTGTTCATTAAATCGCACACAAGTCTGCTTTTAAAACCGCAACCGCGACTTCAGCTTGTAGGTACGTGTCGTACCGCGATACCGCGCGCTTAGTTCTTGGAACTAATGTTGCCTCCTAAGATACCAATACATATTAGTTTATAAATAAGTTACAACAATTTCCTTCTAGGACGTTTGAACCCTGTAATTGCGTAAATACAGGTATGAAAGTGTACATAGGTACTTTGCCGCTGGCCACCATGTGCCGGTGCCGGCATTGAAACCATCTGGGTACTTACGCCGCAGCAGCGTTATTTCATGTAAATACATTGAATTTCGGCAGCCGTCTTATTTACGATCAAGAACTCATCAATACTGGTTGTTTATTAACTTATTTCTTTGCCACTTTATATCGTATTTGTACCAAAAGTAACTTGGTAAAATAGTGTCGAGTAGGTATGGTTGCATTTACCTTTTCTGGCTGTTTAACAATAAGAATAACGTAATCCACATAATATGATGCTCACCTGTTATTTATGAACACTTTTCACGCACTTTGAGAACTTATCACCACTTATTTTCGCCAAACAAACTTTTTCTCGGTAACGACGCCCTTAGTACTAGAAGAAAATTCGGCCATCTTGGAAGCGGCTCGCGCCGGCTACTTTTTGAACTACGAGTCAATGACGTATTTTATTTCGTAAAAATTACTAATGATATTTAGAATTAGCGTAATAATTTCTTATAAAATAATAATTTCACTTATTAACCACTTTGAAGTCTTAACAGTTACGACAAATAAGGTACATCTAATAATATTCTTATTAGAAATGATATGCCACCATCTTCGTTTTCGTCGTAGTACTTCCGGTTTCGCAATACGATATAGGCATTTGTTTAATTCGTACTTTCTAGAAATAAAATTATGCAATTTACAAATTTTTGCTTGTATTTTTCTGGTTTAATACCACAGCACAGATTAAGAATAAAATTAAACAACATTTAGTTCCATTTGTTGATCATAGATGTCGTTATGAGTCACAAAATTACATATTGCTCATCCATTTTTGTAAGAAATTATTTTCAGATGCTCTTTAATGAGTTTATTTGCAACAGCAAATTGCGAATGCACTTATCCGCAGCTACTACACCAATTTGTGGGGGCGTTGTGTATTGTTGTGGGAATGTAACCAATAGTATAAACTGTTTGTAAAGAGTTATGATTATCTGAGTATCTGCTTCGCTTATTACCGACTGCCCACAATATACTTGCCCAAGTTCAGGTCAATAAAGAGCATGTCAAACAATCTATATCAGTATCTATTTAGATGGCAATTGCAATAGTAATATTGTGATCTCATACCTTAAGATAACTCCTGTGATGTCCGCGCTCTTCAGCCATTTACATCTCACTCAGGCGCTAGCCTGGTGCTCATATAGTGTGATATCCAAACAGACTAAGCGTCAACCACCTGTGGTAAAAATAAATACTATGACTTCAACCGCAGTTGAAGCCACATACAAGATTGCCATGGATCACCATTAATGAATCATAACATAACCAAGTTTCATCGGTTGGCTAAACCAACATACCATTATAAAGTTATATCTTTCAGTGGTTGGTTGAGCCAACCCACATGCCAGTCCTTAAGACCCGACTATTACGTGATACCAATCATGTCTTGCACTGGTTAGCTTAACCAACTTACTGTCCGTCATTAAGTCCAGACGCAAATGGTATAATACCCACAAATCATGTCATTCACTTGTTGGTTAAATCAACCCACATGTCAGTCATCAAGACCTGACGATGAAGGGGCGCAAAGACATATTCCCCCCAATGGCCTGCCCTCACATCCCGTGCAAGCAACTCTTGCACGTATGTCGCAGAAACATCATCCCATGGGCTGCCGAACCAATCCCGTGCAAACAGCACGTATTGGAGGCAGATAACAAACATGTACCATTGGGGCCGCCACACCAATCCCGCGCAAGCCAGCCACTCCTGCACGTATTGGAGGCAGATCACAAAGTATATTTCATACTTACCACATGAAACTATGGTTTAAGACATAAAACCTAAGCACACGTTTTTGTTTTGATAACCAATAGAGAAGGGGACTTGTGACCGGGTTTTTTAGTCCGTGCAAGTCGGACACTGTCTGGGCCCTCCATTCCCAGTTCGTCCGAAGGGATTTTTCCCGAGCACAAGTCACCCTTCCAATCCTTAAAGTAAAAAACAGCAAAGACTTCGCGTCTTTGGCCCCTCTGGCGACTCATTCAAAAAAAAAAAAAAGACATAAAACCTTTAGTATACTTAATTGGCAAATAATCTTGTAAGAACCACTTAGCTTTGAAATCAGCTCAGGAGTCCGGACATCATCACATTTATATTTGGATAACACTTTTACTTTACATTGAATCATTTGAAACGCTGCGCAAAGAATGTAAAACAAATTGACAGCTTACCACAGATATTTATAACGTGGCGGAAATTTGAATCTTCAGAATAATGTTGCTATTGTACAAATATTTATACTTCGCGTACTAAGTACGCGACACGCCCCAAGACATCAGGATTTTCATTTTTTGCGTTGCATGCGTTGGTTTTACCAAAATGTGTCATATTCCTGATATTATCTATGTGACGGGCAAAAATTTTGTTTTGCCTTCTTATCTTAAAAACCAATCACCAAAATTGTATTTCACTGTATGTAATTAAGATAAGTAACCGTTACAGTATAATCTTAATAACAAGAGATTATGAGTTTATCTTCCCAAATACTTTTAAATCAATCAATCATCAGTTTCCTTTAAATATTTAAAGAAATTTTACTACGCTTATTGTGGCAATATAAGCGAACTAGCAATGTTGTCTGACGCAAATAAGTTAATATTACTTGCATGTTTATCTTTGGTAGCAGCACAAAATGTTGAAGATTCAAAGTTAGTGACGATTGCTCAAGGACCTGTGCGGGGATACAGAAATGCAGAACATGATATTTATGAATTTCTGGGAATACCTTACGCTACAGCTCCAAATGGCACACGACGATTTACTGTAAGTTATAGGTGAAAAACTTAAGTAAATGACCTGTTGTATGCACAGAATCGATATCGAGCTTAAGTTATTTGTAGAATTTGGAACGTCAGTTTGGTTATACGGACACGTTACTACTACATACAACCGGCCATTTACTTAAGTTTTTCACCTAATATATTATTATTTATTTATTGTGTAAATATTTGAAAAACTATCTTGACAGTAATACCAATATGTGTAAATGTGATAATATACCAGTCACGAGAGTATTAGAAATATCCGCCTCCGTTAGGCTTTCATAATTTGCCTTCGTTAATACCGTCACTAACTAATAATGCTGTTTGGAAAGTAAACGGAATAAATAGTAATGCGAGTGTAAAATACGTCATTATTAAATATTGATTCTCCATTGAAAATCTCCATCTCCATCATCAGATCAGCTCTATGTTACCATAATATTGCATTGTCATCCAATTTACACATATGTACGTGCAAAATTTCAGCTCAATCGGAAACCGGGAAGTGGGTCAAAATCATGTTCAAAGTTTCCATTACATAATTATTAATTACATACAGGTCGACCTAATAAAAGCGTGTTAAAAAAGTACCGAATTTTTCATTCCAGGCTCCACTTCCACCGCCGACATGGACAGAAACTTTGGAAGCTATTGACCGAGGTATTATCTGCCCACAACATCCAGGGATGTCTTTTGTTCCTTTAAAGACTATGCAAGAAGATTGCTTAATTGCAAATATTTATGCTCCTAATACAGAAGAATCAAACCTTCCCGTTTATGTCCTAGTCCATGGCGGAGCTTATTCTAATGGATTCGGTCATGTATGGGCTCCAAGGCGTATAGCAGGCACAAAGAAAGTAGTAACAGTTTCGTTCAATTATCGTGTCGCAGCACATGGATTTCTGTGCCTCGGTACCCCTGAAGCTCCTGGTAATGCAGGCATGAAAGATCAAGTTGCTTTACTGCGCTGGGTAAGAGACAACATAGCAAGTTTTGGTGGTAACCCTGATGAGGTCACTATATCCGGATATAGTTCAGGAGCCTCGTCAGTAGACCTTCTTATGATCGCAAGGCCGTCTCAAGGACTGTTCAATAAAGTAATACCTGAAAGTGGTGGCAATGTTGCATCTTGGA